>VZSR01001831.1:1908803-2102908 GCA_013398615.1 Brachypodius melanocephalos | reverse complement strand
AGCAGAGCCACAGGCAGAGGTGTGGTGTGTGCCTGCACAGTCTGCTCTTATAAACTTATTTTCTGCATGAGTCTCTCACTATTGACTTGTGTTTTCTTTCACCTGCATATGCTTTTGTACCAGAGCAAATCTCGGTGTTGAGAGATAGGGACTAAGAGGAGGTGCTCGGGACTGTTTCATGGGGTTTCTATGTATAAGAGCATTTCTGAACCACTTAAAATCCTTTGGTTAATGTAAATCAGTATCTGCCAAAAATAACCCGAGGTGCATTTCCATAGCCACATGAAACAAGCAGCCACCTGTGATTGAGTTGTGCAAGTTGCATAGTACCAACAAGGATCCTTGTTTTCTCATCTTTTGCATCCTCAGTTAAGGCACGGAAGTTGTATTTGATAGCAAGTGCTATGATGTGATGTAAATAAACCAAATCTTGTCTGGTTTGCTGAAGAAGAAATTATTAAGGGTTTCTCTCTTCTGATTGATAATGGTGAAAGACTGACTTAAATTAGAAAGGAAACAAAGAGCATTAATGGAAAATTACCACTGAAAGCCACATTGTCCTGTGTGCCTGAAGACTTTACTGGGTATCCAATGAGCTGCTGAGTTTTTAACATCAGACTCTGGACTGCTAAAGTCTCTTCACAGACTCTGGACTAAGCCTGTGTGCTGATATTTAAAAAGTCAAATGGAAAGCTTGACAACTGATAAAGTTATCACGCAAGTGTGTGTTTTTGTTCTTAGTCTTTAACACTGCTGTTAAAGCCTGCTCCCTGTCCCTTTGCTTTGATAACTGAAGGCAAATCCTTTACTGCATATGGAAGAAACTGAAAGCTTGTTACAAATTAATAAAGGAGATGTCATTGGAGATGTTCAAGGAGTGAGCTGAACACACAAGGGGTACCATCCCTCTGCTTGCTGCCAGATCAAAAGCCAGTCCCTGAAGTCGTATGGCTGCTGTTAGTTTCAGAACAGCACCATGTTTCCCTGGGCTCTGGATCGTGCATACCTGAATGAATCACAGCTCCCTGGGTACAGGTGGGCAGGGAATGTATTGGCAGTTACATTGGAGGGTCCCTGCTGGATGAGGTAATCTTTACACAAAGCAGGGAATGTATTGGCAGTTACACTGGAGAGTACCTGCTGGTTGAGATCATCTTTACACAAAGCAGGGAGGAGGAAAGATGATACTCAGCTGGTTACAGTACATTGTATCTGCCAAAAATCTCTCACATAGCTATTCCCATAGTCACATAAAACAAGCAGCCACCTGTGATCACACTGTGCAACACATCCTGTGTTTAAAAATGTTCATACTTTTATGTCAATCTACCCATTGGGAGGGATGGGGATACAGAACTTGCACATTCACTCTAAGCCTTGGAGAACTTCCTCCATTGCTCTCTGGTGTGTGCTTCTGGTTTGTGTCTTGAAATGGTCCACTGTTGTGTTATTCTTCAGTAAAAGGTGAAAATGCATCCAAATCTCCTTTAGAATTCAGTTTTTAATCTTTAAAAAGGAAATCTGTAAAACTGGCACTGATGTTAACTATTAGGAGTTAGACTGAGGACAAAGCATCATCTTTGTCTTAGGACTGTTCTGTATACAGGTGACACTTAACTCTGGATGTGTGTACTCAATAACATGAAGACTTTATTCACAAGGTTAAACTTTCCTCTTGCATCTCTGTTACTGCAGGATTCTCTTTGGCTTTCATGTCATCTTTCCTGCTACTGCAAAGCTAATTTTCCAAGCCTACCTCTCTGCTTAATTTCTGTGATATCTCTGCCAGATTAGGTGTAAATGAAATGCCTGTTCCTCCAAGGCCAGCTGTGATGTACTCTAAGCCTCGTGATCATCTCTCACTTGCTGTTGGTACATTCCCTTCCACCTCCCACTGACCTGCGCTCCAAGGCTCTGCTACCCTCCTGTTACATATTTGAGTGAGCATTTTTTGGTGTTTCCAAATAATCCCAATTTCAGTCATCTTCAGACAACTTTTCTAAGAAATTATTATTAGAAAGATGTTAACATTCCCTGGATTTCTGGCCAATACTGTCTTAGGTGTTATCTATTTTCTGCTGGGGCTGAAAGCTTTCTAGGGCATGGGGCTACTACTATTCTGCCTGGATAGTCCCTAAAACAACTCATATGCAAATAAAAAAGAGTGGTAACTGCTAGGAACTCAGTGAACATTATCAAGTAACATCTACTGAAGTTGATGTAATGTTTTTAAAGAGATGGGGCCTTGAACAAGCCAGTCTCTCAATGGAAACTGCTGAAATAAGCGTGAAATTATTTCTTTTTGTCTAAGGCTTATGCCACCTTTTGAACTGCGAAAGTTTCAGGATAGCAACAATGCCACAAAAAATTACTGTTCCAGACTCCATTTTCCATTGAATACCTAGATTCAGTTTGAATCAGTGCTTCACTCTTAAAAACAAATAATTTTGTATCTTAAAAGAAATTAAACTGGTACCTTGACATTTGCAAGTGCTATTCAAAAACCACCCTAAACTTTTGAACTCCAGGACAAGGAGCCAGTAGCTCACATGCACTTCATTGACGTAAATTCCTTCTGGCTCCAACATGTAGAAGGAAATTCAGTCCAAGAATGAAGCTGTAGATATTTAGAAATGTTCCAGGTGGCTATGATAGATCTGTAAACCATCACTATAAAGTAGTTTGGGTGAAAAAGGGAGTGCTGAATCCAGTAAAGTGAGCACCTGTGGTGTAACCAGGCCTATGGTAGAGCCAACCTGTGGCACCTCTCAGAAGAAAATGTTGGTATTGAACAGCAATGTTAAAACATCCATGTGGTGACCCAGTCATGGTAAAGGAATTGTGGGGCCTTGTTCCTTCCTTGTTGGCATAGATTAGAGAGGCAGGCTCTGGTCTGCCCATCAGGCTGGGCCAAAAGCACTTGGTCTGGTAAAGGGATGCATGCCTAGACAGAGCTAGGAAGGCCTGGTTTGTTTTTCCCTTGACATGTAGCTGTTTTCTCCTGTCTGTCCTTTCCTGTGTTTTAGTCACTATGGGCGTGGAACAGGTATGTGACAGGGAATGGATGTCAGAGGAAGTTTCCTCTTCTTTATTTTCTGCATGGTCTTGCTGCCTAACCTTCCTAGGAGAAGTTTCAGGTGGCTAAACAGAAGGCACAGGAGCAGCAGCTTTGCTAAGGAGGCACAAGAAGGAGGACAAGAAGCCTCCAAGGAAGCATGGCACTGGCGAAGAAGGATTGTGTTAGGGTTGTGGGATTGGCTGGGGCGCTGATGCCAGTTCTGATCCAAGTGGCCTATAAGCCATTGGAGGCTTGGGGTGGGAGGGTTTGTACTGCCCAGGCCTGAGTGAGGCTGTTTGATTGCTTTCCTAAGGCAACCTTTCCCAGTACCAGCAGAGCTCTCTAGTTGCCACCTCAGCACGGAAGCGCACATTCAGGAATGTCAGGTCTCTTCTTGTCCCCTTTACAGGAGCAGCTTCTCAAAAGAGCTTTTGTCTGGAGCAGCTGCCCAGACAGCTGGGCAGACCCATGTCAGTCTGCTCCTGTGTTTCCTTTCCCAAGAGCAATACCCAGCCCTAGGTTGGAGAGCCAGGCATTGGCTGCCTGACCCAGGATGCTTGTGGTCTTCTCAGAATAACACCACCCTCAATATGAGCTTGGCAAGTGCCACAGGGAACACATGGAAGGAAACAAGATGGATCTGTGAGCAATGTCCTGGGTTGCTCTCCCAGCAGGATGCTTGCAGAGCCATCATCTGAAACAGAATTGGCAATATCCAGCCAGTATTATAAAATTCAGAGTTTGAAGTTGCCCTGGCTGATTGCACCCAGCTCTGCAATCATGGCATGGGGCTGGGACTGAGAGGGGTGGGAGGTGAGAGCAGCACCTCTGGTGACCCTCACTGGAGCCACGAGGGCTACGCTGGCCACAACAGCATAGCAAGAGCTGAGACTTTTGTAAGCCCCTGTGCTTAAAGGCAAACAGCCTGGGCCAGGGAAGACCAGGAAGGGCAAGGTGTGATGTGCTCCTCGGCAAAAAGCAGGGAGATGGGATGAGGTGGGACAGCAGAAGCTGTTTGCTGGTGGCCCTGGCATGTGCCCATGCAGGGAGGTAGAGCTAGTCACACACCTTGCAGTGTTGGGCTTGGCAAACCAGCGGGGGTGTGGGCAGGCAGCGCTGGCCCAGGCTGTGCTCGCAGCTCCCTGGGATGCTGTCGGCGAGGTCCTGGCATGCTGGCCCTGAGCCCGCAGCCACTGCCTGCACCACAATCTCTCCTTTGTTTTTGGTGCCGACGCATCCATGGGCTGTAGCTGCGTTTCCTACACCCACTGGGAGGATGTGGGATTTTCCTGGCTGCGAAACGCAGCAGCAAGAAGCTCTGCAGGCTGGGCCAGTGACTCAGCTGCCAGCGATGGGCAGGAGACAGTTCAGATGGGCTCTCCCCTCTCTGTGTATGCATCAACCCAAGACACGGTGCCCTTGCAAACCTTAATCCTTTTGTTTTCCACCCCACTCCTAATTTGCCACACAAGAGGGGAAATTCATCTTGCCAGCAGGAGATACCCCAACTGGTTTGGAGAAACAAACAGATGATTTTTATTTTCAAAATATTTAATTCCTATCATAATAGTCATTTCTGCAGTAACAGTCAGAAGTTGCTGTGTGGGAGTATGGATTTCTGGTAACAAGGCCACCTACACAAATCCACCACAGGAAATAGGAAGCCCATACCTAAAGCCTCCATTGTCTAAAGCCCAGTTTTGCAGAAGTGCTAAAGTATCCCTTAGTTCCACTGCAGGCAATGGGAATAGATGACCCTGAGCCCTTGGCAGAAGGGGGTCAGGATTGCACCATCCTAGACCTTGACTCGGTGAGTCACGAAATTGCAGACATTTGAGAGACATTGAGTTGGGAGAATTCTGAATCTTGGTGCAAAAATCCCCGTGCAATAAATAATACCGTGTTAATTCATCTATTGCATCTTGGGTTGGTAGTAGAGAGAATAAAAGTACCTGTTTCTTTCCTCCTGCCTTCTAAAAGCTCTTTCATTTCCTGGAAAAACTCCTTTAATTGTGATACATAAGCATTTTTAACTCACATTTTCTCTTGGATTTGTAATATTGCTATTTTTAATGTCGTTAGCAATAATAAAGTTGTTTTCTGCAGAACGAGCCTAAGCATTTAGCCCACCCAGACAGTGACCCAATTTATCAGGATTCAACAAAAAAAAAATTATTTATATATTTCACAGCACAAGCAGAAATAATATTCAAACCTCTCAGCCATTTTGATGAGTACTTTATTGGTTCCTAATATTAAGGAGGAGGATGAACAAGAGCCATGTAAAGGGATATGTTTACTGAACACTAGTCTCAACTATGGTAATTTTCTTAGAGAAAATAATTGTAGTTTTAGTACCTGTTTTGCCTGATATCTACTCTAGATGAACTGTACCTTCACTGACATGGATTTTTTTTCATCTAGGCAAAAATCTCCTTTTATTTCTGCAAAAGGTACCTGTCATTCCAAAACTAACATCAATAACTTCATCACTAATTTAGTTAATCGAACAGAAAAAATCCCAAACAAACCCTAAAAACTTCATTAAAATTATGTCCGTTCCAAAAGGAGCTATTCTGCAGCAATTCTCTTCAACCTCACAAGTGTATTATAGACTGATTTAAACAACACATTCAAAAGATTTGTGCTTCTGTGGATTTCTTGGCTAATTGTCCTCAGCTCTCAAAAGAGGAAACATGGGGAACACAAACTTAAAACTTACAGTGAGATGATGTGATACCATGTTTTTAGAAACTGCTTGAATGTTGGTTTTTTAAACTGAAATACCTTCTAGTGTTTCTAACTCAATTTGTGGTCACTTTTTCCTTGATGTTTAGAGCTTTCAGAGTACTTCTCATTTGGATGTCTGAAAATATTTAGAGGAAAGTATGTATCTGTTTTCTCAATATTGAGGCGGAGAAGGAACCATACTAGGAAGCAATTTCAGACAATAGCATGGATGTGTGAATTATATTGGTTTTGTTTCATTGCACTAAGCTACGTCTTTGGGCAGAGAGTGGTCCAAAATAATGTTGGAAATGTGCTAGATTATCTGTTCCATTTGCTTCCTATGGAAAGCTGTTTTTATGGATTTATTCAATGGGGAGAGGTGGGTCATTTAATAGTGAAACTTATGTCACTGCTAGAACCAGTTAGAAGCTTTCAGAGGAAATAAAGTGGCCTTGAGAGGAAGGGAATTTTACACCTCTGCAGTTCAGGCTTGACAGTTTTACTTTCTTAATATTCTAATTCAGACAAGCAAAAAAAAAACCAAAAAAAGCCTTGAGCAATTTCAAGTTCAGTAATTCGTGGCAGCCAGGACTGCAAAGAGTTGAAGAGCTATAGGTTTAGGTCCCCACAAGGCCACTGAAGTTATGCCACATCCCTAAAGGTCAACACACTCACCTTGGGGACAAGAGTCTAATTCTCAAATCCTTGTTCCTCTTGACTCGAAGCAAGGCCACGATTCCAGCTTTCCCACAGCCCAAGGGAGAGCCACAAGCATCCTGCAGCAAGCCTGGCTCTGTCCCTCTGCTGGAAGTGGTTCCATTTGATAGCAGTATTCCCAAAGGGAGAAAATAACTCTACAGAGTGGTCAGAGCACTCGGGGGGACTGTATGAAAGGCGAGTTGAGTTCTCTGCTCTCTCGAGAGAGTGCCTGCAATTATTGATAGAGAGTGGGAGTTTCAGAAAGTGTGGTTTGGGGGTTTAGCTTTGAACAACTGACTAATAATTACACATTTTGCACATGGGTTGTGAGAGAAGCCTTGAGTTCTTCCTTTAAGAGAAAATAATTCTGTGTCCAATCATGTATTTCAAACCCAGTCTGGATGATGTTTGTGTGCCTACTTTCCCTCGTCACTGAAAGCCACAGTGGAGGCAAAGAAGCCATCAAAGCCTCACTCACCTCACACGTCAGTAACTGGATGCCCTCTAGCGAGGCTGCCACGCTCTCAGATCTGTCGGCCCTCATTGTATTGAGAGGTGTGACACAAAGGAAGCTGGCTTTGCAGCGTTATCCCCCCGAAGCTGCCTTTCCCCAAGTGGCCAAGGCTCATCTCAGCCTCTAGACGGAGCAGTTTGCTGCCCTGTGCCCTACTCAAAATCCACTTAAGCTATCCAGGGGCATTTAAAAGCAGCTGTAGTGTGGCAATATTTGATTTACTTAAGTCAGTGAGTAGGTTTCCAAGGAATTAATATTTAGCATTTCAAATGCTTGATGTGAATTCACCAGGCAGTTTGCAGGATGTGAGAGTTAGTCTTCAAAACTATAAATGACCAATTTAAATATTTTAATATTAAATGCCTCACCAGTTTATGGAACTATTTGGGCTCTGTTAGTAAGACTCCTGGCATGTCAATGTACACAAATGTTTCCTCTGTTGCTCCTCCCATCCTCTTTTAAATGCCAAGATTAGGTGTACCTGAAAAGAAGCCTCTTTTCTTCTGCAATGTTAGAAGTCTATCCTGTGCTCATTGCTCTGAAAACAAACTCACACCAAATGAAATGAGAGCACAGCACTCCTTGGCATTTCCTTGGGTCTTTTTTCCCTAATGCCAGTTGAAGATTTGCCTCAGTGTAGGACTGGCAGGACTGTGGGATTGAACTGTGGGCCTGAGAGAGGATGCAAAACTTAGAAGCTGCACGTGGGAGATAAAAATTGCCATGCAATTGTCATATTTTGGAATATAACTTGTAAGCAATTTTTTTCTCTTGAACTATTTTGTATTTTATTAAAAGTCTGGTACTTTTTCATTCCAAAACATATCTCATTAGAAGACGTTTGCAATATTATCTCCCAAGCAGCTATTTATTGCCCTTACCAATTCTTTGATATTTAGGTGTTTGCCAGACACAAACTGCAGTTCCACTTTAATTTCTTTACAGTATCTGCCTAGTACGAATAGAGTGAAAACCAGGCTTTGCTGATGGTGCAGAGGAAGGATCTCAACTGGGTGCACACAATAAATATCTGAATTGCAGCCATCTGAGGGCAATCTGCAGATGCCAGGTAAGGACCCACTCTCTGTCAGCATAAGGAGAAGGGGGATGCAAAAGATGGGGTTCACAGCCAGCTGCCAGGCTGAAGAGGGGATGATTTCCCTCAATATCCTGTAAAATAAAGCACCACCGGACACTTGTTAACACTTGTAAGTTTTGTGCTCATTCAGACATTGCTTGACATTCCAGACTTCAGAGATTAATGGGCAAGCCAGAAATAACATCTCACCATTGTAGTACACATGGCAGGGATGATTGTGTGGCTTTTTCCTACCTTAAGGGCAGGTAATGGGATTAGAACAGGAAAAGTGACATGCATCATAGGTAAACCAGAGTCATCAATCTCTTCCTACGGCAGCATAAAAAATAGTACAGTCACTCTAATAGGCTCTGGGATTCCCCCTAATCAACTAGAACTTCAAATTTCCCTTTCTGAATCTATGTGGTTAGTACTAGAAACTTTTAATCAGCAGGGTGGAAGAGGAATTACGTGACAAACTACTGTACCTAAGAATTCCTCTCTTAGAAAGAAGAGTTAAATGAAAGTGAAAATGTGCTTGGTGAACCATTGAAGATTTTAAAATAATTAAGAAAAATAAAGAATAAGCACAAAAACTTCTTAACTTGCAAAACAGTTTTATTTCACACTTATACAAAGTTAAGACATTTTAAAACACTTACAGTACTATAGATTACATCTACAGGCATCATGTTAACAGGGGACTTCTCAGGCCTCTGGAGCTTTACTGGATTTGAAAGTTTTGAGGCTGATTGTCTATAAAGAATAAACCCTCCTGCAGAGCCATATAATCAGATAGCAGGCTGTGTGTCACTGCTCTGTAATTCAGAAGGAAATGTGGCTCTCCAGTAAGTCCTGGAGTGACAGTAGATGCAAGAAATACTTAAGAAAATGAAGGTACTCCTAAAAAAAAAAACCCAAACTTGTGATGTGCAAAATGGATTTGCACTGCATGGATCTAAATATATTGAGTGTTCCACAGATGTCCATGGTGAGCTACTTTTTCAGTTCAGATGCAAATCCTCTCTGCAATGTAACAGTCAACAAGACAAAATTTACTCTAGTGCACAATGGAACTGAACGTTTTCGGTACCTGAAATCCTGGAGTAACAGCAGCTCTGTAATGTCTGGGGAGTAAGAACAATGGCACAAGGTGTTGCCTGGTTATAAACAATAAACTTTGGTCACCAAAGCAGGTTACATTCAAGTTTCATTGTGGTTTCAGGTGATCAGATAAATACAAGAACATCTATGGATGGCACACAGCTCCAAAGGAAGAACCAAATCTACGTCTGCTTTCCATTAAATCCAGAAACAGCTTGCCAGCGGAAAACAGTGTTTCATACAGAAATACAGACAAATATGCATGTCATTTTAGAGTCTTTTATGGAAATAAACAACAGGAGACAAATACCAAAAGATAACCCAAAAAAACCTTCAAAGGAATAAAAACTACTGTGCTTGTCCCTTCATTCAGTAGCCTTAGGAAAGGCAAAGTAGCCTTTCCCAGCAGCAGTGGGAATCTTCACATCTCAAGTGAATTATCTTTTAGTTAAACAGTAGAACACAGTGGTTTTTATCCAAAATGGCAATCAGGGAAGTTGTTATGGTGGAGGAGAAGGGACCCTGCTTTCCAGGCTCAGTTCATCCTTTCTTTTGACTTCTGCAATATCTCATTTTGGCAGTTTTGAGTACTGCAGCCCTCCTTCCCCAATTATCTTTGTTGAAAAAGAGAAATAAACCAAAAAAATCTGTCCTTTCAGACTTTGTTCACATGGCAGAAAATATGCAGGAGGCACAAACCCAGTTTTTAAGCCTTTTCCAGGTTATCTTTTGGACCAGCTGTATAGCAAGGCAACAAATATTAATATAAGCTAGTTTTCTTCATGATTCTCAAAAATTCTTGCTCGCTTACTTCCCCATCTCCATCTCGATCAGCTTCATCAATCATTTCCTACAAAACACAGTGTACATTTGATCAGGCACTGGACTCTAGAAAGTCCAGTCATTAAAACAACAATAAATCAGAGGCACTTCATGTGAAAACAACTATGTATTTGACTGCTTTTCATATTTCTGACCTCTCAGCCCTTTTGGTATAGGACTAAATTCCCACTCAATCCCTAGCAGCTACAGGAATGGTCTGGGCCTGTTAGAAAAGTTCTGGCAAATCAGAATTTACCTGAAGTTCTTCATCTGTTAGATTTTCTCCGAGCTCCTTGGCAACCCTTTTCAAGTTTTTGAATGAAATTTTTCCTGTGCTATCATCATCAAATAATCTGAAAGCTTTCAGGATTTCTTCTTTTGAATCCTTTTCACTCTAAGCAAAGAATAAAGCATATGTTAATCAGAAAAGCCCTGACACTAAAATGTTCCTTTTTCTTATGCTGCCACAAGAATTTCTGCTAAGAACTCCTACCATTTTTTGTGTCATCATAGCCAAAAAGTCTTCAAAGTTGATGGTGCCACTTCCTTCCTTGTCAATGTCTGCTATCATCTTCTTAATCTCTTCCTTCTTTGGCTCAAAGCCCAAGGCACGCATCGCAACCTGTGCCAAAATAGCAAAACCAATTCTGCTAGGAGGCCACCAGAATTTTGGTGTAAGAGCTGAGCTAAAGCCTGTTTCATCTCCTTGTCCAGAACTGTAGTCACAACTTACTGCCATGGAAACACCTTGGTGTCCTCTACCACCTCCGTTCATCTGGCTGAACAATAACAGTGTAGATTTGATATACTTAAGATGTTGTTTTTCCTATATGGTAGTGAATATCCATAGTTTATATCAGGCAGAGATAACTCGTGTTTCCAGATTACAGATGCAGAAATTGAGCAGAGTGTATGTGAGAAATCAAGGTAAAGGAGATAATTAAAGTGTTCACGCTTACAAAAAAATCAAATACATAGAATCACAGGGAGATAACTGAGAATCATCTTCCCCCTTGTATGTATGCAAGCGCACACACACTGTCTGAATTGTTACTGAAACACAACTCAGATCTCTGTTTTGTTCTTTTTTAAATTAAAACCCAGGTAATTTTTGGATTACATATATGCAAATATGGTTGTAACTTTCCTGAATGCATGCAAAATCTGTGTTTAGTTCCCAGATGAAGAAAATATTTCATATTCTGATACTTATCCCAGAACAACAAAAGTCCACTTCCCAGGAACAAGTGCCTTATGAAACCTGAAACTATTTAGTTTCTCTAATGCTCAGCTATTCAAAACTGTCAGATTTAAACAGCCACGTAGTAGAGAAGCCTGTCTACTGTGAAGCATTACATGCAGAGTGCACCCCAAATTCAGTCATGACAGCAAGCCATTACTCTTTGTACTCTAAAACTGTTTTAAAATAGGGTTGGCCAAACAGAAAAAGAAGCTACAATTTTGAGATCAAAGATATTTTCATCTCAGAGGAAAAAGAAAAAAAAAGTTTGAAAACCTTCAGTTCTTTTATGTCGATGCTTCCAGATCCATCAGTGTCAAACAAATCAAAAGCTTCTCTGATCTCCTGCTTTTGCTCTTCTGTAAGTTCAGGTTTCAAGCCACTTTTCTTCCGCTGGGCTGTACCTAAGGCAGGTTTTCTATAATTGGATGCCTTCAGAAAGTGAAGGGAGAAAATAGATAAGAATTTGCCCTTGCATTCCAGGGCAAATACACTAAATTATAAATCATAACATTAATGCTGTAGCAGAGGTGAGAGACATTGCCTGTTGCAAGTGGTAGACATTGAGTCTCTACGTCAATTTCCTTAGGTTATTGTAGAAAGAAAAGGAGATTTTGTTCCTGGGGAATGTGGATTTGGGCTTCCTGTTTTCAACTGAAAAATTATCATTTAAAGGAATAATGCCAGACAAAGAGGTGGGCAGCCTAAAAATGAACAATCCACTGAGGTGACCATGACCCTCTGCACCTCCTGTCAGTTGCCTTTCCTGCAGGTTTACCTGAAAAATATGAATACATCCTCACAGCAAAAAAGGGCGGTTGCTTAGGGTCTTGGCTGTAAATGAGACTCAAAATCAACCACTCCTTTGGGAGAAAAGTTTAAAGGAGCTGTGTGGCTCCAGGCTGCCTGCCCATCGAGTAGATGTGGAGCCAGGCAGCAACATCCTGTGGGAGCAGTGAGATCAACACACAATCTGTTCCATAAGGAGAACTAATCTGCTTGTGCTGAGCTGGTGCATCATTATCCAGAACATTTCTGAGACCTTTCCTGCCTTTGGTGTAAGCCAGTGCAGTATGGACTGTTCTCCCCACCCCCCTACCTATGAAGCAGGAAAAACGTCTTCCTCAAGTATAGATTTGTTTTTAAATCAGCAGCAGACAGATTTTCGTCCTGCAGTCTCGAATCTGCACAGAACTGTGGAAGGAAAGGCAGTCCCTCTCACCCCCAGCTTCAACTGATTCGGCTTTATAAAAGTAAATAAAACAAGCACAAAGCAACAAATTTGTTATCTAGCTACTGCTGACCAGTCTCTTGCATCTGCTGAATTGTTAGCTTTTTTTTTTTTTTTTTTTTTTTTTTTTTTTTTTTTTTTTTTTTTTTTGGTGCTGGGATTTCTCATTTAACTCAGGATATTCGATTTTCTTGTATTTGTTAATGAAATTTCGTTTTTTAACGTGATTTGTCCCTCCCAGGTTGGATTGTAAAGCCATTTGTTTGGCTCACCCCTGACTTCCCTCTGCTATTAATACACGTATCAGACTTTTTATATGCTGCTCTGGGAAGAAGACAAACGAGACCTTTTTCTGGCTACGGAGAGTTACTGTTCCATTTATTTCCCATCTGAGTTGTGCAAATCCCTTTCAGGTTCCAGCTCCGGGCCTGGCCGGTTCCATTCCAGCAACGCTGCGGGGCCCCGAACGATGCGGCGGTCAGTGAGCTGTGCCAAGAAGAACCAGGCATGCCGAGAGCAGGTGAGGTATTTTGCGAATCCCGGTGTTTTTCCGGGCGTGTTTTTCCATTGGAATGGGGGGCCTCTCCAGGGTGAGCTGTGCGAGGCAACCGGGAAGCAGCGAGGGCCTGAGCAGGGGTGGAACATGAAAGGGGTTTGCACAACCCACGGTGTCGGCGGGAGGGGGCGGAGGGGCTCGGGGGAGGCGGCAGTGGGAAGGGAGGTCGCGGCGGGGAGAGCGCGCTCACCATCCGGCCGGGAATGCCGCTCCGGGATGGGACGGGACAGGACAGGACGGAACGGGACGGGACGCGACAGAAGCTCCGCACCGCCGGGCGCGACCGATACGCGCCGCCCAGCCGGCCAATGAGCGGGCGGAACGACAGTGGGAACCCGCCCCCCTCCCTGCGCTGGCCAATGGTGACGCGGCGTGCCCGTGAGGGACAGCTGAGGAAGCGCGGGGGCGGGTCAGCTCTCGGGGCGCCTGAGGGAGTGGCGGCCGTGTCCAGGCAACTCCGTGTCCAGGGAAGCGGCGGGAGCGCCGGGACCGCCGGGACCGCAACCCCTCCGGTGAGACACCCACACCGGTCCGCCAGGCATCCTCCGGCCCGCAGGAAGCGGCCAGGCTGCCGCCAGAGCAATTCCGGTGTGTCCGCTCCGGGCAGCTTCCCCCGGGCCGTGAGGGGCAGGCGGGCCGGGACGCGCTTCCTCTCCATAGCAATACTACGACATTATATTCAAGTGGACTTTTGCTCTGTGGGAAAAAAAAAAAAATCTTTTTGGATTTAGAATTGCTACGCAAAGGGGCCTTTAGGGAGCTAGAACAAATAAATTCCAGTACGTGAAGGGAACTTACAGGAAAGGTGGGGCAGGGGCATTCACAAGGGCATGTAGTGACGGGATAAGGGAGGATGGGTTCAAAATGACGGACAGTTGATTTACATTGGATATTAGGAAGAAAGTCTGTATTGTGAGGGCAGTGACGGACTGGAACAGGTTGCCCAGAGAAGTTGTGGATGCCCCATCCCTGGAAGCGGCCAAAGCCAGGTTGGATGTGGCTCTGAGCAACCTGGGATAGTGGAAGGTGTCCCTGCCCATTGCAGGGGGGTTGAAACTAGATGAGCTTTCAGGTCCCTCCCCACCCAGACCATTCTGTAATTTGAATCTGAGCATAAGAGATACAGGCCTCAGAGTTCTCAATTCTTGGTGTGTATAGTTTGTTATTCAAAATGGGAGGTTTATCTTAATCCACGTGGTCTGCCACGGGACCATGGTGTGGAAGAGGTTTTGAGGGAAAGGAGATTTCTTTTTGGTGTGTTAAGAATAAATAGTTGGTCAAAACTGTAAAGTCTTGGCAGTTTGTAAGTTACGAAGAAGTGGCATTGCTTTTATTTCACTTAATGAAGTATTCATGCATGCTAATTGGACTAAACAGAATTTGGAATAAAGTATGTTTTTCCAGACTTGAAGTTTAAAGTCAGCGCCATGGCTGTTGTTATCAAGAAGGATCCACACATTGCTCTTGAGTTTTGCATGTAATTTGTCCGTTCTGCTCTAATGAACATTTGCCCTAAGTAAGGCAAATACCTGAAATTCCAGACATCAGGGCAGGAGGGAGGTGGTAATAGGCCTGTATTGCTGGAAGTGTAAGAAACCATGGCAATTTACTATCAGCCAGCCAGAAACAATTCCACGGTATTTTAACAGTGCCCCGTTTCAGCAACTTTGCCCATTGATTTCTCATAGTAAGTACACAGGAAGAAGACCTGCTTTATACAGAGGATAGCTGTGTTCGGGGCTAAACTGGTAAACTAATTTTTTGGTGATTTGTGCTCTGGTGTGCTGTGAGGATGGGGCAGTAATTTGTGATCTGTTCACAGATGCTGCCCACTGCCCATGGCTTTCAGGAATGTGAATGCCAGGAGACATATTGGACTCCAGCAACTCTCATCCTTAGCATCCACTGGGAAAACATTCCTGGGGCCAATGAAATCACATAAATTCATTGTGGATGAAACCACCAACCAGAGCACATTGATCTGTTCTGCTGTTAGACTGATTGAAAGTTTGGATTTGACAAGTGCTGTTGGACAGCTTCTTAATGAAACCATTCAGGCTCAGAAGAAGGAGTTTAAGACTGGGACGAGTACCTTGTTGTTCCTGGTTGGAGCGTGGAGCAATGCTGTGGTGGAGTGCCTCCAGCAGAACATTCCTGTTCCAGCAATAGTGTCTGTGATGTCTGAGGGGTTGAACTCTTGCTGTGAAAGAATCCAGTGTCTTCAAATACCAATACATGATGTAAAGAGAGAGCTGTGTTCTAGCAGAGTTAGGCCAAAAGCTTTTGAAAGCAAAACTGGCCAAGTTGGACGTGACAGTCTTACAAATCCTTGGAATTTGCTGTATTTTCAGAGAGAGATTTCTGCAACAGAAGAAGCAATTACAATAAACTCTTGTTCCCTTCAAGGAGATGATTGTAATTTTAACAAGTGTCTGGTTTCACCCATGACTGGCTTTGGTCCAGTGGCTTCTGTTGTCAAAGCAGTGGGTGACAAAAGTTCATCTGGGCCGTCTGGAAGTGGTGTTACTGCATCCAGCTGTATCACACGGAAATTAACCCACAGCAGACACTTCAGCACTCCAGGGAAAAGCTGTTTTTCAAGTGAGCAAGGTAATTTTCAGGGATATCTTTCAAGACCATCAGCAGATACGTGTGGATGTAGTGGTTTAGGACACCTGGCAATGGCTCTGAATCATGGAAACCAGACCAGTGTGAAATTGCTACAAAGCATTGCTGCTTATCAGCAAGAGAGAGCAGAGTGCAGTGTCTCTTCTCAGATTAATATCACAGAGATTGTGACCTGCTGTGTGCTGGGCCTGCCTGAGGGCTATTCCTGTGTCTCCCCAGGCTTTGTCACATTAGTGTCACCAGAGCAAGCCACAGTGATCATACACTTTGCAGACAAACCCCTCCGGATTCTGCTGATGGATGGTGACCTCTCGAAGCAGTATCGACACTTAGGTTTTAACAGACCATGTAATGTAAGGACCATATTGGAGCATCCCAATCCACAGGGAGGCAGGGCAGGAGATACGTGGCTGAGCAGAATGTCGGATATTCTGATGAGCTTTGAAGTAAACCTGGTTTTGGTCAAAGGAAACGTGTGCAAAAACTTCATGGAAAGGTGCATCGCCAGCAGGATATTGGTAATTGGCTGTGTGGCTCGGGATGTGCTGCGTGCCTTTGAGACGGCCACTGGTGCCCAGGCAGTGACGTACCTGAGCCAGCTGAACGCTTCCTGTATCGGGAATGGGGCCTGGGCGGAGCTGTGGAAGGGCAGCGATGGGTGCGCGGTGGATCTGGGTGAGCTGATGCCGGCGCGGATCAGCGCGGGGGGCATCCGCCTGCTCACGGCCGTGCTCACCACTGCCCTGCCTTCCAAGGCGCAGCTCCTAGAAGACCAGTTCTGGACTTTGCTGTATCGACTCCATCATGCTCTAAAGGACGGGAAGGTTTTCCCTGGGGGCGGTGCAGTGGAGCTGTTGTGCCTCAGTCACATCCAGGCGCTAGCAGAGCAGCCCGGGCGACCGGGAAACGACAAAGCTGTGAGAGAGCTTCCCAGTCCCTGGCTGGCAGAGTATAAATCCGCTGTGCTCCAGGCACTGGCAAGTGGCTGGAAGCAGTACCTCTCCGTGGTCCTGTGTAACACTGCGAAGGCCACCTCGGAGCTGGAAGCAGGCGCCGCAGTTGATCACCACCTCCAGAAAGCAGCGGCCTGTGGCTCTCCCTCAACTTATATTTTGGAAGAGTTTAGGAGAGGTGTAGTGCTCAGGGGTGGCTCTGATCCCTTCCTTGACCAGGTCACAGTAAAGGTTTGTGATAACATTGCAGCCAAGACAGAGGCGTGGAGGAGAGCTCTGGACCTGGTGCTGCTGGTGCTTCAAACTGATGCTGAAATTGTCACAGGCCCCAGAAGGAATCAGATCCTGAACTCGCCTCTGTCAAGCGAATTTATGTTTTTATAGGATTTTCAGGATTTGTAAGTCCATGTGTCAGTGGGAGAAGACGGGTGCAACCTACATGTCTTTATAAAGCAAACAGTGAGAATGAACAGTTTAGAATGTAACAGCAGAAGTCAGAATGAGAGACAGTCACAAAGTAATTTCTTATTTCTAGAAATGGGAATTAAATAACAAACAAAACCTACTTGTGGGCTTATCTCTAACCCAGGCCATGCATTTCTAGCTAATGGTATTGCTTGTATGAATGTCTACTAATGTCTTCTGAAGAAAGGTAGAGATGTCTTACATAACATTGCAGTACTTGTGTTAAATGAAAGAATATACTGTAATTCTTAATTAATACCTTGTTCTTAATTCTTGTACATTGCAACCATAAGAGTTAAACTTGAAATAATGTGGGTGTTACATTTTATACTGAGAGGTTGTATGAATAGATTTTATTTTTGCGTATTTATGTGGTCTCCGATTTGCCAGTATATACCCTCTGGAATTTCTCTGGTTTTGACCAATTCAGGCTGAATCCTTCCTTTTGGTATTACAGACTGGATGCATCTCTACACAAAATTTTCTTTTACATTGCCAACTGGATTTTTAGATAATTTCCATGGGGTCTTTCAGCTATCCTTGCAGAGAGGAAAATGTTGCTGTAAGTTTTAGGTGTTGGCTAACAACTGGGAATGAATCTATCCTGGTGATTGAGGCACAGCACTGACAGTTTGAAAGCTGGGCACTGGAGAGCTGGCATTTCATTGCAAGAGAGAGAGGTGTAACTATGAAGATTTTTTTTCCTGAGCTTGGTATTCTGAGTCACACTGAAACTGAAATGTCTCACCAGTCTGGTGAAAATAGAATGGAAAACGAATGGAAATGGTGATGCTAAAGGCGATCCTTGCATACAAGAACTTTCTCATTAAAATGCTCATGGCTGGCAGCACAGATAATGAAATTCATCCACGAATAAAATTTAGACACTTATTGGGGGTATCTGTGTATTAAAGTCATGTTACATCTCTGACCTGAAACTAAATATTCTATCTTTCTGTCAGATCCCAGAATATGGTGGATTTTGGGAAAATACTATAGGGGTTTATAATTTTAATTTAGAACAGTAGTTCCTAGCAGCATAAGGATCTCATTAGATTACAGTTTTGATCATCCTGCAATTATATTTTTATTATTAAACAGTTGGTAAATTGATGTGTAGCTACTTGGCCACACTATTGATGCACCAAGACCTGAGAGAGAGAAAGAGTCTCGTAGGTCAAAAGAGACAAAAGGAGCTGGGCGCTGTTAAGTGAGGATTAAATGGAAACACAACATATAAATAAATATAAACAGACTCTGCTGCTCTGCAAGCGTTTTCAGCTCATGTGTGGCTTTACACTGTTTTTCTCGAGCCTCCTGTGCTGAGCATTGCATAACCCCTGTTCCCAGGAAAAGATCCACTTGGATGTTATTTGAATAACAGAGTGAAGTGTGTTATGGAAAATCTGCAGACAAGAATTTTATTGAGGTGGTCCAATATCTATTTATGGGACTCTTAGACACTGGGAGCTGACGCACCAAATGTTGAGAAAGTCCAAAATGATGTAATTTTTCCAATGAGGCTTTTAAAAAGCACATAATGATATATTTAAATGTTGTGATGCTGAAACCAGGACAAGAGGTTTTCAAAAAAGCTATCAGATGTTACATTTTGATTAATTAATGCCTGCTTTTCTACAGGCCAATAAAATGAAACAATTTATAAACTAGGTAGATCCTGTGTCCTGGGTTACTTACAATTCTCTCTTTGATATGCACAGGAGATTACCATCCAAGCTCTCCTCAAAGTATCCTCTCCTGCAATTTGGAACACAACAGACTGATGTGGCTCCCTTGGCCTCGGATCTCCTAAAGCTCTCTGCACATGGAATGGAGATCTTGTCCCTGTCTGCCATGGTGCTTGGCACAGAGATGATTTCAACATCTGCCATGGGAGATTTCAGCTCCTGCCAGGCAGAGTCTCCTCCTCTGGACACAAAGGCAGTTTGTGTAGAGCATGGTGTGATGGCAGAGCTAAACTTTTACATGTGATGTGCTTGGGAAACTGGGAAATGGCTGAGATTTCAGGGAGTTGGCACATCTTGCTCCCCGCTGGAATCAAGTTCCAGTCAGGTGCCTTGTTTCTCCCTTGCATCCCAGTATCATCATTCTCAGTTCACTCCACCTTCTGTTTAGGGCTGATGGCATTGTATTTCATATTTCTCTTTATAAAACAAATTTTTAGGCCTCTGCTCCTTGAGGATTTTCTGAAACATCGTAGAGGTCTTCTTAATCATAGCGATCAGACCCTTGTCCCTAGCTGAGCCATCCTGGAGGGCACAGCCACCTGCAAATTCTGTCCCTGTAAGGGACACAGACCAGTGATCAGTGGCTGTCAGGAGGCACCTGAGAGTTTGCCTCCTACCAGGTGTGCTGAAAATATGAGCTGGGAAATGTAGGAGACTCAGTGTGCCTACAGCGGTCCCCAGGCAGGCAAAGGAGTGACCCTGGGAGGGTGAGAACAAAACTGTTAAGACTGTTTGTTTGCACTGAACTCCTTTAGATATCCCAGACCAGGGCTGATGGAGAGGGAGAACATTTTCCTTTTTTTTTTTGTTTTTGGAGGAGAGACTTGGAGAGGGCAGTCGAATCTAGGAGAAAAGTTATGGAGTGACAAGAGATTTTCAGCCCTGCTCACAAGGATGAGGTGACTGGCAGGCCTGAGTCATTTCATCGGTCAGACTGCCAGCAAAAAATCATTCTAAAGAATGGGAAGGACTGACCTTCTTCATGCAAGGCAGGTTGGCTTCCCGTAACCGAGTCAGGGAGGACATCTACAGGAGCTGAACCAACATCACCAGGTATCAAGTGAATGAAATGTTTTGTAACTGTTTTTTTTTTTTTTTAATTTTTTTGTGTGTAAACTCTGTGTAAACTCTTTTCCTGTGTAAACTCCCTGTTACATGAAAGTGCCAAACTCAAATGGGGCTGAGCTGCTGCTTCAAGGAAGGACTTTCTGTTCTGGAACCAGCATTGTTGCATTAATTAACCATTTATTGCAAAGCTGCAGGACCAAGACCTTTCTTTTCTAACCAAGCATGAATGGATCTGCAGTCTTAAAGGGCTTTTTCTTTACAGATAATGTTACTCCAAGAACTAATGTCCACAGGGATGATTCCAGCCCAGGTGACAGAAGAGGGAGAACAGCTCAGGTGCATGCACAAACCAGAGACTGGGTTTGATAGTGAATAGTGAGAGGAAGAAAAGAACACACCCCTCTGTCTGTTTTGGCTTCCTACCTGTTTATTCTGCTCATAATACCATTTCTGTAGATTTTCAAAAAGCACCTGCAGTGGTGCTTCTGCTAATTTTGATGCTGGTTTGCTGTGAGTACTGGGATTCAGCTTGTTGCATTGTGTGCCCAAAAACTCAGTAGGGACAGGGCAGTTTGGGGGAGAGATGCAGAATGGAAGGACAGAGTAGTTCCCCAAATTCTCCTTCCACATCAGGCCCTGGATGACCCCTGGGGCATGGCTTCATGTGACTTTTAATCCAACCCCGAGCTCCCCAGCACCATCCCCAGCAGCCATGTGTTCCCAGGATGAGGTGTGTTTGGGAGGAGTCTTTCTCAGAGGGTAGAAAGAAAGCCTGGGCCATGATCATGCACAGATGATGAAAGAGCTCAGTAGAAGGGGAGAAACCGAGGGCTGTATTTGGTTTCCCTGCCTAGCAGAAATTCAAAACAAATAAATATTTAGTTCAAAAGGAATTCTTTCCTTGGAGATCAAGCGCTACTCCAAACAATAGGATTCTTTTTTCATTATTGCAGGAGTAATAAAGATAGCATGCAGTTTTTATTTAGAAGTACTGGGAAGATTTGCCCCAACTGGTTTTTTCCATCTGAAATCAGTAGACTGGGGTTTAGTGCTATTCACAACTTTTGTCCACTGTGTTGTGAGACCAAATATTTAACCAGCATTGCAGATTTGGAGAGAGGACTAAAAAAACCACGGTTGGTGAACTTACTTATTTCCAAGGTGTGATTTGGATCACTGCTTTCACTGACTACACTTCAAAACAAAACAAAACAACAAAAACTTTCTATTTGTTAGGACTGGAGAGCCAGAATAACCCCAGAGGAGTTGTATAAAATAAATTTTATCTATAAATGTACATATATTCACATGTTCTGGAGCAGAACAGTTTCTCAATCAGCAACATTAATCTACAGTGTAGTCATACAACTCTGAACTGCTACATGTCCTGTTAATGTCAAAGAAAACTATCAAAATACCTCCTTTTTTAGAATGTCTATCTATTACCAGTTGGTTTTTTTTTTTTTTTTTCCCCAAAAGAGCCTTGTAGAAAAAAGATCCCTCCAGTAAACTGAAAGGAATTGTGTCC
Source organism: Brachypodius melanocephalos (assembly GCA_013398615.1). NCBI lineage: Eukaryota > Metazoa > Chordata > Aves > Passeriformes > Pycnonotidae > Brachypodius > Brachypodius melanocephalos. The sequence goes on along the minus strand of VZSR01001831.1, from coordinate 2,081,486 downwards.
TGTTTGGGGTATTAATTCCTGTCTTCCATTTGCTGCTCCCTCCATCCTCCTGTGAGTCACAGCTTCAGGATAAGCCTGTACCAGTTTTAGGGGAAGTGAGCACAATTCCAGATGTGTAATTCCATATCAGTATAATGTCTTTGATTCCATACAGTGATGAAAATTAACTGGTATACCTGCAGCAGTACAGATATGTTGATTAGATCAGGTTAATTAACTGGCAAAGCCCTGCTAATATACCATTATTCCAGCTCCCTGAGTATTCCTTGCTCAAGGTAAGAGGCAGTCATTGCTCAGTACCTCCCACTGCTCTTCATCTCTTGGTTTATCTCTTGGTGAGCACTGTTTAAATAACCACCCCAACCATCTCACCCAAATTCTGGTGCAAGGGTGCTTGCTTTCTGGAGCTGTTCAGCTGGGACAGTGTTGTTGATGGCTGCCAGAAGCCAGGAATCTGATGTCACTGGCACTAAGAGAGCTTTACTGGAACTGAAGCCCAAATCTCTGTTTATCTGAAGTACCAGGCAGTTAACTTGAAAAATGGTCATTCATTGTAACCCTGCCTGTGCAATTATTTAGGCTTGTAATTGACATCTCAAACACAATAGCAGTGCTGTAAAAAAGCACTGAGAATTGCCAAATGTCAGAGCAGTAATTGCTATACACGGAGTTACTGTGGCTAATTTGAAAACTGCTCTCACATCTCAACTCCACTGCTGGACACTTGGGACTGTTTCCCAACAGAGGTTGAGGAGGACCTCCAGCCTCCTAGATTCCTCTCTCAGCCACTCATAAGGCCAGTGAAACTGGAAGAAGAAAGACGTTTCAAGGCCAGGAGAAGCTGAAGGAAATCCAATGTCTCTTATTTGTTCGCATCTCATTATTAAACAGATTTCTTACTATTAAAGTGCTGAAGAAAGGCCTTCCAAAAATACAGGACCTAATTTAAAAGACTTTTGTCTGTGCCAAGAGGTTCTGCTTGAATTAACTGTATGTGCTCACCTTGAATGAGAATTCCCAGATGTTTTTGCTGATGTGTGTGTGTGTGACAAGATGTAATTTCCCCAATATGTCATTCTCAGGAGACTGGAGGGAAAGGGGAAATCACACTTTGGTCCTGAATTAATACAGGGACCAATCCCTTTCTCATTAAAAACATAGGGAAGTTTCCGTGGCTTTGGGGATTTGGTCGCTGAGAAACTGAATTTTGCAAAACCATGATTGTCCTTCTTCCCTCTTCTAAATACTGGCAAAGGGTGACCTTTGGATATTTCTTAATGGCAAGAAATGTAAGATTAAAGACTGCAAATGGTGAGGAGTGCAACCTTCATTAAAAGCCACTCTCTCTTAGATGAACCTCTAATAAGCTCTGGTAGCAATAACCATTGGTTAAGGATGACATGGAACATTTCCTTCAGAGATGAAATAGGTTGAGCCATGCTGTCCACAAAAGAATTTGGTGAGGTTTAGAAGCCCAGCATCCCTAGGTTAAGGGATGCTTCCTGCAGGGAATGTCACTTAGGAAGAACAGTTAGCTTTGGAAACAGGCATATCCAGGTCTGTGGATCTGTTTCTTATCTTAAAACTGCAAATGCTGTAGAGAAGAAACTGTTCTTATGATATGTAACAAAACAAGGCCTTGAATAATGATCAGGAATCAGAATTGTTGTAGGAATGAATGAATGTTTGATGTTATCAAAGATATGGTTTCTTCACCTTGAAAGAAAGTTCCTTGATTTGCAAAGCTGATGAAGCTGATGGAATTTCTCTAAAAGTCTTCTCACTTGGGCATACACAATTCCTACAAGTCTTAACTCCCTAAGGATAGTATCAGAGTAGCTCTTGGAGAGGAATAGTAAACTTTGACAATGAACACAGTAGCTCTTTTTTGCAATGTAGGGTGAATATTAAACCACAGCAGTTACAATGTGCCAAACAGAGCTCTGAGTGATCTTACAACACAGTGCGAACTCAGTGGAGCAGAACCGTTCCTCTACATCCGAGCTGGCATGCTGGCAGGATGGAAGAAATGTTGTCTTTTCAAATGCCTGGGAAATGAAGTGAGACCACAGTATATGTGTGAGGGGTTGGAGTTTCACAAATTCTTTTTGGCATCTCATTGAAAGAATTCCCTATAATCTACAGTCGTTTCCTTTGCATGCCAGGCTTTAATATTAATCTCCAGGGTTGAGTCTCTGTCTGTTTGTCTTAGTCTGACAACAGTGTTGGAAGTTGCCCCTTGTCACGTTTCCTGTATGGCTGATGGACTGCTGGGTCAGGCAGATTTGTAGCAATGGTTTTAATATTGCAGGCAGAAAATGAACAGACTTTATTGCTGCAGGTTTGAGGAAAATCCTTCCTTCTCCTCTTTGGTTTAGGTGGGGTTGTTTTGGTTATGGTTTATTTTTTTAAGTGGAAACTTAAAATGCTTTTTTAGAATTGTGCTTTCATCTGTGTCTGCCTCTTTCCCTGCTCTGTTTGCTCTTGAGTCCCCAAAATTAGCAAGAGTAATGTTCTAGTTTGCAGTGCAGTAGGAAAGAATAACTTGAGTTTCTAAAATGTAATAAACAGTGCAAGACCTGGAACAAGTACAAAACCTTCAGACAAGGTGAAAGCCCCCAGAAGAATACCTCTATTCAAAATGTCTGGGGATGTCTGCAAATACTGCCAGCAGCTTAATTCTTGTCCTTTTCCTTTCCAAACATGTGTATTAGGTTTTCCTTTAAAAATACGTACTGTATCCCTGAATTCTTCCCTGCTCCCACTCAAAGAAGGTAGCATTTCCTTTAGACCAGTTGATTCATACATAAAATAAAAGCTGTGAGACATTATTTTGGTCTTTGTTGTTTCCCTCTTGTGATATTGATGGAAAGCAGTCTCTTTGAAATACTCAAGCTTTAAAACTACCCATCGTCTCTAGGTATTGAGGGTTACCAGGCTCGCTGTCTCAGGAATTCCACGGGGCTCAAATCCAGTTCTACCTGACCTGATCCATCTCTGTTTAAAATGTCCCTTATCCTCTGGGGCCTGTCTGTGCTATAAAGCAAATCTACAAATCTGTACACTGCACATTATTTTTTCATTGTGTTTTGGTTTTGAATGGAACTATGATCTTTCCTCCTCTTGGATTTTTTACAACAAAATTTCTGCTTTGCAGACAGGACAGAAAGGTTTTATTTTGTGTAGGAAGCTCAGCTAGAGACTTACCTTTCCATAATGTCTGTAGGTTAAATCGATGAAGATAAAGCACTTACATCACACAATCTGTTCTGTACCTGTGTCTAAATGCACATGGGATGACTTAGAATAATATGCCTAGCAGGTCAGGGTAATTTGTTCCTTAAATATGAGCTTTGTCATTATTTTGGGGTCAAATATGATGGCGTGAGAGATTGTCTGTTGTTTAATGTGTCATCTGTTCCACCTGGGTGACACCCATCTGTTTGAGTGTCCCAAGCAGAGGCTAATTTTGTAGCAGTGCTGTTGCCAGCATCCTGAGAAAGATTCTTTGTGGCATTTATTTACTTCTTTTTATTTGCCTTAAAATCAGTACTGATTATGGCCTGAGTTTCTCTTTGTGGTCAGATGAGAACAACAGTGAAAATTCCACTGAAATTTAACTTACTGGGAAGGAGCCATAAGTGGTCTAGGATTTATTCTTGGATTGTTTTGCTATATCACCATCTTTTATTAGCTGGTAATTTCCTGTTCATCAATGACAAAGCAGTCAAGCAGCATATCCTCTGCAGTGGAGGTTGTCCCTACATGAGTAGCTTTTTGTATTTAAAGTCTAGGCAAGAGAGAATTCTTCTTAGGCATAAAAAATGTGTGTGAAAGGAAGGGATTAATATTAAGATGATGGCCTCATCATCTGATTTGGCCTCTTAAATCCTTCTGGGAAGTGCCAGGTCCAGAAATTCCCCCGATTAATTTTCTTACAATCCTCTCTGTATTCTTCTCCTAACAAAGTCCTGTGAGAATGACTGCAACAGATGAGAAAATTAACTGAGATTTGAATCACATTTGAAATTGGCAGGAAAGTGAGGGGCTGAAAGCCAAGCTCCACAACATCCTCAAATACGGAATATTTGGGATCAAGAGCCCAGTGTTTGCTTCTGAGGAGAACTAGAGCTGCTTGTGATTTGCTGCAATCAATCAGGACTTTGCTGTCCCATCAAAGAAATGTCACTGGGAATGAAGTTCATGGAAGGGAGAGTCACTCTGGAGGCTTGCCTGGAGGACAGCACTAGCCATGGCTGGGTCCCCTTTCCTGCTGTTACCTGAGTTATCTGGAAAAGCCAGGGTGGAGAATTATTGTGAATTCATTTTTTGTTGTTTTGTTTGGGTTTTTTAGTGAGTTGATAAGCAGAGATTGGCTACAGTTAATAGTAGGGATACCTGTGAGAATCATGTGACCCGCTCAGACATAATTCTGAAGGCATTAATTACATATTGCTGAAATCTCAAACCATAATTGGAGATCAATGTTACATTGCAGCCTTTGCAGTAATCTGAAGCAGGTCACTTCCACAAGAAATTTTGGAGACAAGTAACCACTTGAAGCCTAAAACTGTTCCATTGTCATTATTGCTCTTTGTTTTCATTTTTAAATCTTGCAATTAGTGTTCTTAAGAAAATAATAAATAAAGCAAAAAGCAATTACAGACCATCTGTGAAACAGAAAGAAATTGCTAAAAGCTGCATCCACGAGGATCTCTGGGAAGAGTGCCACAACACAACTAAGCATTCAGCCAGCATGATATAATTACAAATTAAACATCTCTACAACAAATTCCAAATTGAAAATAAAAATCCATTCTGCTTCTTTGTTTGTGGCAGAGGATGATATTAATCGCAGTTCTAGAAATTACCACCTATCCTGCACACTGCAAGGTTGTGGGGTCTGCATGCCCTGCACAGGTGGGTGTTTTTGGAGGGGGCACCTCATGGTTCTCAAATCCATGTTTCAGTCAAGAGACTGAGTTCAGGAGGATTTAGAGCAAGTGTGGAGGTTGCTGTGTTTTTTAGAGCTCTGACATAACAGCAGGTAATGACATTCTGTATTCATGTCATATAGAAACGTGCCTCTTGTTCCAGGAGATGGCTTATTCAGCTCATATCAACTGGATTCATTTAAATAAAGGGTCATTGACAATGATAAGTTGAGACATAATCATTTTACACTTAACTAGAACACAGTCTCCAATATGTTCTCATTTCTTGCTTTTATCCAAAGGAACATTCTGCTGGCTTAAGCCAGACTGGATCTGATGGCTCTTGGGACATGCTTGAGGTAAAAGTGCTTTCAGCAAAGTCATCTAAGTATTTGTAATGACAACTTACGTTATTGTTTACTGCTGTATTTGCAAGAGGAACAAATGGAAACTTTAGTCCTTGAAAAAGAAAAGCCAGTAGAAGAATTCTGTAAATAAATGAAATGGATTATGATACAATATTTAAAATTATTGCTGAACAATTTTGTCATTTAAACCAGACTCTTTTCTCCTAGGCATGCCCTGCCTTTCACAGAAGAGTGTTACCCTCAGTTTTAGAGATTAGAACTGTATGTTAAATAGATCTGTCCTCTCCATCCAAACCAGAAGTATTCCTAGAACTGAAGATGACTGTAATGAAACAAAAATCTCCAGAATCAAATTTCTCCATGAAGATCAGATTAATCCTGAGACTGAATAAACAGATTAGTTTCTCAGGGAAGTTCAAAGTAGCTGCAAGAAAATGATTTGACATGTCAGGCACAAAATAGTACACCAAACACAACACAGTTTTTAAAATCTTCCTAATTTACACCAAACGAAAAATCCTCTACCTCATATATATAGTTCTAAAGAAATAATCAGTTATTAAGATGTTTGGAATGGGAAAATATTAATTTTCTGCTTTGAAGAGGAGCATAAACCAATGGCTTTTAAGGGAAGGCTCATCAGAATTTCCTTTGGACATTTGAAACCAATGAAGATGTCCTTGGTAAAAACAAGTACTGCAATAAATGTCAAAATTCAAGCTTTTTTGCTTGAATGTTTTGTTTTTCCCTTATGACACTGTTGTAGAAATAGAAACCATGTTTTTCATTGTGAATTTCTTTACTTGGTTTTGGAACGTCAATCTTAAACTTTTCTTAGATTTTTCAATACCTCTGAAGGGAGATGATTTAATTTCAGAATTCTGTTTGATGTGCATTATAAGCTTTACTCTGGTCACAAAATCTCCTGTTCCTTATTGCAATTACCACCTGTGTATTTCTTTAGCAGAGAGTTTGTCTGGGGAAATAACTGCCATCATTTATATCCAGTCTGTTTGTCTCCATACTTCACTTCTCAGCTTGTCCCATATCCTAGGTATGTTAAATCAGGAAGTCTCAGCACTGCTGTCATCTGATCTGTACTTCCTGGCTTTCCACCATCTGAGAAACCATTCCCTGGACAAAGTGCTTTCTGGAATAAGCCTTCTGTGCCTCACAGGATAAAGATGAGCAGCAGCAGCCCAGAACTGTTTTGCTTAGTCAATTTAAAATAACAGCTGCTGTTACTAACAATTAGAACTCATTAAAACCAAGTCCATTGGTGGTTTTTATGAAGTGAATACCTGCTTGCTCACTGGTTATCTAATTGATGTACAGACTGTCAAGTAGACAACAATAGCACTGACTGGAGAGACACTATAAATCCAACTGACTTCCCTCATTTTCAATCCTCCAGAGACTGCTGACAAAATTATTGAGATTCTTCCCCCTCCAGTGAATAAGAAATGCTGAGTAAAAGGATATTACATAAATTGGCTGACATTTGGAGTGAACTAGCTAGTTCTCATTGCCTTGTGTGTGGTGGCTGTGTGTGTATATGCACATGTGCCTGGTATTGTCAATGAGCTCCCTGCCCACTCCCCTCTGCTCCCAGCAGGCTGCTGGGAGGATGAATTTTGGGGATTATGTAAGAGACAGTGTAGGCAAACAGCCCAAACATTTGGAATTTGCCCTCAGCACTAACCTCTTTTCTCCATTGTGTCATGCACTTAAAAAAATTATTTTTTGTTTAGTGGCATGACGGGGATGTGTCTCATCTGAAAAAATTAGGTCTGTCTGTCATGGGGAGGGAGTTGAATGTACCAAAATTGACTTTTGCTAGCTTCTGCTTTCCATGTGCTGTGGCTGCAGTCCCTGGAGTCAAAAATCTCTCTCTAACAGCTAGGAGTTGGAGATCAACAGGGGCAATCGTGCAGCAAAGGGAGATAAAAATGAGTTGTTAGGGCTGTATTTTTACCCTACTGGTAGCTGCTTCCTGAGGAAGGGCTAGCAGCAGGTGCTGTGTCTGCAAACATTTCTGACAAATTATTTCCCTTGAAAAGTAACAAAAAGTAATGTTGGGAGATTATACTTTATGGGCAGCGAACTTGGGGTCATTCCTGTAGTTTGAATACACTGGTGTGAAAATCATAAAACATATTCCAGTGATAGTGCATTTCATCCGGAATATCACTTGTTTGTTATGTGTAACCCTCCTCTGAGCTGTGCTCATTCTGAATGCAGCTTCATATTTCTGCAAATTTGTAAGGAATTTTATCCAATAAGTTTTGGTTGGCCTGTCTTATAACATCAGAAGTACACGCCAGCACATTTTTCTTATACTATTTTGGAACAGTGCAGTGTTACTTTATTACATGTGATTTTTCTCTTGTGGCCTAGAACCTTAATCCTGATTTCACTCAAATTTCATAGCAAAGATCTTAGTAATATTTGTGTTTTCTTTTAAAAGTGGTTGGGGCCAGACCTCTAGGCCCTGCCTCTCCTTTGTAATATTCTGTTTTGAATTTCTTAAACATTCTGCTCTCCATCTTCTTCAGGTTGAAATGAATGAGAATTCAGCTCCATACAACAGAGCAGGAATTACAGCTAAATTCCTCCCAGTACCACTCCTTTTCATATGCTAAAATCAATATATCAGATTCAGACACGAGGTAAGCAAACACAACTGCTTTGTTTATGCTCATTTGTACCACATCTGGATTCTGGCCAGTTCCATCCAGTCTCCTATGATAATTGCATACAGTTTGTTCCAGTCTTTTCATCCCATTGCATACAATGCTTATGATTTATGTTTCTTGCATGCAACCATCCTGGAAAAAAGACTCGTGTCTGAGAGGTAATGTAATTGTGTTTTCAATTATCCCCTGTGAGAGTAATCCAAACATCATAATATAAGCTAAGCTCTTTTTTTGAAGATGGTACACAAAGCTCATGTAAAGAAACTGAAATAAGAATAAAGACTATTCAGTGCTGATATATTTTGTGTGTGAGTGGAAAAACAAAGGTACCCTGCTTCACTCCTAACAACTAAACCTCTTCACCTCTGTTGTTTCCTAACACAGGATATAGCAACACACAAGCTGCAGATTTTTTCTTAGGCCACTGGGAATTTGGTGTTGTGTCTTGGGCATGTGGCAGCCAAAAAGCATTTGTTTATCTGTTCATAATTTTCAAGGGCCTCTTTTCCTTCCTCTTTTCAGAAAAATTGCTTCCATCTGCTAAGTACAGTTGCATTAAAAAAAGAAGTTGGATAAAGTTACACATTATGCCTTTTACTTTTTTTTTTTTTTTAACACAAATCACTTCATCATTATTTCTGTCACATTTTCACCTTGTTGTCCTTGCTGCACGTCCTAGACCGAGGCAGTTTCACCTATGGAGCCAGGATCTTCTAGTGAGAGTTGGGTGGGAACTCAAAACAATGGCTGCCATCATCACTTCAAAGAATCCAATAGATTTTCAAGGGATTTGGATTGAGGCCTGAACTGACTCCAGAGTGCTGAGATGTTTTACTGGTGCTTAATTTGGAGAGCATGGGAGATGTCTGGGAATCAACTGTTGTAAATGGCAGGCAACATAGGGATAGCCTAAAACATTAATTTCTCCAGAAGCTTATGCTCAGGCTATTGAAGGGGAGAGTGTAATGAAAAATAACAAGAAAGGTCTGTCATCAAGATAACAACTCCAGTGACAAGAACATAATTTTAGTCATCCCCTAAGCTTGAAAAAAGTTTTAAATAGAGCTCCCAATAGGTCTGGTTGACTCCTGAAACACTAATTGTGAATGTCTAGCAGGCAAGTGGCACTGGCCAGGCTGCACTAAATGAGGAATCAGGTTGGTTCAGAATAATAGCTGAACTAATTGTTTAATAAAATCACAGCTTTATTAGATGATTAACCTAACTTTTTATTTGTTATAGGCTCTGGAGAAAACATGTACTGGCAGTAACTCATTCCTTATATTGCACTTGCCACTTCTTACTGCTCTCCTGCCCTGAGCTCTTGAGTTTTGCTATGATATTTATAAGCGTCTCATCTATTTGCCTTTATGGAGCATGGAATCATCTAGAAGCCAAAGACCATGCAATATAGATGGAGAAAAGCAGGAAAGGGATTGTCTCTAGTGCTTACAGAAAAAAAACCCAAAAACACATAAGGAAAGGCTTTTTTTTACTTCGCTAAGTAAATTTTTGGGGCTGTACTCAGGTTGTACTTGCTTTCTTCCCCTTCAGAATTTCTGAAACACTGGTTTGCTAAAGATCACAGTTCTCTGCTTCTCCATTCTGTTCTTCATTCCTCAGCCACAGCTGGGAAAGGTATTTATTCTCATCCATGTCTCTTTGGTGAAACTGGCCACTAGGAAAAACCCCAGTGTTACATAAAAATAACTCTGCTCAATAATAAATTTGTGCATGAGGTCATATCAAACTGAAAACAAATGGCTAAAGAGTTAAAAAAAAAGGTCCAAAAAACAAGCAAGGCATTTATAAGGAAGAAAGGAGAACCATACTTCAGCAACTAATGAACTAATGATGCCTTGGTACCACTGTAAGGAGAAAGCTGGAACAAATAATTGTCCTTGAAAGTCACCCCTATGAGTATTGTTAATAAAAATGAAGTAGTTGGCATGGCACTGGTGTCACCTTACAGTGTCTGTTTGTGGGGTTGTGACAAGAGACCTGTTAGTGAAAATTACAGGAATCGTTCAGCATGAGGTGAAGTCATTTGATGCAGGGCCATAAAGGCTCTTGTACACTTTTCTTGGGAATGCACAAGTGCTGTAGGTAAAAGTATTTTGATACCTTCATATGGTATCTGTGTGCACTGAAAATACCATCTGGAGATGGCTGCCAAAGAAGTCAGTGAGAGGTGCTACTTGAAGGGTGTGAGTAAAAAGTAATGTTACCATAAAATCTGACCAAGTAGGTGAGGTAGCCTGGGGATATACCTTGTGCACATCCTGTTCTTCCTTCCCTACTCTGCACGGGGATTGATATCCCTGCTAACTGTGCATCCAGCCTTTCCCTTGCATGGTGTCCCCATGGCCCCTGCTTTGAGGGACAGCATCATGGTAGCTTTAGGGAGGTCAGGGAAGACAATGAAAACTAAAAACCTTAAAGGTTCCATCACTTCATCATTCTCTTCTTGCCTGTCTTCAAATCATCCTAGAGCGATTTTTTTTTTTACATCAGTAAAAACAAGGAAGGATGTTGGCTCTGAACCCTTTAAGCATTACTTAGTTCAAGCATGGCTTGGCCAGCAGCGTCTGCTCCATGGCCTGCCTTGGCAGCACTCTCCCAGCCACGTGTAGACACCCAGGGAGCTGCTGCAGGAGCTGAGCCCCGGGAGCCAGGCTCTGGCAGGCTGCAGCTGCTCCAGGATCCGTGTGCACCCAGATGTGACAGATGACACAGTGCTCCCTGCAGGCCCACACAGCTGGGCTGAGTGACTAACCCTGGCTGTGCACCCACACACTGATGTCAGGAGAGCAGCCAATAGCTCAGAGTGACTCTCTTTGTCTCTGTGTGCACGTCAGTCACAACAGTGGCAAACCCAACAATGGGAAAGGAAGCAATCAAAAGAAAATCCAACTTCAGACTAGGAGCAACTGATGTAAAATGGGATGTGTAACTCCCATTTCCAGTGAAAAGAATCATTGATATTAGCTTGGTCATTTTAAAACACATGAATCATTAGATGACAAAGCCCATAAATTGATTCATAAACAGCTGTCATCTTAATATGAAAACTCTGAGATTAATCTGTCTGAAAGATTGCAATTCAATTGAGAATGGAAATAACAGCTAAAACACAGCATTTATCTTGGCCAGGGTGATTTTACAAAATAAACTTCAGAACACACTTCTGAGTTCTATCCATCCTTGCATGTATAATGTGTGTATGCAAACATATGCACTAGAAATGCTGTCTGGCCACCTGAGTTTCAGTTAATTCATTAATATCATTATTTGCAATGACTTTGACTTGCTGGACTTTGAGGGAAAGGCTTCTATCATTTTTCGCTTGCTGAGTTTTTTGTTGTTTTTCCAAGGTACTTGTTGGCTGTGTTGCAATGACTCAAGGCATGTGATTAGTCAGAATCAGAGCCCTTAATATTTATGGCAATGAAGTTTGGCATGTATATTTTTGTCATTTTTGCCTGCAGTGAAGCACTCCTAGACGATGTATGGGTTTGGGATTAGTTGCACTTGCTGAGGTGAACGATGCTATGGTACCTCCTTTGAAGAAGACTGAAGAGTTTTGTAACTTGAGTTTTGTGGTAGGCAGGTGATGGGCAGTCTAATGGGACTCAGAGACTGCCACCCTGCCAGGGAGTGGAATGGGGAGCTGGGAACTACCATGAGATGGGGAAGTCCTAGGGGAGAGGAAAATGAAGGAGCCTATGGAAAAAATAAGCCGTAGGTTATGAGGATTGGCTGAGGAAGGAGGATATGGACTTTGAACTTCAAGAAAGGAGGCAGGGATTAAGAAGCATTGGGAAAAGGAAACACAGCTTTGGAGCACATTGCTAGGAGCCATAGTAAGATACAGAGGAAAAGTAGTCCAGAGGACAAAGTTTGGCATGAGGAGCTGGGGAAAGATTTAGAAACAGGCCAGGAACCTGTGCCTGACAGCAGAGGAAGGGAAGGGAAAAGAACAGGGTGGGGACAAAGGATGAGGAGACGAGACAGGCTGGGGGTGGAGGGTGGGGCAGCCAAGAGAAAGGAAGATGAGTCTGTGCCTATTTCAGTGTCCTCCTGGTTTTCACTCCTGGGTCTGGCATTACACAGCCTTTCCTTTCATCTGCTGTCAGAAGACACTGTCATCCCCTGATAACGTGCACACATGGACTCCTACACAGGAGACAACCTGCCACAGGGGACAGCCTTTCACTGTTTGGGACACAGAGTCACTGTGGCCTGTGGCAAAGCCAGGTGGGCCCAGCTTTATCTCCAGTGTCAGCTGACAGCCCCCAGAGGGGATGGGTAGGGAATTTGTGAGTTTTAGATCAACAACATGAACAGCCCAGAAAGGTTTCAGAGCAAACAGTCAGACTTGTAAAGACACCCATAACTCTTGCTTTTCACTCCTAAGTCCTCATTGCTTGGGGTTTGCACCTTCAGCACTCCTTTTAAGGTACAGTTGGTTTTTCCCTACAAAAGTCTTCCCAAATGTCATGTGAGGTATGCCATGGCTGGAATTCATGGCAGTATGAGTTCAGCAGTTGAACAAGGCGGAGGTCAGTAGCTGGCCACATTAATGTCAGAGCGAGCTTCCCTTTTAGCATTTGCTGGGGGCTCTTGGGGCAGGTAATGCAGCTTTTACAGAGAAAATCAATCGAGACTGTACTTGATAAAAGTAAATGAGGGTGTAGCAATGTGGCTTATGCAGGCATTCATTCTCCATTTTTTCCTGAGGAGGAAATATTTTCCTGAGGTATAAACTAAATAGTGATTCTTATGTAATGAGTATGCTTTTGCATAAAAGGAGACAAAACACTGAGCAACAACCTCCCAGATGCTTGGAAGTTAATGATTGCAGGTCAGCTTTGAGATAATAGCCTAGGCAGTCTTGGGAAAGTAATTTTCTGGCAGATAACAGATTCCATTTTGGCATATGGACAGTGGATTACAGTTCTTTAACCACCACGAAGAGCTGCGCTAAGCTCTAGTCTCTCCAAGAAACAAAGAAGATTTCACAAGAGCCAGCTGGCTTCAGTTGCACTTACAGTACTTGTAACGTCAGATATCGTGGGAGATGCAATCATGGTGAACTTAAAGACATATGGGGATGGTTTCCCAGCTGAAAAAGGGGGGCATTGCAGAATGTGTTTGTCCCAAGCTGGTCACTGCATGGATGGATGCATTGGGGTGTGGTGGAGCAATAACTGCATCCACCCCAGCACTGAACAGTGCCTCAGGCTCATTTGGGAGAGTTCTCCCTCCCTAGAACGAAAAGTTAATGCAGCACAAGGGACCACATCATTTCTTTGCACTTCCAAAGGCATTCCAGGGCTTGTCTCTCCTTTCTCAAACGCTTCTGTGCTGATACCCCAAACAGGGAACTGTCTTTGCAAGGGCTTAATGTGTTCACTGTGCCACTGGAACTCTGTGTTCTGCATGTGATGCTTGGTCTGTGACCTGCTGCTGCAGGGTGTTACGCTCTGGGGAACCCTTTAGTGGTGCCTAGGTTTGGGGATCCATGGAAACAGTCCTGAAACAAGGAGAAAACAAATGGGAGAGTTGTGACATTCCTTCTGGAATACTATCAGCACAAATTGTTACCAAGAGAGAGGGGTTTGGGGTTATTTCTTTATTGTTGCTGTTTTCTACCTGCCAGCTAATACATCCTACAGAAATGATGCAGAGCAAGATTTTGGTTGTGCAAGTGGTAGAAATTAAATTCATGATGTAGTAAAATAATTTTTTTTATTTGTAATATCCTGCTGATCTCATCTCTCCTTGCCCTTCAGTGTGACATAATGAAAGCTGCATGACGTGGTAACTGCTATTCCTTGGGAATAGTCTGTCTCTGCTGTATTCCTCCATGAGGTTACTTTGGCCTTGTACTATAACATACTAGTGAATGGAAAGAGTATTTTTCTCACTTCTACCTATATTTGTGTTTCCAGCTGCAGTCCTGTGAATAGTGTAACATTCTCCAGAATTAGCCCATGTAGAAGTTATGAATTCTATGACCTGTATAAGAATCTAATTTAAAAGAGGATAGAGACAAATCTGTAACAAAACTTTCCCTACTTCATGGTCACTTGCTAGGAGAGAGACGACGAAAGAGACATTTTTTACTTGGAAGGGGTTTGTAGTTGATGGGGAAATATTTAGGGTTAAAATTATTGCAGGCAGACTTGTTGCAAGCAGCCCTGCTTAAGCAGGGGTTGGACCACATGTGCAGAAGTGCTTTCCAGCCCTAATTATTCTGTGTTTATGTGAAGATCCGCTTCCTAAGAGTTTGTAAGTTCTCTGATCAAATGGCATAATGGGTTTCTGAAATTACAACAACCACACAGGCAGGCACTGGCTGTATCTGCCTCACAAGCACTGATTTCCCCCTGCCCCAAACACAGGGAAAAAGATCTCCCTCTAATCTCTGAACATGAGTCCAAGCACTTTCAGTGCAAAATCAGTTGCTTTACCCTGTAGCAATACAACAAAATGTGTCTCGAGTCCTGAGCAGGGGCCAAGTTACTTTAGGACACTTTTTGCCATCCTTCCAGTGACATGGAATCAGGAGAAATAAATACCTAAATCATGATCTTATGGTTATAATGCAATGCCTTGAGAAAGAGATGTGATTTTATAATTGTTCCTATTAAAGCTTCTCTCAATGAGTCTGGATTTCTTTGAAATCCCATATTAACTGAAATTGTTTGAGTTCATGATGTTTCACTGCAGAGTATTTTTAAAATTTCTTTTTATTTAATGTATATCATCAATCTTTATACTGACATTGTTTCTTTTCTTAGCCTGGAGTAATTTTGCTAATTTAGATGTATTACTCTATGTGATGTGGATGCAGAGAGGGAGAAAGTGTGTGTATGTGTTTGTATGGACATTAGAGAGAAAGAGAGGGGTGATTTTGCTAATTCTGAACTCTAACCCCATAAATATTTGTACTTAGGACATTATTTCTCATTTCTCATAAGCTGAGGTCACTACTCCATCTCTTAGACCTGCAACAGCTGCCAGTGCTTCTAGACAGTTCAAATCTTTTTCCAAGTACAATCATTCTGCACCACAGAAAATTTGATTTACTTCCACTTTAGGCCTCACTGGATTGTTCATTCTCTTATCTTCAGTTGTGCTGGGCTGTTGTGTTTCCAACATTTGTAAAGACAACCCAAAAAAAGTTTTGGCCATCTGTGGCATTCTCAGATTAAGCATATATTGAGAAAATTTTTATTTGGAAAGACATAAACAAGTGTCCACTGGTGCTTTAGAGGAATAAAGTACTCCTTTGAACTGGAATGGAGACTGTAAGAGGTTTGTAATAGGGAGGAGATTTTTTTTTCTATTGTTGATATAACATCTTCCTACTATTTGTACTAGAAAAAGAAAAATAATGAGGAGGGAAGAAATAAGCATTTGTTTAAAAGAAATATTAATGAAGGATCTTAAAACCTTCAGGAAAGCAAATGAAAAGCTGAACTTCTGTTACAGGTATTTTTAAGAGAGTGACCACGCACTTAATATCCATATAGACTTCAAGCAGAGAAACTTTGCCTCATAAACTGCACCTACAAAAGAAGGTGGGCAAAAACTGAAGCTGCTTTTGATAGTAACTAATATTTACAAGGAAAATTCAGTTATAGCCAGATTTGTGGCTGTTTGTTTCCATCATACAAGGCAGGTGCAGCATATGCTTAAGCTCCTGAACCATCATATAAATATTGACCCAGAATATAAATTTCAGCTCTTCACGTTGAAAGAATTAAAAATTCAGAGGATAAAATTGCTACTGAATTTTTAAACTCATGCTCAGGCTTTGAAGGAAGGAAACCTTCCTCCCAAATTTAAACTCAAGCAGTTAATGTACTTCGAGTTTTTGATGTTTCCTGACACGCTGACAAGTGAGTGTGTGAGAATTTGTGGGACACCTTTGGTGGCAATATGTGCTGGAGAAAGGAGATGGATGATTTTTTCCACTGTGAGCACTGGACAACAGAGGAACAGCTTCAGAATGGACACAGTTTATCCATCTCTTTTTGGCTAATTGCATCTTGGATGTGCACCAAAGAGAGGGATTGGGAAGCCAAGAGCCCCAGGGAGCAGAGAAGCTCTATGGTGGAGTGGAGGCCTGGGCTGATGTTCCATTTCCAGCAGCTGGAAGCATTCCCTGCTGCCACAGTGACACAAACCACCTGCTGAGGTGTCCTCATGGTGGGAAGATGGATGAGCCCGAGTGTTCCTGGGTATCTTTCCTTTCCTAGTTCTAAGTGCTTTTCAAAAGTGAGGGGCTTTTTGTTTGTTTGATTGATTTTAATTCTGTAGTAAATCAGGTCTTCTGCAGATTATTTTAGGATGCTTTTCAAGTACTATTTTCATTATTCCTGTGTGAGCAAACTGGAGATGTCATCCTGGTAATCTGTCAAGGACATATGCCTGAAACCCCTTTAAAAGCAGCTTCTGTGAAAGGGGATTGACATTTTCTGGGCTTGTCATATGGCAGGATTTGTACTAGTAACTGCTGGAAAGCAGAGAAAGTTGTTGCCCCTTGGATTAAAAACCAAAAACTGATGGATGGACCTAAAGGAATTTTTTACTCTTAATTTAAAATATCTCAGAAATTACTCTTGGATTTTTCAGGGTTTTCCTGTAACCACACTAACAATATAATTTAGGTTTGAATTGTGTTTACTTTGGAGTTTTTTCTCAGATGTTCTTACTGAAAATCTCTAGAGGTTTAAGAATTATATATTGAATAAATGAAATGATTTGGATGTGCAGATGAGTGCCTTGTGTTTAGTATGACCTCTGTGTGTGAGAGCAGCACTGAATAAAATAGCTTTTTCTCTGTAAGAGGTAAAAAGCAGGGAACTGGACTCAGATGATCCTTATGGGTCCCTTCCAGCTTGAGATGTTCTCTGATTCTATTAAAATTGTATCTGGCTACAAAACAGTGCAAGACAAACAGAAAAGGGCAGCAGTTCCGATAAATAGAACAGGTTAGAGAAAAGTTCTCTAAGAAGTACTTCTGAAGTAGCAGAAAGGTAGGGTTTAAGGTACTATAACATGGAGTGTCTTACACAGGCCAAGAGAAGGCTTGTGAAAGGCTTGGATAATTGTATGGTCTGGGTGGAGGAGAAGCTGTATGGGTGTAATTGTGTGGAAGGCCTGAGTTGAGGAAGGGTGGTGGAAGAGGCCACAAGAAAGGAAAATGCTCCAGGCAGAATTGCCTTAGTCAATGTTTAAGAGCAGTATTAATGACCGTATTAAGAGGCTGGACTGCAGAAGAAAGTAGAGTGGAGAAAATAAAACCGGGCGTGTTTTCCGTTTGAAGAAGAGAAAGGAAAATAATTTAAAAATACAGAAAGTTGGCAGATCTTGAGGTGAGTGTAGATTGCTTAGGGAATAGGACTTTCACTTTAGCTCTGTTATCTTTTAGTTGTAGGCCCCAGTACACAATTCCCAGTGACAAGCTTCTAAAGACTTCTCAAACCTTGCAGTTTTATTGGTGAACTGGATTTTACTGGTTTTCAAAAGGATCACTTGATAAGGAATTTAAGCTGGTTGCCATACCCACCCTGCCACCACTGGGTTCAGCCCCCTAATGCAGATCAGGGCTCCACAGTCTCAGAAATCCCAGGACCCTGTCCTGTAGAGCGCAGAGTCTACTCTGCAGCTCTGTGACAGGGCATCCAGCTGAGAGCTGTGAGGGCTGCTTTGTGTGCAGGGAATGTAAAGTTCCAGGAATAGCTGAGTGGAACCATGGATGTTTAGTCTCTTGAAAAGTTTTTTTTTTGTTGTTTTAAACATTTTGATATTGCTTTCTTGTTTTTAAAGAATAATTAGTGTTTTAAACATGACATTTTCACCCTTTCTCTTCATCTACTTGAATTCAGCTTCATCTTCCCTTCATCTGTGTTCCAAGAAAGACACAAGGACTTTGGAAGGCTCCACAATGCAAAGATATAAAATGCCCTGAATAGAGCTTCTCTTGCAGAGCAGGAGCAAGAGGAAACAAGGAGGGTTTTCACTGCTGGCTGTGACTGTCCAGAACTCTCAGGTACAGTGATAACATGGGATTTCCATGAGAAGTAGCAGAGTGTTTGAAGTGGATGGTTGGCTGGGGAACGTAGGGAAAGGGGGGATGCTCGTGGAGCAAGAGGGCTGCAATTCCCATTTAGCAGCAGATGCCTGCCCTTGGGCTGTTCCTGTGGCACTGAGGGGGAGCAGCTGACACGGGGTGAACCTGTGCCTGGACTGGGCCGTGCTCTGCCTGCTCCCTTCATCATGAGGGTGTGGAAAGCAGCATAATTGTCTCTGATTCTGGTAAAGAACTAAAATTTATGGCTTGCCAGAGGTCAGAGCTCGGAAGGGAAGTTAAGCGGCAACAAAATATCCTTGACGTACTTGCTAGCAAAGTGAATAATTGCAAAGTGCGTGAGCTGGACGCTGTGTCTGCCCTGGCGTTGGTTTGTTCCTGTGGGTTGCTGCATATTGGCTCTGTGAAAAGCCCAGTGTTTGCAGTCCCACTTGGGACTGTCCAGGGCTGCTTCTGCTGCCTTTGAAGCCGGAGAGCTTCCCAAGCTCAAGTCATGAGCAGCCAGCCCGCTGTTAAGCAGGAGATCGGGGGCGCAAAGCATGTTTTGGGAAACAAACTTTTTCATCCTGTTTTGTTGTCAGCCTCAGGCACAAAGTGCATTTGATGGGTCGCTACACTTTATGAACTCTCTGTACATTTGTTTTATTAGAGGAGAAAGGCCTGTGCCAGAATTTTCACCTGTTGCCTTTTGCTATCAGTTTGCTCCTGTTGGATGGGAGGAGAACTGGTTTCTTGCGAATGCAATGGAACAAAGCCGTTGCCACGGATTTATTTTAAACACGTTTCGTCATATTGTGATTTAAACAATTTAGTATGGTGCAGAGGCCACACAACTTCTTCTGGTCTAAAATAACTCTCCAGCTACTTTTTTTATAAGGCCAGAGGAAAAGATGTCGGATCCACGTTCACTGCATCCCGTTTCCAGCGCTGCCGACAGCGATGATCAGCCGGACAGAGCCCCGCGCTCCAGACCGGGCACCCGCTACCGCCCCTGCCCGGCCCCCCGAGATGGCCAACTCGGCTGTGCCGGCGCAGGGAGAGGCCCCCGGCGCGGCGCGGGGGCGGTCGGGGGCGGGGCGCGGCGGGGGCAGCCCGGTGCTGGCGGGGAGCGCGTTCCCGTCGTGTTGGGCTCCGCTGCCTGTCGTGTTCCCCGCTCTCCCTATCCGGCAGCACCGTTGCGCAGCTCCCGCGGCCGGCCGGGACGGGGCGTATCGGGAGCTCAGTGGGGCTCGGGGCTTGAGAGGCGAGGCGAGGCGAGGCTGGACGAACGGGGCAGGGGCCGAGGCCGCCCGGAGCTGGCGGCGGGGGGCGGCGGGGGCCCGGCGCGGCGCGGTGCCGCCGGGGCCCGGCACATGGCGGCGGCGGCGGCCGGGGGCATAGCCACGCTGCCCGACGACGGCGGCAGCGGCGCCTTTCCCCCGGGGCACTTCAAGGACCCCAAGCGCCTGTACTGCAAGAACGGCGGCTTTTTCCTGCGCATCAACCCCGACGGGAAGGTGGACGGCGTCCGCGAGAAGAGCGACCCGCACAGTGAGTGTGTCCCGGGACCACCGCGGGCGGCACCGGGGTGGGCGAGCGGCTCCTCGCCCGGGCAGCGGGGCTGCGAGAGGGGCCGCGCCTCGGCCGTCCCGCCCTGCCGAAAGCTCGGCAGCGAGCCGTGCTTGGAAAGAGCCCGTCAATGTGCCGAATGTTCCTATGTGAATAACCGCGAGTACGCACACGGAGTTAATTCATACCGAGTGAATTCATACCCACGTCCCGTACATGGTAGTCCCGCACCGGCACCCGCCGGATGTCCCGGGGCAAAGCCTCGCTGGCGGCTCTGCGCTCAACTTTTTGGGAGCAGAGCTCGTCAGGTGCACAGAGGTTTGGTTACGGGCTTGAAGGGGTCTCGAGTTTGTTTGCGTGGCCCTTACGGGCGTCTAATGGCACTTGACGGCTCTACCCGGCGGCGGTGAATGCGTTGGATGCATCAAGGTAGAGAGGAGGTGGTTCGTTTTCCCAGTGCAGGTAGGTTGTCTCGAGTAGGAGCATTTTTGGCACACAGGTACTCTTACGAACAGAGACATAAATCTGGCCAAGGAAGCCAGGTTTATAACAAACTGCTGTCTGAACACCTTTTTGGTTGAAAATGTTACATGTTGCATTGCGGGTTTTTGTGGGGGGATTTGGTTTTGTTGATTTAAAAAAAAAAAAAACTTAATTAATAATGGTTTAGATACAAATAAAATCTATGGATTCCAGCAGCAGCAGGAGGTTGTTCCTCTAATACCTGATCTTTTGAAGGGAGGGAAAGGCTCCTGGGCTGGGAACACAGCCCATGGTCTGAGTGGTCACAGGCTTGCAGAGAGCATGTGGCAGGTTGCTGTTACCAACACAGGCTGCTTTTTGGCCCACAAACAAAATGCCTTTTGCATAGCTCACGATATTTTGGAAGTATTCAGCATGGAGGTTTTGTGGATGTAGTGGTGAGTTTTTGGTATGCCTGTGAGACATTTCCTTCAGCGCAGGTACAGGGAATTGCTGCATAGCTGTCAGATTGTCCCAGTGCGATTCCTGGTTGGAGGGAATTTGTTACCCTGCAGTGTGTGTAGGGTCTGCTTGCAGGCACTTGACATGAGGAGCAGGTGAAATGCCTTACTGGGATTCTTCATCTGCTTTGCACCTGTGCTGAGTGATGGATGCAGGGACCAGGCTAAACTAAGGGACTAGGAGGAAGAGGAAGTGAGGAGACAGACCAAAGATTCTTAATATTACTTTCCACTTTGGACATTTGCCTTGTGCAAAATGATTACTTTTACCCCACAGTTCCAAAGGAATCTTGTAACAGTTCACCTCACTGTAGAAGTAGCTATGGAAATGTGCTGGAAATCTGCAAAGGGAGGTGATGTTGAGTGGAGGATGTACAGGGCTGAAGCTGAGTCCAAGACATTGCTATGGCTGTTGGGTTCTTGCCTCATTCCGTGTCTTTGCTTTTGAAAAGTCCACATAGTGGTGTGTGTTGTGTGCTCACTTGGCTGGGCCAGGCTACCCTGAATAGACGTGGTATTTATTACTACTGCCTTTTTCATCATAGAGCTCCCCCATAATAATTTCTTCCCCCCTGCCTTTTTTATTATTCTCTCAGGTAAACTAGTTTTTCATTCTTGAGTCCATCAAACATGTGTTTTCTGTTCCTGTTGAGCCTTATCAATACTAAAATTATCAACTGACATCTTGTGCTTTCCTAGTAGTGAATTGTCTCCTTTTCTCATTATCAGACAGCTCTTGGCTTGTTGCTTTTTCTTCCTTTCTTCCTTTTTTTTTTTTTTTTTTCCTTGGAAGACCCTATTTCTGAGAAGCAGAGAATAATCAGTGCTTGAAGCATCAGCGAGGCCCATTGCTGGGGCATTGCGTGGTTCACATCCTTAGCATCCTTGCTCTAAATACGTCATTCCACACAACTCTGCTCAACTCTGACCTGGTGAGTGCTGCTCTGTGGAAGTCCCTGTGAAATCTCGTGGTATTCCTGGCATGGCAGAGGGCAATAAATCTTGGACAATGTGAGAGGACTTTAAAAAAGAAATTAGCAATGAAAATACACACCTTGAGTAATTCAGGGTGATTTTCTTAGTTCAGCAAAAGGTTTTGTAAGGTGATTTTGAGAAAAGAAATACAATGTCTGCACAATTTGGTGTAGAAATAATTAAAGGCCAATTGGTAGAGATGCTTGTGGTTGCTGCAATTCTTAGGAATTAATTATACAAAATAACATTTCAGTAGCACATCATCCTTCTTACTTTTAAAGGAAGTTCATATTTTAGAAGGCAAGTTACTGTCTCCTTATGTTTCAGACGAAAGTTTTAATAGTATAAACGAATTTCCATGATGCACGTCCTTTTTAGCTCCCCTCCTCCTGCCTCTATTTGAAATAACATCTGCTTTATGTCATGGCCCAGTTTTGCACTCACCCAACTCACCTTCATTTACTCATAATTGTGTTGTTAATACAATTACGAATGGAAGTTGATGTCCCGTGTGCTGGAGGATTGGGATCATATGATTCACACAGCTGAAACCCAGGACAGGGCATCTTCCATGGCCATTATTGCCACATCTGACACATGTGCTGCCGTGACTCCAGTGAAGTGCCCCTTTGGACACGCTCTGGGGACTCTGGAGTGTTTTCCCTTGAAGAGGTACTTTCAGACAAACAAGAAACAGAAGGCACTTTCTGAGAGTTTTGTTGTCTAAAGCAAAACAAAAAACATGGCTGGTTTGTTTTTGTTGTTGTTGTTGATCAACAACTGTTTATTTATGCCCTGGAGAATGTACAAAGGATGCAGTGTTTTTGGAAAGGCTTTTAGAAACTCTCCAGAGGTGTTTCCTTCAAAGAGGCTACAGTGCTGGTGAGGGGGAAAAGCCTGGAGAATGGAAAGGGAACACTTACCTATAGATTTAGAACATGTCTAGTAGCACAGCTGGTTCCTTTCAGAGTTCCCTAAATGAGGAATGGTTGGCATTTATGTATTTCCATAATTTCTTAAGCAGCTTTGTTTCATGATGAGCATAACCCAAGATGGTATCCAAGTCATCCCGAGGCATTCTTGTCCACTTCTTAATGAGGTGACAAGACTTCAGCCTCTCACTTGGAAAGGATTCAGCTGTGTGAGCTCAGTCAACTCTGCAGATGTATGAAATACCTTCTTCCTGCTCAGTACCTCTCTCCTCTTCCATAAATATCTGAAGAAAATGTAAAATAGGCTAATACTGGTCCAGGAAAGTTTCTTAAGAAGGTTCCTTTCATAAATAGCTGTTAATATTCAGATCTTGACTTGTCTCTCTCACAACATTTAAATGGTTATGTTCTAAATGTTTTGGAAAGACTCTGCTGAAGTATAGACTGACTTTTAGAGCAGCTCAGTGAAGATGATGGAAATCTGATCACTGATCATGCAATGGGAGAAAACTCATGGTGATCCTCAAGTTGAGCAAATGTCAGGGAGTGTTTTCCTATGAAGGTTCAGGACCTGGTGTTTAGTTTTTATAGGTGTGTAAGTTGTTTGAGACTTAGAATATCTCCTTTCCCATTTTGGTGTCCCACAAATGTGGCCAGAGCTGTTGACAGGGCAAGATCTGTTCCAAATCTTAGCACTAAGTGAGAGGTGACTTGTTTAAAAAAACTCCTGCCCCTAAAGGTTCAAGTGCATTGCTTCTACCCAAGTCTTTCTGGAAACAGACTCTTTTTGCATTACTTTTGATCTGTTGCACAGACCTTAGTTGCTTTGCCAAGTACTTTGTGGCATAGCACAGAAATTCCTCCTGGCTCCTGGATATAGCTGGCTTTAGGAGGTGAGGTAGCAGAAATCCCCTGTGTGAAAAAGTTGGGAATATCCTTCCTTTGCTTCTTTTGTCATAGAAATACCATTATATTCCTGCATGTTCCTGCTCAGGGGAGGATACCTTCTCATCTCTCACTGTGTCTGCTACTCCTCCATCCCAGTTCCTAGTGAGTCTTGCCCACCCTGGAGCTGTAGCTGATCCAGTAGCAGGTACAGTGCAAAGGTGGACCAAGGCAACTTGAGACTTCTCCAGTGGTCATTGTACTGTCCTGACCCTCCCAGCTGTTTTCTGCCCAGTTTGGAAGTGGGGAAGTTTCCAAGGGCATCACCACCTATAGGTACACTAGAGGGCAGGATTTAGCCCTTAAATTGTCTCTCTCAGGAATCAGGAGCACTTGTAGGTACTTACACAGTCTAATTTAGGAAGATGATAATCCAATTCCTGTTAGCCACTACACTCCTAGAGCTGGAAAAGACAAATGCAGATAACATGTTGTGAGATCAGGTGGCTGCTGCTGGTTTCCATTTGGTTCATAAATGCTTGAAATTTGTGCAGCTGATTCTAAGAAAAAGTTTATCTGTTGTGGGGTCATATTTAAAAGCATTTTACAGAAAGTAAATTATGTTAGTAACTCAACCTGAGTTTTAAATCATAGTCTTTTCAGTGACACTTTGTTTATGTAAGCTTTCCCCAGCTCCCCTGGATTACAGATAAGGCAGGCAGTTCTAATAAACAATTATTTGATCATTATGGTTTTTAGCACTCTTGGGAGTGTTGCCCTGAGATCACTGGCTGTTTGTTCCAGGATACATGAGAGGTGATGGATTGTGCTGAACTGGTTCACAACCCTGGAATTAATGGTGCTTTTGACTGTTGGTGACAGCGTGTTTAGTGCAATTATCTAATAAAACCAAACCCTACCCAGTGCAGCCCAGAGGATGCCCAAGTTACTGTTGCTGAAGAACATACATAAGTGTATGACATCTCTATATGAATGTCTATACCAGGTGATATCTGAAATGTTTATGGCATGATTTTTGAAGCCTTAAAGTTGGTAATGGGATACTGTTTCAATCCTGATGGAGAATTAATAGCCTTTGCTTTTGTTAGCACCTGTATAAGACTATGTGTTTCAAAATAAAGCAGCTCTCTCACCCTTCATCGTTTTCAGTAGTGTTTGGTGACAATATGTGGGTCAACTGTTTTGCCTGTCTGCCTCTTCTGCTGCCTCCAGACTTGTCAATAAAAATATTAAAAGGGTGACTCTCTGGAGTGCTGGTGGCATTTTAGGGTTATTATCTTACGTAGTTTTTTGTTTGTTCAGGGTAGGGCCAGATTTTGATTGGAGCTCAATAGGATCGGCCAAGAGTACAAATGAGATGATGTCTGCACAGTTGGGTGGAGGTCGTCCTGCAGGAGCTGTCATGGTGCAGTGCTGCTGGAGTGACCCTGGGTGAGCCTGTCGCTCATCTTGGACATTCAGAGCTTGAAACCACATTGACCAAGTGATTCAAAGGAGAAGGAGACTGAGGGTACTGGGAAAGGGCAGAGTAGAGCCCAGACTCCATGGTCATGTGCAGTGCCAGCGTGGTGAAATTCTGCTCTTGTGCTGTGGAGCTTGGTGGTTTGTTATCTTCTGACAGAATTTCAGCAGATCTCATAAAACCACAATCATTAGGATTCCTGGAATATGCAAGTCACAAAATCCTGGTAGCCATGGCTGTGGAATCCTGCATGGTGGTGTTTTGTAAGAGCAAGGAGAGATGTCAGCTGTGATACAGCTTGAAAATATTTGTAGTCTGTTTCTTGGTTCTTTCCTCTCTGCACTCAGGCTGGTCCACAAAGCCTGATGCAAACCTACCCCATATCCTCCCTCTGTGCTATTCCATGGGGATGTAACTTTGGAGTTACTTTTGGTGTTAAAGGATGTCCTTAATGTACTCAAGCGTGTACTCAAGTTACCACAGCATTTCGATCTGCGCTTTGGGGAAGGTCTGTAGCACCTCCGGTGACTGGTATCAATTTTTTGGTATTGTTTCTTGATGTTTCTGGGTACTGGGGAAAAAGTCTTGAAATCTTTATTTTTGAACACATATCCATCACTGAGATGCCAAGAAAAGTGCCAGAGCTGGTGCAAGCGAGGTGGTAGGAGTGTGAGGCTGGGAATGTGGAATGGAGGGACATAGAGTGCCTCTCTCCAGTGGCAGCTGATTGTCACTGCCTGTCCTGTGATGCCATGTTCTGAACCATCTCAGCTGTTAAAATGCAGGACAGGATACAATGTCTTCCCAGATGGATGTCTTGAAGAGTATGAACAGAGTCTAGGCAGTTGTCACCTATGTTACATTTCAGGTAATTTTGGGACTGTATTACCAAGAATCTTGAGACAACTCTGGGAAGACCAATGGAGAGACCGACATTCCTGGGTGTAGGGAACCACACCTGTGGAGTGGTTGTGTGCAGCTACTCTGTGGGACCTGCTGGTACCTGTGGGAATGGAGGTGGATACAAAACCAGGAGCATGTGTTAGTATGGAGAAGAAGCCACCAAGGGCCATGTAGGAGCTGTCACCTCTGTGTAGAAGTCACTTAGGGAATCCTGCTGCACAGACTTCTTTGGCTGAGCAGTTCCTGGGAAATACTATGTGGATTCATTTCCTGGGGTTTCTCCACCTGTAATGGACCAGTTGGGGTGAACAGCTGAATGTCCTCCTAGGCCATTTGTTGGAGTATGTAAATAGGAAGGATTAATTTTGTGTTTTTGGAGGTGTTTACAGACTCACTATGGATGTTTTGCTGACAGTAATGTTCATTCAGGAAAATGAAGGGAAAAAATGTACAGTGCTCATGTCCTTAGAAATGCAGGAATTCCTCAAAGCTGACGAGGTGCACAGAACTGCCTCATGTTGCTGGGTGTTGTTTTTTTCAGTCCCAGCCTTCTGCTTGCTTTACAGCTTCAAGCAGTAGCCTCTTCCAGAGCACTTACCTGTGCTAGAGCAAATACCAGTAGTAGTAAGGCGTTTTCCAGTGATCAGGCTCTAGTCCCGTGGATCAGTATTGTCAGTGTGATATTTTATTAGGAGAAAACGCTGTTAGGAGTGGGGTGCTCGGCTGCTGCTTTGCTGTGGTGTGAGACAGTGTGATGGCCAGAGCTTGTAGTTGGTGTATTGCAGGAGCACCCTCTTGCAGGAGATGTCGGGAGCAGTGTGGACATTGAAATCACCTAAACCAGGATATGGGCACTAGCAATGGTCAGGCTGAAGCAGCAGCGAATTCTTCCAAGTAGGTTCTTCCAAGCTGCAGATTCCAAGGCCCCTCTTTTGTTGTCAAGAAAGTGCTTACAGTCCCTTCTTAGTATGGTTCAAATATACTCAAAGTAAAAGTGAGGAGTGATACCTAAATATGCATTGTGTGTTTTATTTTCAGTTAAGGAATTTGGTTTCTTGCAAAGAAAACTCTTTATTCAAGCAAGGCTACATTCAGAAGGAAATTAGAGCCTTTTTGTGAAGACTGGGATTCATTACAGCAGAGATCGACAGCTCTTGTCCTTCACTACAGCTTGTGCTGTTCCCCTGTGGATGCTTTATTTAAAGGTCAGCACAGGGTGGTTGCACAGCTTGATGGAAGGGGATGAAATAGGAGGATGAAGTAAGACTCTGAGTTTATTGTGGCATGTGCACTGTCCTTGCAATAAAGGAGCTGGGCTGGCACCAGTGCTATACTGTGTGTGCACATGTATGGCTTTTAATTTTACTTTTTAAAAAATTTTTGGAAGAATATTTACTGAAGTCTCAGTGATCAGTTCAGTTTCATTCGTATGGGAGATGGGGGAAGTACAAACCCCGCACAGTCGCTGTCTCAGCCTTTTGGCCAGGTTAAGAGCAATCGGCTCTAAAAGGCAGCTCAGTTCACAGGAGCTCCTCTGTATGGGGTTGTTCTTCTTCCTCCCTGTCTGTAGTGCCATCTCTCTGGACACTGCGTGCCTGACAGTGTTCCTCTTTCACCACTATGCTCTCGACTCTCTGAAATCCAGTTTACTGATTTCTCTTGGCATTCCTAAAATCCAGCTTTTCCTTTCCAACTGGGACACTGAGGCTTATTGAGCCTATGGGTCGGCAATCTCACCACTGCTCTGGCAGCCTTTGCCTTTTCATCTCACGTGTTAATGCTCTGACACCCGTCACAGCCCTGAAATACTGTGTACTACTGAGGAGTTGTGTGAATTGTACCTGGAGGAGGAACACAACAATTCTAAAAATTACACATTTTATCTTCTCTGTCTTCTAAAATGCTGTTCCTGAGTTTGCCTTGGGTTGTCCATGGTTTTATGTGTTTGTTTTGCTGCAAGTGAAAAACAGGTCATAGTTACAAGGAGATGAGTGAATGCACAATAAACATAAAAACAGAATTTCAGCAAGTTCTCTACATCTCTTCTGACATGGCTGTGTTGGCTGAACAGTTGCACCAGCTTTGTTCTGAAGTTGAACACCCCAATGTGCTTATTCTGTGATTTACTTCAGTCAATACTAAACAAAGCAAAAGCAGATGAAAGCAATGCGAGGGATACCTTACCCTTGCTAAGAAAAGCCCTTCGGGAACAGTCCTAAAAAAACTATGTAAACAGGCATGCATTATTCTTTTGGTAAGGAAACCCTGAAACATTTTTCTAAATCAAGAATATGGGGTGAAAATAGTGGTAATTTGGAGACTAAGCTTTATTACCTGTACCCAATAACGAATTAAGTTCTTCTCTGGTAAAGTTAGGAATTTCTTCTGTTTGCTTATGCCCTCTTGACTTCCAAAGATGCATCAGTTCATCTGCAATGCCAAGGAGTCAGCAAACAGTGTGGCAGAAGGCATTTAGAAGGGTTTTTACATGATGGTGACTTGGAGTTTCTGGTGTAAGATATCCTTTCGTAATGCAAAGCAATTGTTGTTTACTTTACTCAGCAGCACAGAATGCCCAAGTTGTGCTTTGTAAGCAGAATCCACAAGCTTTGGATTTGCTTTTGCATGACATTTTTACTTTTAAAAAGTAAAATTAGGGCTTGATTAGGTTTGATCAACCAGATTATGCAAGCTGTGAGAAGTGGAGAAGTGTGGCCCATGTGTGTTTTTACACAAGTGAGGAGCACAGTGTCACACTGGTGCCAGAAGTGTTGGATGTCACACAATTCTAAATTACTGTTCTGCAGGATGACTTTACTGTCTTTTATATGAAATTTATATGGAGCACCAGAGAATGCTGTGATAGTCAGTGTTTCATGGGGAGGATTCCCAGTGCCACAGGTGCATGTTAGAGCTGGGTATTTGTAGGAATTGAAGTTAAGATATAAATCAGAACAGGTGGAGAACCTGAATAGGGAGATCCTTTCCATTGTATTCAGTATCTGTACTACTTAAAAAGGTGAAAACTTTTAAAATCTGGGGATGTCCATGTTAGTGTGGTTGATTAGGATAGTGGGTGGATGCTTAAACTGTTACACAAGTTACTGTTCTGCTTTAAGCCTCGGTTTACTCTTAAGTGTAACCGGAACTTCCTGAAGTGTTTGTGTTTCAGGAGTGTATATTTTTGTTGTAGATGTTTACATTTTGGAAACCTTGGGTTTGTCTGCCAGTGGTTTTATGCCTCTGGCTTGGAAAAGGGAAAAAGATACACTTAGAATGTTGTCATGCAAAAGCAAAGAAATGTGCCTTTGTATGGGAGCGTGACTCACTGTTTCTCGCTGTGACACTCCATTGGCTTGATTGTTTTTGTTGCAATTCTGATGGTTTGACTTATTAGCAGCCCACCTCTCCTGCTAAGGTTTGCTAGTTGCTTCTCCTCTCGCTGCCTCAGATGTGTTCCAGGTTTTAGGCAGCGTGTGCATCAGTGACTCTGGCAGTGGCTCAGTTTTACTATGAGCATATGAAAGTGAGCAAGTTCTTCTCTTGTTCACGATCTGAAGACTTGGGGATGCCTCGTATGTCAGTGCTTATCAAATAGCAGAGTTAAATTGCTGATTGTGCTTTTGAGAAAGAGCTATCAGAAACTGTCAGACTGATGTGAGACAGAGGGACACAAAGATATTTGTAATTCCTAGAGAAAGTTACAGTACGCATCACCAGGCTGGGGTTTGGATCTGATCCAGCAGGCAGGAAATGCCAGAAGGGGGTGTTAATATATGTGTTTGTAAATGCATCTGTAGCTTTGGACCAGCCCCTGCATTTGGGAGGGTTTGTCGTGTTAGGTGTGGAGCAAGCATGTCCAACTCCTTGTGTTTTGCTTGGACACCTGGCTGGGAATAGATGTTGCCCCCGAGCATGAAGGAATGGCCAGCTTCAGCCACAGAGGATGGCAGAGTGGGAATTTGGCTGTAGGACGTTGCATTTAGTGAAACGGTGTTGAGTCTTACTTTTCCCGTCTTTTTTTTTGTGAACTTCCCTGTATTTCTGATGCTTATTCCCTTTGGAGCTCTGACCCATCTCTGCAGTGAGACTGCAAAATAGCTGCTTTGTGCGTTCCTGTGGGCATGGAGGTGTGGGAGGACGGGCAGTGGGAGCTGGCACAGCAGCTTCACCACACTGTCACTTGGAGGCCACGTGGAAGGATTTTCCTTACAGGGCCTCTGCAAATATGTTGGAGACAGGCCCTGAGCCTTTGGCTAGGGCTGAGCTTTTCCACAGCAGACTGTAGTAACACTAGTCATTGATCCGGAGATGTGCAGCCTGGGATTTTTGGGGGGTACAGAAACTTTCCCCACTCGTAAACTGAGTGAGAAGTGTTTTGCTTTTTGTTCCAATAAAGCAGCTGTATGTTAGTGAAAATGGGGTTGAAATAGTATTCAATTTCTCCTCTCCCGGCAGTGAGCTGCTCCCTTAGCTGCATTGTGGCAGGCAGGGTTCTCACTGTGAAGTAGTGGAGGCTCTTGAGCAGGAGGCTGGACCAGAGAGAGTCCTTCTGACCTGAGTTTTGTGTGATCCTGACACTGGGGCCGGTAGCTTTAGTCTGCACTAAAGCTGTGTATAGGTCTGCACTAAAGCTGTGTATAGGTCTGTGTATAGGCTGTTTGCTAGAACGGTTACAGTGAAAATACAGCTGGGGCTGTAATCAAGCCTTTATTTGCTGTAAATGCATCCGAAGCCAAAAGTTCATAGTTGGTTTTTACTTCAGTGTTTCTCTGATATAGTGGTTAGAGTTCCCATTTCCTTGTGGACGAGTAGGAATACGGGGATTTTATTAATCCCTTTGGCTAATACATCCTCATATTCCACCTTCTTAGGATGTGTGAGTTTGCCTCATGCTCCAGTACAGCACCCTCCTTGTACTTCCCTTACCCTGCGCTGTTGTCACTGCTCTTTGCTCTTTTCACTAGCCTTTTATTTTATTCCTAAGGTATTTCTGTCCCTTTCTCTCCTCCCTATGACCCTTATTTTCCCTTTTCCTTACTGATCCTGTGGCATTCTCCTGCCCCAGAGTATCTTAGCCAGTGCAGCTGCTGAGAGTGAAATATCAGCACGTGGCTTTACCCACAGGGATTGCCCCGGGCGAAAGGACAGATTTCCAATGGGAGTCAAAAGGTAGTACCAGCTCAGCAGTGAGCAGCTTCCAGAATGTGGAGCTCTGTTTTTCTGAAGTATTAAGTTGGTAGATTTTGCCCAGGTCTTTGAAATGAACTGATTTTGAAGGAGATTTTTGGCTGAACTTACGATGCAGAGCAATTAAACCATTTGGGATGTTTAAGTTGTGCAGTTCCTGGGTCTGGGCCACTGTAAAGCTTTGGTGTATTACAACTGTGAAAGGACCTGAGAGTTTGCATTGTACGTGTGCTTTTCCAGTTCTAGTGCTTAGGACAGTAGAAGTACTTTTGGCAATGTTCATGTTTTCTCTGTTCTCTGCATTTGCTAACACCTTTCCTGTCTAGATACTTGTTCTTAAAATTATTTTCTCCACTGGACTGTGCAAAACTGCCTTGGAAATCATTTTTTATGAGGTAATACTTAAGAAAACAAGGAAGATCAAATTTTACCAGAAATCTGAAAACCTTGACAACCACAATGATATTATATACCACTTTTCAACTTCCATGTTCTTAGAAAAGTCTCTCCAAGTTGTGAAAGAAATGCTCATTTGTAACTCTCTTAAATGCACCGTTTAGTTTAATCTGCAGCTTGTGCATCTGTCCCGGCCACAAACCCTGTGAAAGAACATCTCAGTACCTGTTGCAGTGTGGTCCATGTTCCTTTAGTGCCACAGATTGTCCTGGTTGCAGTGGAAATTTGGGTTGGACTGTATAGCTTGTGGTGTTTTTCAGTCAGAACATCTGTGAATACTAATCTCTAACAGAACTTCTGTGTATTGTTGGGAAAAACATTCCCTCTCTATCCGTTTTTATATGACTGGAAGGCACTGCAGGTCCACTTGAGCTACATCATTCAGTTTCTCCGCTGGTGTGAAAGTGCATATGTATGTCCCCCAATTTATTCCTTCTTACTCAGCAGAATCATTCTATTAACTTATTATGATAGAAAAGAAAGTTTTTAATAAGAACTGTAAATTTCCAGGGTCCTTTGAGTTGGTCGTATTGTTTTATTTAATTACTTGGTGATGACTTAGCTCCAGTCCTGGGGATATTTGCTCAGCAGCTGAGCTCTGTTCTCACAACACCAGCAGGCATTGAGCAGAGCCTTGTGCTTGGCGTTCCTCATGGATTGCAGGGCATGAATGGGGACACGGAAATAACTCACTGCCATGCTAGAGGAGATCTCAAAGGAGTGCCAGAATATCTGGGAAAATGGGCCTTTTAACCTGTGATTAATGAGCTCTTTTATAACAATCTGCTTTTTGGGGGCTACAAATGTCTTAATTATTTAGCTTTGATGGATGGGGTTTTGAGGTTCAGTTATGCTGAAAACAAGTATTGGGAGTAGATGTGAAATGATGAATGGAGTCTGCACTGTTGCTGTTGATGACCAAAGGCTGCAAAAGATGCAGATCATCCCAGTCAAATGATACATTTCTCTTACAACGAATTTAGTTGCAGTGAGCTAAACCTAAAATTGTTGCTTCTGGTGATGATCATGTGGCGAAAATGTGTTTGATCAGTAAGGCTGTGTTGTATCTTGGCATCTCCAGTTCAGTGTAACCCTGTGGCAAGTACTCACTGCATTAATAAAGCTGTAAAATAACACTGAAACCTGAAAAACTCACTGTACTGTTCTGGCTCTGTTTGTTCATATGATTTTGGAGTTGGAGAGGAAAATCCAGTGAAGCTGATTTTCCTTTTGGAGCTTTCAGTATTGCAGGTCTTTTCAAAATCTGCAGGAATATCTTGGGGCTTTTTTTTTTTTTTTAATAAGCTTCTCCAAACTGTACAAATTTTACAGGACTTATAAACCTTTACCAGAAGTTTATTTTCACAGAATTTGAACTTCTGGCCTGGTATGATGCTGTAGGATTTTGTGTGTGTTTTTGACACGAAAAAGTCATGAAGCATAATAAGTACTGCAGTAATGAATATAAATTTTTAGCTGTTCCACAGCTGTTTCTTGTTAAGTGTGTGGTGAAAGCTGTGTGCTTGGGCACATCTCAAATGTCCATTTCCCAGAGTCCCTGCCCAGAGCACTTTTCCACATTTTTGCTTCCCCAGAGACTAAGGAGTTACACCGAAGTGTTTGGAGCTGTTCACAAGTCTGATTTTGGCCGCATGAGTGCTGTATTTTGGACACTTGCTTCTGAGATGAAATTGTGCCTGATTTTTTACTTTTACCCTGAAGAAGGGTTTGCAGCAATTATCCCTACAGTTTCATATTCCCTGTATTCCTGGTGTTAGAGTTTTGGATGGTTTCTTCAGTGCTGTCTTTTTTTCCCTTCAACAAAAAGCCAAATGAGCAACAATCTCTCTCTGAATCTCAAGAGATGCTCCTTCTCCAAAATCTACAGTCACATCAGGCATTTATCCTGATGGCTGAAAAGCTCAAGCTGTTTAAAACTGCATCTCCAAACGGAGTAAAGTAGCTGCTGAACCAAAGTATGTGTATACGTATGCTGAGATGTTGCGTACAACAGGCAGAAGGGGAAGTTTTCATGTGTTCATCCAAACTGCTGGGTTTGATTTGTGGCTTCAAAAATCAGTTAAGACTTTGTGTTAATAACTCACAGGTAGTAGCTAAAAGCTGTGTGATAGGACCTTACAGGTTTTCATTTACATCAAATACTTGATTTCTTTTAATTGATGCAAAACATATAACAGTTTGTATAACAGTTTCTTATGCCTTTGCTGCCCCCACCTACTGCTGCAATTCTGTTTGTTTGTTCCATCTACTTCTTGGATGGATGAGGTAAACTATATATGGATAATAATGGATATTTTTCTGTTTGGAACTTAGGGAAGTGAAGTGCCAGAACCCTTAGGGAGTGATACAGACCTGAATCGTCTCAGTTAGACTGGCTGACAGACTGTCTGTACAGAGCTGTGTGTGTTCAGTGTCCGATACTGTTCTGCAAACATTGAGAGATGCCTCTGGAAGAATTGCCATGAAAACTTTCCATTTTCTGGGAGCAGTTGACTGTGCCCTAAGTGGTCTTTCAAGGAGTTTCATAGGTTTTAAGCTGCCTTTATGCGAAATGGACTAACTCAATCTCGCCATTGCCAATTTCAGAGTAGCTACTTTCTTTGTAAAAATGGGATCAGAAAACCAAAGGTTGAAAATTTACTATTTTCATTGCAAGCTGAAGCTTTCTGTGGTGGAGGGTTTGAAGCAGTGACTGCCGAATCCTGCAGTCCCATGATGGCTGTGAAACCTTTTGTCTTTTTTTTTTGTTTGCAGTTAAGCTGCAACTTCAGGCAGAAGAACGAGGAGTGGTGTCCATCAAAGGTGTCAGTGCCAATCGCTTCCTGGCCATGAAGGAGGATGGCAGATTGTTGGCCTTGGTAAGCAGCACTTTCCTGATGTCTCTGTGTTGCTGTGTCCTGCCCTCGCTCTGTGTAGAGTAGCTTTTCTTCCTTCGAGGCTTACTCAGCTGCTTGGTGTGGTATTTATCAGGAGAAATAAGCTCTGCACAGCTTCTGTCAATTACTTGAAATAGGAATTAGGAGGAGTTAGGTATTTCAGCCCTACCTAGGAGCTCCAAAATTTAACAGGAATGGCTTGTACTGAGAGAGAAAAAGTAACATTGATCAGGAAATTACGAAAACAAATGAAGAATAAAGTGTCTGCTTTTTTTACCCTCAGGAGTAATTTTTTCCTCTTTCACTTACTTTCACATAAAGCAATTTTAAAAGACCTCTTTCAAGTGGAAAGGATAGCAAGTTTCTTTTAAAAAATTACTTTCACAGTACTAATCTGTATAAATTATTTTCTCATTTTCCTCTTTGTAGAGAATTAAGGGTTTTTTTGGCACTTCTACTTCCTAACTAGAAAACTGGCAATAAAAATATTTTTGCAAATGTGATGATAAAATTTTAAAAGTTATATAAATGTGGGTAAATTAAGCTGCTCTCTAGTGAGACGAGTTTTAGTTTAAACTCTCGTGTGTTTTACTGGTATCAGCTGAATTTTTAACTGTATTTTAAAGCCAGTGTGCAGCAGACTCTGAGTTAATGTCTCTCAGAGCCAGATGACAAATTTTGCTTTCAGAGCTGCAATGAGTTTAATGAGTTATATTCATTTTGCTTATGAGACCTAGACACTGTAAATCCTTCATCCACATTTATATCCTTCAGTGCCTGGTGAAGCACCACTGCAGGGCATCCACTCTGCCAGAATTTTGGTTTGCAATAGTCCCTGGTGCTTTGTGTATTCACATAGCCCTATTCAGCCTCTGTGCAAGACCCATCTGTGGCTGGGGCTAACAAAGTGCATTCCTAACCCTGGCTGAACTGCAACCAATGAAAGACCTATGCCAGGGGCTGCAGAAATTTTCTGATTCACCTCCTCTGCTTCCATGAAATGAGAGACTGAAAGTAATTTTACCAGGAGCAGGGCTCCCCAGGGTGCTCCTCAGTTCTGGCTCCAGGGAGTTTTGTGTGGGCTTGAGAATGCAGTTAAAGAACCTGCTTCAAGTTACTTGGATATTGTGTGACAGCTCATTTGAAGAAAATGTCAGGATTTGTCCACTGTGCTATTCTTGAGTTAAGGATAATTGGGAATTTCCTGTGGTGCTGGTGTGGTGGCATTTGGCTTCCCATTCTGATTGCACTCTGTACCCTGAATGATTGGGAATGGTCAGAATAAGGTGTTTAACACCATTTGTAAAATGATAGACACAAACACAGGGGTGTGTTTCTGTTTCGGATTTCTGACCTGCTGCTGCATGGTGGGCTTGGTTGTAGAATATGCTTCCCTTGTGGCAGTTTTAGTTGCTTAGTTCCTGTAACGCTAAGTGCTCGGAAAGTATAGTCCGGTCACTCAGAATTACTCTCTCAGAATATGTAAAGTTGGGTCACTTTATGCTTCTCACTTGAGCTTGTAAAACTCTTTTTTTCTTTGGTGTTGTTTCTGGAAATGGGTATTCCTTGAATCATATTTGCAGCACACAACCTTGTTATTCATAGGTGGAAACTCTAGTCTTTTAAGACTTTTTTCCTCCAAGCAGCCTAACAAACGCTGCTGCAATTTCATGGCTGTTTTCTGTTGTACTGGCAATGTTTTTCCATGAGGATTTCTGTGCTGTGACTTCCAACAATCTGTGGCTGGTTATGCCTTTACCATTTTCTGTTTCTAAACGCGTTCAAGAAACTGTTTCTAACTGCCAGCGTCTCTTATTCAGTTAGAGCAGGGCTGTGTTTCATGAGAGCTCGCAAAGAGTGTACAGTGGAAATGTCTGTGGTGAACTGCACGAGGTGAAACACTGCTGAAATTTCTTTAAAACATTATGGAACTTTAATTTCTAAACACATAATTTAGTCCTCTAATCCATTACTCACTCAAGTACTTCTCTGTCCTTTTTAATGTCTGGGGTTTTTAAATTGCTTTTCAGTGTCCAGGATCTATTTGTGTAGTGTCCTTGTTTTACAAATAAATTAATATTTTTGGCAATGTGTTTGCAAATTCTTATTCAGGCCTGTTTTTCATCTTGTTGAATGTTTTTGTAATTACTTGTTGAGACATGCTGCAGAGTTTGTTGTGAGCTAGGCTTAGCAGGATGATTTATTGCACATCCCATGGACCACTGCTCACCCTGGTGATCTGCATGGGGGTGCAGTAGGTCACATTCTCATCTGGAAATCTGGCTGATGCAGCTTTTGAGCATTTTCATGCTCTTTACTAGCAGACTCAGTTGTGGGGGAGAGGTGATCTGTACCACTGCAGGAAATGGCTGGTAGTGAATGGAGATAGTCAAAACCTCCCCTTAGGAAATTGGTCTTTTAACTGAAAATATTTGTGCAGAAATGCATCGGTTCTGTCAGATTTTTGATGGAAAAACATTTCCCATCTGATAGGGCTTACTTTGACTTTCCAGTTTAATTATAAGAATGAAATACATTCACTTTGTGGAATGAAATGTGATTATTTCATTTAATAAAGAAATTTCCCAAACTTCCCATGAAAGAATTTTGCCTAACTTGTATTTTCTGATAAATTATTTGTTATTTAAGGATATGACCTGTTCATTCTGACATGCTTACATGGCTTTGCTGTGATCAGCCAGGTTTTACCAGACTTCAAGGACTTGACTCGAAGAGAAATTCTTGTCTTTTGATGTTATGGATTCAAATTGTGCTCCAAGGATGTTTGTGAGAATAACTCGCATTTAGTTTGAGCAGAGTTCAGGTGTTTCATGAGGTGCTGTAGAAGTTTCTACTGCCAGATCCACACTCTGGATGCAGCCTGGACTGAAGTGTATTTGAAAGGAAAAAACACAGATACCTGGGGTTTTTCCAGGTGCTGAGATTGACAGTGCAGTGGCTGGCATTGTGCTCCTGCTGGACAGCAGTCCAGCTCCTGAAACGTCACCTCTGGCACATGTTGAGGAATACACAGTTCATGAAGCCTGAGCTGTCATTTGTCACCTAAATGATAAGGTTTATGTCAAAATGTTTGACAACATACTGTAGGAAAGCACTGGAGGCACGTATTCTTTGGGGAGAAATAGGAACTTTTATCACCCTTTTTTGATGTGCCTCTGCCTGAATTTCCAGCTTGAGCAATTGTACTGGATTGTCTATACTCTGCTTCAAGTTTTTGTTCTTAAGGGCTTCTTTACACATATTCTGATCAAAACAAAGAATTACACAGTAAAAGCAAATTAAAAGCTGCTTGATCTGTGTTAGAGACAATAAATGAACCATAGGTAAAAAAACTCTTCTTGTAGGTGTTTTTAACAATATTTTCTAAATAGGTATCTTTCTTCAGTCATGAAACAGTTAATCTCTATTTCTTAAAACCAAAGATACAGCTCACATTCTTGCTAGTTAGTCTCCTGAATGTCAAGAATTGATTTGTGGTGCTACACCAGTAATGCTTTCTCTTTTCCCATTTAGAAATATGCAACAGAAGAATGTTTCTTTTTTGAGCGTTTGGAATCCAATAACTATAACACTTACCGGTCACGGAAATACTCGGATTGGTACGTGGCACTGAAAAGAACTGGACAGTACAAACCTGGACCAAAAACTGGACCTGGACAGAAAGCTATCCTTTTCCTTCCCATGTCTGCTAAAAGCTGACTTCCATGGCAGATTCTGAGCACCAGTGCCACACAGCACTAAAGATGTTGCCTTTCCTACTCCTCTCTGAAGTAGCCAAATAGAAGCAATTGTTTGCTGATGTTATACTACTTTTGCAGATACCAGATTAAACCATGAATGTTTCATACTGTCCTTATGTTGCTCTGTAAACCTATTGTGCCAATGTGTGTGGAGGTAAAATGACCTGCAGAATATATTTTCAGGATCAGTAACACTTCTGTTTTCTTCTAGGTACTTATGTATTTTATTTACCTTATGCTTGCTTTAAGGAGTAGAGGAGAACAAACCTGATGCACAGTCATAGCAATAATTACCTTTAAAAATAATTTATATCTTACCTTATTAGAGAATAATTACATTCTAATAATTACTGAAAAAGAAGTCCATGGATAACTGTAATATGCAACACTGCAATAATAATTCTAAACTATTACTATAAGGAAATGTGAAATGCATTGCTATCACATCATGTTTCTGTAGGACTCGGGCAGCTCCCTGTGGTAGAGTTTGTAGAACCGACCAGTGTAGACAGCTGGGAACTCCCTCATGGTTATGTCAATCCTATCAAACCCTTCCCGGTACCCAAACAGTAAGAGCTTGGCCACGTTGCTGGTGATGGGTGTGGTGTTTTCTGTCCTGGCCAGCTCCTCCAGGTCCATCCACTCACACCGGAGGCACTCGTGCTGGCAGAAGCTGATGTGGAAGGAGGAGGGCTCCATGCGGCAGATGATGTACATGTCTGACTTCCCGAAGGCTCCGGGGTGTTCGTGTTGCTGCCTGATGCTCAGGATGGACTTGAATTCTGACTTGATGCCAGTCTCTTCAAAAACCTCTCGAACTGCTGTGTCTCCTGGGTGGAAAGAGTAATCCTTACAATAATACATCTGAGAGTAACTTAGCACTCCTTAAACCTTTTGGAAAGGTGGAAAGCCTCTTACTCAGCTTGTTCTCTGTTCTGCTTCATAAAGTTTTCAGAACGTAAGTCTGTTTTTCCAACACAAGAATAAGCTAATTTTTTGGTCCCCAAACAAAAGTAATTGCTGTGTGCCTTTCCTGTGTATATCCTACAGAATTACTTTGGTAATGCTGTACAGGGTGTGGCTTGTCATAGACACTGATGGCTGCTGGCTCCGCTGATCTGTTAATCCAAGACAGCACTGTGCTGTCTTTGCAGTCCTTTGGATCCTCATCCTTCTCCTTGCCCCTGCCTAGTCTCAGGTTCAGACCCTGTGCAGCTGCACCTGTACTGATGTCAGATCTCTTGGTCAGATCAGTTTCACTGCACTTCACGCCAAGGGTAACAAAATGGGTAAAACCCTTTTCAGAAAGTGAAAGTTGGTGCCAGATCCTTTTCAAGATGTACCTTAAGAGTCCGGTGACATTTCAAACATGCCACAGCACCAGTGTAGCACAGAGCCTGTTCTTGCAGGAAACATGCTGCAAATGTGCTGCATCTGTGCTGCACGTGTGCATTCTGTGTGCCCCAGACAGAGTGAGGTCAGTGCTAACATTCCCCACCACAATTGCAGCAGGAACTTTAAAGGTCTGCAGGGTCTGCATGCTGCAATTACAGCCAGAGAGCCATTCATCCATCCAGAACTCCTCCAGGAGATAGTTTTCTCTTCAATAACAAATTGAAGAATCCCAAAGAAGTTTTTTAATATTCCACTGTTCTCTCGAAAATCTGCAGTTTCATCGTAGTCAAATCCTACTTGCCTGGGGTAACTACTGGTGGGTTAAATACTGGCTTTTCCCAAATTAATATAAGTAACCTCCTGGTTGTGTCTGGTTTGAGTGATCAATGTGCAGAACTGTTGTGCAATGTTACCTGCTCCTGTTAGTTCATTTTCAGTACAGAATGTGTGCTGGCTTGCTTCCAAAAGCAAGTGTATTTTAAAAGACTTAAGAGTTTCACCACCCTGTGGAAGCTTGTGTCTTTCCAAGTCAGAGACAAAAGACATTTCAGGGGTAGTTTCAGACATTGGAAATAGTAACTATCTGTGGCAGGTGGTTTTGTTAGTGGGCGAGGGGCCGTGTTACACAGAAGTGAACTGAAATTGTGAGGAATGCTGAGACAGGCTGTGATTAAGAAAACTGCAGTGATGAGGGATTTCATTTAAGCTTTGAGCTTTGCTTTTAGATGAAGTGCCTTTTTCTGTTTCTCTTTTATTTAAATGTGTGTGCGTATATATATAAATATCTAATGACAGTTAAACCAGAAGAAACACTAGGGCTGGAGTTTCAGAAATACTCAGATACAAAAATGTGTGCACTTTGCTTAATCTGAATTATGAAACTATTGGTGTGACTTGCATGAGTCAGCTGGCACTCATTTAAGTAGGCAGCCATGCATGTTGTCACTTCATGTAACTGAAGGATTTTAAGCATTGTAATTGCAATTTTTAATTGTAATTTAAAATTTAGTCCCTTGAGTGACTCGTGTTTTTAAGGTTTGATGTAAGAATGAAGAAGGAAAATAAGGCTCTATTATATTTCATGCTTCACTAATTTATAGCTTCTTGTAATATAAGATGTGATGCAGAGAATCATAACTTTTACTATTCTGTAGTTCAGAAGTGGCAGGACGGAAAACTCTAAGAGTCTTTTCTCCTGAGTGGTTTTCTGTCCAGGCACCAGCCATAGTCTCACCTGTTAAGTGAGGGATGGCTGCTGTCATACTCAGTAGCAGTATCACCCTGGAGAATCCCACTGCAATACTAGTGCTGGTCATTTGTTGTTCCCATGAGTACAGAAATCCTGCTGCTGCTGGCACTAGAAGTGAGAAGGAGTCTGGCTAGACAACAGCCATGGCATTTGGGATTCCTTTGAAAACATGGATCCATTTCACCACGTTACATTGCATTGTCCAGCAAGTTTTGATTTCCATCACCAGGTTTGACAGAATGACTTGTGACTCATGAGTTACAAAAACTAAACTCAGCCATATCCTGACAACCAGCAACTTTCTCCATGTATTTAAATAATAACTGGAATACAACCCTACCACACATTGTTGTAGGGAGACTGCTAAAACAGTAGGTATTTCTAAGGTATGGAACAGTCATGAAACCTGGGCTCCTCACCCAGCTTAAGAAGTAACCAGCCTATGGATCATGATTTTAAGGGCTGAGATACAAGGAGAAAAAAGCCAGATTTTCTCTCTTCATAAACACCCTTGTTCATTCACCTTGTTCAGTGAAGATAAACTGCAGCAGTGTTCATCAGCTGTGCTGTGTTGGAGAGAAATAAGAAGTTTCCTCAAACCAGTATTGTTTCCTACCACAGGAATGCCTCGTGTCTCTGTTGCAAGTAGGTGCCCGGAAGGCTGAGGCCCTGCTCTTCACCCCAGCCCTGTGCTGAGGAGCTCTTGGTCCAAAGTAATCAAGTGAAGGGGGTGGAAGGAAGCAAGTGCATTTATTTCTGTTTTGTGCATAAAAAGTGAGAGATGGAAATTTTTGCTCAGTCCGTCTTGAAGGTCACTGCCCTGGACTCCAGTGCGAGCTGAGAGCTCCCTGTTTCAGTTTTAATTGGGCTATATATGGATTACCTTAATCCTCTGCAGTTCTGGCTCATATTGCAGCATGTCTGAACAGCCTACAAAAACTTAGCTGGCCTCAAGTACTCACTTGAAGGAAGTGTGGAAAAGAGTAAATATTACAAACATGAAACTTCTTTGTCCTGAATGTGCTACCCTGTTACCATTAGGGTCCCAGGATTGTGTCACTCCATCTATTTACCATTAATTCAAGGGAACAATCCATCACAGGAGCAACGTGGCTAATGCTGTGTTTCAGTGGTATTCATGTCTTTATAGTTCTGTTGATGGCTGACCTGTTCTCATAGAACTTACCAATGTCTTCTCCTGGATTAGACAGACCTCCTGGAAATTTCCATGCGTTTATAGTCTGTATTGAGGGAAAAATCCATTAATGAAGTAGTCAGCCTGTGCTACACTCTTTAATATGAAGGAGCCAATTAACACATAACTTTTCTTTTTTGTTGAAATTGCAGTATTGTTATTTTACAAATACTAGTAAACAGGAACTTGGTTGTTCCTGCTGACAGGATGATCAGAGACAGCTACTGTCTGTATGAACCATTGGAACAAAACATCTACTGACTGAAAATACAAACTGTCTAACAGCCATTAGACAACATTGCTGCTAGATAGAGTAGTTGATTATTTAAAAAAAGCTGCTATAGAATATATAATCTTATATTTAATCACTAATGTATTCCATTTCCATTGTTTTGGCTTTAAACAAATGTATATATATTTAATCTTACAGTTATTATGATTGTACTGTTCTATACTGCACTGGCTTTAAGATGTCTTGTGTGTCTGTAATGATCGTTTAGTGTAACTTCTCATTTTCATGGAATACAAGAAATGAGGGCTTGTGTGTGATTTATGTGTAGATACATTTATTGAATTGCAATAAAGTTCAGTATTAAAATGTGAAGTGCAGGC
Organism: Brachypodius melanocephalos; assembly: GCA_013398615.1. Taxonomy (NCBI): domain Eukaryota; kingdom Metazoa; phylum Chordata; class Aves; order Passeriformes; family Pycnonotidae; genus Brachypodius; species Brachypodius melanocephalos. Next base: position 2,038,919 of record VZSR01001831.1, on the reverse strand, counting down.
TTGGTTTTGTCACTCACACTGCTAGAGTAGTCCCAGTCCCTGCAACTCTGCCAAGAGCACAAAGGCTTTACCTTTACTTCTATGTACTTTCTATTTCTTTCCCTGTTAAAAGTTTATGTAGGAGAAAGTTACCCTTCTCCTAGAAATAAATGCAGTAAAAAGGTACACTGGCCCCCAAAAAAGCTTTTTTTTGTCAATGCAGCATAGCAGGGAAGCTGTGTGCTTTCCAGTGATTTGAAACCCTAATGACTACACTGGAAAATTTTTTTTTCCTAGGCATTCTTCAAGGGCTTGGATAGGAATTTAAAGTAATAGATTAAAAATAGTACAGATGGAAAATACATATATTTTTCTGCTGGCTCTCAGATTTACTTTTAGATCCTGGAAATCTTTGTGTGTGGTGGAATTGTCCTGTCACAAACGCAAACAACTCTTAAAATTCCAACAGCTGTTAATTTTTTTTTTAAATCTGATATTTTTTAAGACATTTACTAAAAGGTAAGCATGCACATTTATATTTTTGTGTATAAAAGGGTAAATAAATATTTTGTTTCTAATGTTTACAATGTGCTATTCTGTCCCTGGAGACTCTCTGGAGCTGCAACCACTTTTGGAGTCTACAGCATGAGAGGTAGGTTTATGTTTTAACTGGTAATTGTTGAATGAAAGCCTGAAGGTCCTCCTAAAGCCAAGTTCTTAATGTTTTACTTTATTGTAAGTAAAAAGATAAAATACAAAAATGAAAAATACACATCTTCAATAACAGGAAACAAGTTCAGAGGAAGAGAAACCTTCAAGAGACCCTAGTCTTTTGTGTTAGAAACTCAACATGTGATATGACTGACCCTCCCTATGAAAGTACTCGTTCACTGCAGTTCATTAACTGTGTTGTAGGTCCTAATGAACTGATGTTTTGAGTCCTGATGAGAAAAGTCTCAGTAGCTATTTCAGGAAAGACAGGAGAATGCAGCCACTGAGATTATGGCACAGTTTTAACTGTATAAAATGAAAATTATGCATCCAAATGTATTTCAGTCTACTTTGCTAAGTTTTGATTGTTTCATGTTAAAAGTGCATTAATCTCACTCTTAGAGAGTTAATTAATGCAGTTTTAACATGAAACACTTGAACTTGCAAATTAAAGCATAAGGGAGGATAAATGTTTCTTGACTGGAGTAGCACAGGCAGCTGCCAGTGAGTCTGAGATCTTTCTGCAGCAGCTGAGTAAAAACCTGGGTTAGCCTGATAGGGAATGGAAGACATTTCAGTGATGGATGCTCGGTGACCTCAAGCCACATCACACAAGCCACCCTCACCACAGCACTGCTCTGGTCTGGAACCCTCTGTAGTGAGGGCAGGAGCTTCCGTGTGTGAGGAATTAAGGATCTTTACACCTGCTGGATCAAGGTGGTCTCCAGGTTACAGCCAACCATGCTACTGCTCATTTAAAGCCACAGATATGCCTGGAATTCTGGAAACCAAACCAAATCAGAATCCTCTCAAAATCTGTTTTGAGCCAAGGGGATTTTCCAGCGGTCTGCATAGATCCAAACACAAGATCAGGGTCTCCTGGGTCAGTTACAGGAAAAAACAGAAAACTCAAAGCAGGAAGGATACTTAGTTCTGCTGAATCAATCTGCAATTTATAACAAAGTTGTTGATTTTCAGAGGTGTTTTTTTTTTTTTTGTTTTTTTTTTTTTTTTTTTTAATTCCCCTTAACATGGAATTCAGCAATCTGTAGATTTATGTTTAAGACACTTGTGAAAGGAAGTAACTTTTAACTATCACGATTTTGGACTGGATTAAAAATAAACATATATTTTTGTTTTATACTACAGAATAGGCTTATCTAAATGAACTTCTGTATTTTATAATCCTGTAATAAACATACCTTATTTCTGTCTTGTACAACTAACACCTTCCCAGCACTTTCATCTAGAACAGCACCTGGTATAGAAAGAATATTGAAAAAGAGGAAGTACTGGACAATGTTTTTCAATCTTAACAACCAAAATTTAACATGTTTTGATAAAGCATAGCAAACCCATAATGAACAGTTAGCAAGGTTTGTATGGACAAATCACAAAGTGGGTTGTTAGTGAAAACAGATGCACAATAAGGTATCAGAAAAAGGTTAAGTTATCCCATATAAAAATTCAAAGTTGGCAGTACCAAGATAAATAATTGCAACATTTAAGTTCCAGATTAGACAAGAAATGAAAAGAAAAACTTGCTTGTGTTAATATCAGAACTAAAGAATGCAAGATCAAGAGGTTACCCAAACAATCTGGCAAAGCTGCTTGCTTCAGCAGAGACATGCCTGTAATCTTCCTCAAATAGCAGAGAATTTTCCAGTGACTCTGGCTGAGAAGCCACCCTTAAGGGGGACAAATTTTTCTCCAGTGAAACTCATGACAAAGCCCCCACCTGCTGTAGTGAAGATTTGAGTGTTTTTGTGTTAACAATACACCAGGTTTAATACTCTGGGCTGACTGTACAGATAATGTTCAGCTGTGTGACTGTCTCTGAACTCACACTACCCAGGTAACAACTCAGGACAGGAACTGCACCGTGATATGAGTCAACTTCTTAATCAAAAGGTGTTGCTTCCAAGTGGAAAAGGGACACTTTCACTTGATGAAAAACCTGTCTGACTGAGAAGTGCAGCTTTTCCTTATGTCCTTATGCTCAGCCCATGACTTTCTCCCACAGATTACAAGTTTTCCTACTTTCTGGAACCCAAGTGCTTTCATATTTAATTATGTCATACTCATTGGTCATACTTTAAAAATGTCCTTCCCTTAAAACAAGTATTTTTCTCAGATTTTGAAGAGCACTGTGGTAAGCAGGATGAGTGCTGTGGTGCAGCTTAGCAGGATCTTTTCCACATCAGTCATGCATGGCTTTCAAATTACAGGTTAATGGTAACAAAATGCTTATGTCATTTTACAGCAGGAGGAGGAGGATACAGGCACATCTGTGATGACATGTGCATTTAAAATGCTATGGGGAAGTATACCCACAGGAAGGAATTATTAAGGAGTGAGTGTCCAGCTAAAAAACATCCTGTTTTTTAATAATACATGGCAGAGTTATGTGTAGGAGGATATTTCAAAGATGAAATACCAGTCTTTCTTCAAGATATGTCAAAGGACGTGCTTTCAGAGGGTAGTCGCATATCTGTCTCCCTGTGGCTTTGTGACTGTATGATTTAATTCCTCCTGTAAATATTTAGCAGTGTCCAAGTTCAACTACTGTAATGATTAAAAGACGCAACAGAAGAAACACAGGAGGAACTTTGTGATTAGAGATTCGTTTTCTAGAAAAGTCATTCCTTAGCCAAAGAGTTTGCCGAGACTAGGGAGGGCTGGTGAAGGCAGGAAACTGCCATTTGAATCGAACAGAAAATGCGTTTGCCCTAAAATTGAAGGCTGTGAATGTAATTTTTGGCAGTGAAATTCCCATTAAGGTGATCAGGATCTCTGCTGGGGGATACCTAAATCCAGAGCAAGAAGAAAGAAAACACACTAACAGGCTTTGCTGCCTGGTCTCATGTTCCCTCACTGGGCCACACTTGGTTGGCATCAGTGAGATTAGAGTTTAACTGCTCTGAACTGTGGTTTTTAAAACTCTCCCTCCTGCTACAAGTGTGGCACCTGGAGTTTTAAATCATCCAGTGCCAGGATGACTTTCTGGAAAGGTTTATACTTGAAACTGAACCAAGTAATCACTGTTACAGTATCACTTGGATTTGAATGTTATCTTTCGAGGAATAGGCAAGAAAAGCATTGAAAAAATAAAAAAGAATCCCTTAAATAACTCCAGATAATGAGTAATGGAGGACAAAAATATCTTTATCCTACCTGTTTTATTTATAACTGATGTAAAAGTGCATACAAAGATGTTCAGTGTTGAGAAGCACTTGTCAACCACAGAATGAGTGCAGACACCACTGCTTGCACTGTAAGCATCAGAGGACAGGAGCAGGTATTTGTAAAACAACTTGGGAACTGTTTTTAAGTAACTTTTCCTAAGTGGCTTATCAAACCTCTCCATCTCCATTTTCCTGTGCAGTTTCACAGTAACGCAGCTGCTCATTCTAGATTTCCCTAAAAACCAGGACTGGCCAAGGCTGATGATCCTATGTGTGCAAGCTCTCCTTCCTGGAGTCCTTCAATTCTAAGGACTTTGTTTCAACAAGTGGATTAAGGTGGTAATAACATGCCAAATAACAGTTGTGTTGTAAGGCTTGTAGACCATGTGAGGGAGAATAAAATGCCTTTCACTTTTCTTCCTCTCCTTTTACTTTCTTTCCTCAGCTTATCCTCTCATGCCATTGTTTTGTGGCATATTTACAAACATGTCACTTTCTGGATGGCAGGCCACATCCTCCTCGGAGGTGGAGAATTTTGGAAATGCTATTTAAAACCATATTAATCACTTCATACACCAGAGACTCCTCTGTATCTTTACACATGAGGAAAATCCTGCCGCCTACAAACGGATGTAGTAACTTAGCTGGAAGACACATCACAGATTCCACTATTTCTAAACAATAATGGCCAAGCCCAATGAGTAACATTTGCTACTCTCTGCTTGGCCACTCTCATCCAGTCTGGTAAAACATGACCTGACCCCGCTTATTCACACCTTTGTCATCACTTGGCTGCATGGTCCTGAGGCACTAGCCCTGGCTGTGCTGCGTTTGCTGCATGGGAAGGTCCAGACAGGAGGAAAAGCAGCTGCTGGTCTACTTGGCAATGAGACTCGCTACCTGTTCCCTGTTCCTGTGCTGGCTTCCTGCTGGCTAGCCAACCACTCTCCACATCTCTGCTTTCCATTCTCAGGATGCTCACAGGACTCACTCCTGCATTTCACTGACTGGCCATAGCTTTGAGACAGAGACTCTCACCAGAAAATTGAATTTATTTACTGCAAACATGCTCTAAAATACTTTGGTTAGGGAATAAAGAAAGTCTTGTGTTTGACTGCCCTCCTCAATATCCATATTTAAATACTTTAACATTTCAATAAAAGGAATTAAAAAAAAAAAAAAAAAGTAGTCTTTCCACTACCCAGGGTCTCCCTCCTAAAGCAGAAAGATAATGGAATAAAACTACCTGGTGGTATCCATGCTGCTTAGTGTATTTTTGGGATGTGTTCCAGATCTACTGACAGTGAGCAGAACAAAGGACAAAAAACCCCCCACATAGCAGTCATTATTTCACACTTGTTTACCTGCCTAGAATGCTTTCTTGAAGTATTTACATCCCTTAAAGAAAATCCCAATAATGACTAAAAGCATACAGGTTTCAAAAATGGCAGCAAAGAACACACATTATATGCTGTGCAATTTTAAAATCCTTGCAATAAATTATGAAATCTGTATACCTGCACTTACTGAAGTTTTCTTTCAAGTTTTTTTCCTACTTGCAAAGTGTTTTGAAGCACAGCTGCAAATTATGCTCTGAAAATACATTTTTAAATGTTTGCAAGTCTTTCAGAATTATGATTTTCCTTATAGTTTTCTGATGCCCACCAGGGTCACAACTCATCTCTTATGTGATTTCCTTTCAAGCAGCACTTTCAGCTGTGCAAGTTCTACTTCAGAAAACCTCTCTTTCAATTATGTTTCCTCACAAGGAGTAACCTGGTGCTTTTGCGAGGAGAATGCACTGTCCTGCTCCAGTTTATGCCACATATTTTAATGGTGAGGTTTCCATACCTCAGAAAAACATGCTCCAACATGTCCATTGTCAAACTCCAAGGCCGCCTTCAGCATCCACCCTGCCCTCTGCTGGCCTGAGAACAGAAAACTCCCACTACCGACGGCAGTAGCACTGTTTCATAATTCGAGGATTTTTTACCCCAAAACTTCCTTCCACCTGACCTGCTGCTGCACAGAACAAACCATTTTTTGTGAGCTCTTCCTAACTAGATTTTTCGAATTGCTGTTTATGAGCCTTAACACCACTTGGTAGAGAAATAACACCGCACAGAGTCCCTGCAAGCCAAGGACAAACAAGTCAGGATTGCAACTGAAGAGACTTGCTCTCTCCAGTCTCGTAATTTCTGTGTGTTAATGTAACCCTTAACCAGTACGTGAGGGGTCCAGACCAATATCCAATTACAGATAACTGGGTGATGAAATAGGTAATAGCTTATCTGTGGAACTCTGCTGAGAGAACAAAACCACTGGAATTTGGTGATGCTAACTTCAAGCTGACGGTAATTTTGGTTCATCATCAATCCCTTGTGCTGTGCTATATGAAAAAATAAAAAAAGGGGAAACCGTCTTGTCTAGTTCCTTGGAAAATTTTTCAGTTATGGAACAACCTTCTATCTGTAGTTGTGGGAGGTCTAGATGGATAAGAGTATGGCGTTTGGGTTTTGGATTAAAGACTTCTAGGCACAGCTTAGAACAGCTTTCAGACCATTGCAATTTAGGCTAATAGTTGCTTTAGCTTCTGAACAATCCCTGTTGGGTCAAGTTTTCCCAATTTACAGACATTAACTTGAACACAGTTTAGACAGATACACATATTAAGCACAGAGAGCAGAGAAGTGCTTTTTTCTCTGCATTGGTGGTTACTTGTTCATTTCAAAACGCAGCAGCCAGCTGTTTTCCACGTGCTGGTTGTACAGAAGAACAATTCCTACCGAACAGGCTCCTTCAAGACTTTCTGTGCAACCACTCCCGTAACTCACCTGCAACCCCCAACTGGTGTGTGGCGAACTCCGGCAGCCTGCTGGGCCCCTCTCCCAGCCACAGCGTCAGGGTGGATGAGCCCTGCTCAGCGTGGTGGAAAGCAAAGCCTTGGGAGGCAGCCACTGCCACAAGGCTGCTCTGGAGGATGGGGACATGGAGCCAGACAGCAACTCGACCTTCATCCCGCCACTGAGACACAGACTCTGCAAGAGAGGGAAGTGAGGAGGGTCAGGGAATCCTTTGCCCTTGATCTGTGTTATTTTGAACTTTACCACACATCATAGCCATCAGTAATGTGCAAAAATCTATTTTTTGCATCATTTATCACAAGTAAAACCATGGTTGATGTGAGAAACTGACCAGCAGTCTCAGAGGCTGCCAGCTCGACATTTTATGTGGTACAACTTGGTGTTCATGTGCAAAATGATGGCTTTCACATTTAGGGTCTGCCATGAGAAACGGGAAACTACTCTTTTGGAGTGCTGTGTCCAGTTCTGGGCTCCTCAGTACAAGGAAGATAAGGAACTACTGGAGTGGGTCTAGCAGAGGCCACAAAAAGGATGAGGGGTCTGGACCATCTCTCTGTGAGGAGATACTGAAGGAGCTGGGCTTGTTCAGTCTGGAGATGAGTCTCAGATGAGACCACATCAATCCATCCAAACATCTCAGAGGTGGGTGCCAAGAGAATGATGCCAGACTCTTTTCAGTGGTGCCCAGTGATGGGACAAGGAGCTATGGCCATAAACTAAAACACCTTAAGTTTCACCTCAAGATAAGGAACAACTTCACACTGAGAGTGGCACAGCACACTGGCTGCCCAGTGAGGGCATGAAGTCCCCTGTGGGGACATTCCAAAGCCGCCCGCTGTGGTTTGTCACTCCTGTGTCACCTGCTTCGGGAGATCAGACTGAATGATCGCCACAGGTCCCTTCCAACCCTAATTATTCCACGGTTTTGTGAACAACCTCTGCTCCCACCTGCCAGTGCCCTTCACGTCCCGGGCGCTGCTCAGAGGGTCTATGAGGGGAAGGCGGCGGCTGAGGGCGCCCCCTGGCGGCCCCCTCCGCCCCTCCTCACACACCGCCCCCCGCCCGCCGCCCGCCCCGGGACTCCCGCCCGGCACTTGCCCCGCAACCACCGCCCGAAGGCGGCCCGCTCCAGCCGCGGGGAGCCGCGCAGCTCGCCCAGGTCCACGCTCACCCCCCCGAACTTGTCTGGTCTCGCCCGCAGCCCTGCCAGGGCCGCCCAGCCCCGTGCCCTCCACAGCGCCCGCCACGGACCCGCCATGGCACTGAGCGGGGCGGGGAGCGGCCGCCCCCGGGGCGGTGCCGGCCTCTGCTCCGGAACCGCTCTGCGCCGGCGGCCGACAGCATGTCCGTCTCCTCCTCCAGAAGGAAGAGCAAGGGGCGCCCGGCCGTGGGTGATGGCTCCCCACGGGATGCTCCCCTCGGAACTGCCGCGGGCGGGCCGCTGGCGCTGCGTGTCGCTGACGCCGTGGAGGCAGGTACGGGGTGCTAGAGGAGGGGACGGGCAGGCTGCCCGAGCCCCGCTGCCTCAGCCCGGCGCGCTGAGGGCGCCTCGTTTGAATCTGAGTCACTACCCAGCCGCGCTCCCGGCGCCTCAGGAAGGCGGGACCGGAGGAATCTATCAGTCCAGGCCCCCATGAAACCGACTCTAATCCCCGTGGGAGGGTGTTGGCGGTAGCGAAATCGCGGTGGAAGGGGCAGTACCGAGCGGCAGCGTGGGGCCGCTCATGTTCCAGCCCCGCCGGCATTATCTCCTGGAGGTCCGCACGCTCTCCTCAGGGCGAGTTCTGTGAGGGCTGGCGAGGTTGTACTTTCCGGGGAGCGCGGGAAACGCCGGGTTTACTGAGAGAAAGTTTTTTTTTTTTTTTTTTTTTTTTTTTTTTTTTTTTTTTTTTTTTTTTTTTCCTTCCGAAAACAATGATAAAGAGGATGACAAAGTCCCGAAGATGCTGCGCAGAGCGGTGGCGCAGCTGTCGCTGAGCAGCATGAAATCTGCAGATATCTGCATAGGGAGGCCGGTCCTGCTCACCTCCGCTGATGGGCGGCAGGAGGTGAGACCCTTTCTTTACCCTATAAATGCTTTTGCTGTGCTGTTAGCCTGTTCCTGTTGTACTCAATGGAACCGTCATGGATCATGCATTGAGAAAGATGGTGAATGTGCTCTTTCATGTTTTCTACACTGTAGTTGCATCTGTATTCTCCATGTTAGAAAAAAAAAAAGCAGTGATTTTTTTTTCCTATAAACTTATAAGTCATGTGTGATGAATAAGTGGGTTATATATTATATCGTGCATGAGCACACACATCTGTTTTATTTGCAAATAAAACATACAGTTATTTGTTCATCTTTTTCTCACTGATTTGTTTAATTTTCTAATCAGCACAGTGTTGAGTCATCTGCAGAACATGTAGAGTCCTGGTGGAATTTTTTTATCTCATTTGTAGGCAAAATATAAACCATTCAATTTTGAAAGTGTCTAAGATCAAATCTTAAGAGCTCAGTGCCCCTTGTGTCTTGCTCAGTGGAACCAGGTTTTAACCTACTCCTTCATATTAAAGCATTGCTTACCTTGACTGGAAATGAGAGGAGCAAGACCAAGACTGACAGGTGTTTGCTTTGAAAACTCTTCCTAGATCTGTACTGCTTGGCCCACCACAGGCTTCCCAGGGGGAAAAATTGGGTTGGGTGAAACCACTCAGAAGAACCTGAAAGTAAATCCAGGTGATGCCATCACTGTGCAGCCTGTGATTGGTGCAGTCATCCAGGCAGAGGAAGTCGATGTAAAGTTGAGGTATGGAACTTATTATAAACTACTTGAGATTTTTATTCAACCACTTCCCTTCAAAGTTTGTAATTTTCTTATCATTTCACAGAGTTGGCATTTGGATTGTTGCAGAGTCTGATTGTAGTTATTTCCTAAATCAAGTTACTTTACAGTTACTTTTGAAAGTGTTCTAGCACTTAACATTACAGTTCCCAGGCAGTTAGTTGAAGAATTTTTTTCCATGACGAAATTCCTCCTCATATCCAGAGAGCCAAAGTTTCATGTAAGAAGCATGTAAAAAAAATCACTAAAAGAGTAAATTGAAGTCCCATTGTTCAACTGCTTCCTAGGTTTCTAGATTCTTTGCAGGTGTAGTTCATTCTCTGCAAATTAAACACCTCTGAGCAGTGCTTGTATGCATAATTTAGTTTTTTCTCCACTTAAAAGAATCAATCCTCAGCTCCAGACCCCAACAACATAACTATGTGTTTACTCGTCAGGAAAGGCTGTGATATATTAAGAGATGTCCTCTAAATTAATTTAATACACCTGTTTTTCATCAAGTTGCTTTCTTGAGCCTTAAGGTGAGGAACAGCTTTCATTTGCAGGCTTAGGGCTCCCCCCTTTGTTCACACTTGGCAGCAGCTGTGTCTGCTTTAATCTCCTTTGGTGCTGCTGCTTTTCAGCGTGCAGGTGTGAGTGTTTATAGACGTTGTGGACTTCATCTGCAGAATGGTTGAAGTGAGTTTTAGCTCTGAGTCAGTGTATGTATGTTTGCAAGGCTGAGAGAGACCTGCCTGATCTAAATTCTTCTCAATTCAATACCTGTAGCAATGATTATCGTGCCTGGACAGGTGAGATGCCTGCATTGCCTATTACTGATCCTAAGAAATGATAAATAGAATTTAGGATTTTGTTAATTACAGCAATTTTTTTGGGCAAAACTAGCCCCAGATTAAATAGGTACACTTGTTTTGTTACTATGTGTCCAATATCTTCAAGGTTAAGTCCATGTGATGTGAAGACTGTGAGGTGCTGTGGACTGTGATTTTGTTTCTAAGTATTTGGAAAACCACTTTTTTTCCCTTCCTACCACAGGGACAAAGATGCCACTGTTAATGCTGAGGAGATGTCTGTCTGTCTGCTGAGAAACTTTGGTATGAGTTTTGCTGCTTCTCTTTTGACTGTTCAATTTTTGTAGTTCTAGATACAGGAGCAAACAGTTTCCTCTTCTTAATCAAGAGCTTATGGGAAAATAGGAATTGTTACTTTGTTCACACTTTGTTCAGGAATCTGTCTTGGGCTAACTAATTATGTCATGCTGCACATATCTAATTTGCATTGTTGTGGTTTTATTTCTCCTGTCCATTATCTGTGTTGCTGGCTGAAGTTCGGAGTGTTCAGCACCCATTGACAGCTTTCAGGCTGATACTATGGTGCACTTCAGAGTTTACTTTGCACTGTGAGGAAAACAGTGCACTGCTGCACATTGATAACAAGTTAAAGGATTAACATTAACTTGAAATCCTAGTCTCTGAATCTCTTTTTTAATGTTGGTGATAGATAAGTAAAGTTGCTCTTCATTGGGTGGTAGGTGTATGTAAGTAAGGCAAAAAAGCAAGGTAAGTTATTCAAGGTAGTGAATACAAATTCTTTTAGTTCTTACCATACTAATTCCAAATGCGTCCCTTTGTATGAAATTTTAAAAGCTGAAATTAATAAGTTTATGTATGGGAGATTACATATGATACTGACAAATATTTGTCCAGTAGTCTACCTGTGCACAAAAGGATCATTCAAAGAACCTGAAATTACCTTGTTATGTTGATTTGTAGCACTTTCTAAGCTTCCTCATAAAGAATTATTCTGATGCAAGAATGTTTGAGTGTTAATTGCTGCCAAAGTAGATTGAAATAGCAGAAACTTTGTCTATTTTTCTTCTTTAATCTTCTCATAGATGGGAAAATAGTCCTGCCAGGAAATCTCTTGGCTTTCACTTACTATGGCAAACTTTGCAACATCATGGTGATGAAAGTGAAGGGGACTGATGGTGCAGAGCTGATTGCCCAGGACAGCGCCGTTCCCGGTGATTCCAGTGAGCCAGACCTTAAGAGATCTGATTTGGACAGCAGTGCCTTAGACTTGTCCTTACAGCTTGGCGGGATGGACATTGGTGACAGTCCAGAGGTTGCTTCCATGAGCACTCCAAGCAAAGCCATGGATCCAGGCTCACCGGTCACACCCGGCGCTCCAGACTCTGGGCATGGAGACAAAACCTTCAGCAGGGGAGATGGTGCAGACCTCACCCAAGATCTGGAGTTGGCTGGGGAAGGCAACATTGAGGGACTCCCACTAACTGGCAAAATTGGAGCAACGAGCAATACAGATTGTTTTTACTTCGTTTCTTCAAGAACTAAAATCAATTTTATTGAGCCAAGGGTCAGTGTAGCAGAGGATGGCAAGTGTGAGTCCCGGGTCACCTATGACATGATAGGAGGCTTAAGCAGCCAGCTTGGAACTATTAGAGAAACTGTTGAACTGCCCTTGAAGCAACCTGAACTGTTCAAGAATTACGGTATGATGCCTGAGAGTTGGCTTTCTTCATTAACTTTTTTCTTTAATGTGACCCTTTTTTAAAAAAAACACTAACTACTCCAGGATTGTGCACTGAATTTTATGTAACTGGTAAACTTGTGTGTCCAAACAATGTCAAACTGCTTTATAATTACACTGTGGGGATACTGCGAAGATATTCTGGTTAGCCTGTGTGAAAAACAGTTGTGCAGGGAAGAAATGTGTGTCTATACCAAAATTCAGGCATGCATGAGCAGAATTTATAGCAAAAAGGAAAGGCTTCTGTACTTGGACACTTGAAAGGTGCAGTTGTTTGTGTTGTCATAAGATTTTGTGTTGGTAGACTCAGTTAATCATATCTTTTAAATAGAGAAAGACTCAGATTAATTCTTCTGCTGTTTTTATCCCTGTGTGTTCCTGCAAAATTTTAAAGAGGTCTTCTGAGGCTGGTTACTCAAACAGTGTGTTCAGTGTGGAATTAGAGGGTGAAAAACCAAATACGATTACTGTGGCCATACATAAAGTTACAGCTAATATATATAAAAACTTGGAGGATTTTTGTGACTCTGTGCTGTGTATTTATCATAAATGTCTATGTAACTTGCAGAAGCATGCATCGCTGTGAGACAGGGCTCTTTTACCTATAAATATTTCTTGAATATCTTGTCTTGGAGGCCTTTTATTTCTCTCTATGACCTCTTCCTGCACACACAGGTGATTCAGAGAGCAGGTGATTTCAGCGGGGACAGTTTCCATAGCCCATAGGTGGCTGTTTCCTGGCCGTGATCCACAGGTGTCAGTGAGGCGGTGTGAGGCATCTCCATTTGGGAGTGGTCCAGCTCCATTTGGTCCAACCCCAGCATCACCACATGGTTTTGTGGCAGCAGAGTTTGCTTCAGCATGAGTGTTCTTCATACCTCATCCCTAAAGCTTGAACAGATTCTCTACTAATCACATGATGGATGATGATGTTTTTTCAGCAGTTAGAAACCTTTAGCCCCCATCCAAACGTTGGGAGTCCTTGTCTGCTCACAGGCAGCGAGGCTGGAGCTGAGCTGAGCCGGTGGTTTCACAGCCCCGTGTATTGCCAGTGCCGAAAACGCCACAGGAGGGAGCAGCACATGCTTTAATGAACTGCTGTGAAGGAAAACCTCTCTGTAGAGATGCTTTTATTTTTATCTTTTGTCAGAGGGAAGATAATTTTTTCCTTTCCAATGTATTAGTTTCTAGGATTTGGGCTTGTGGCCTGTCCTTGAGGTGGCATTCCCTGTCTTGATTCCCAGTCCCACCTGATGTTTCTTTGGTTGTGTTTCAGCAGTGTCTTTTATGCTGGGGGTCAGGCCTTTGTCAAACATTTGTCTGTGCTTTTTGCGTTCTAGTTTTTCAACTTCTGGTTTTGGCTTTTATGCTCATTTAATTTGGCTTTGTTTGTCTGAAACTTTCCTTGGTGGGCTCTTTACCTGGGATCACAGTAGTGTTTCCTGCAGTTCAATGTGTGCTTTTCATCATCTTGTAAGCATTCTTAAATCAAGCCTCACAGTATTTCTAGGAATTTTTGGAGTGTTGAAGGGAAGTGGTTTTCTTGTGTGGGAAATTTGTTATAATGACACTGTAACAATCATGAATAGCTTAACGTGTATTCATGGATGTTAGGTAGTCAGTCTAGTATTTTTTTTGAGAAAACCGATTATAATGAACTACTGAAAAATCAAATGATTTAAATAGGTTATTTTAAAGAGTCTTTTGGACATTAAAAAAAAAAGTAGACGAATTTCCCTTTTAAGAATGATATTTTTCCTGAAAGCCTAATTCATCATAATGACATGTCTGTTACAGGAATTACTGCCGAGGTCAAGATAGTGTTGGTAGTAACAGGGACAGTGAAATGTGCAAGTGTAGGCTTGGCCTGGCATTTATCACCAGTAACTTCTCTGTTTTCTGCATGTGCTTGTCCCAAGGGATCCCTCCTCCTCGAGGAGTGCTGCTCTATGGCCCTCCGGGAACTGGGAAGACCATGATTGCTAAGGCCATTGCAAATGAGGTTGGTGCTCACGTCACTGTCATTAATGGCCCTGAAATCATAAGCAAGTAAGTCCACCTACTGCATTATCATTAATTCTGTAAATATAGTAGCCCAAAATATACCCTGGCATATGTCCGTTGTGAAGGGATGTAGTATTTGCTGTGGGTTATCTGCCCAAAAGAGTCAAACAGGCAAGGGTTCTTTCAAGGTGGGCTTATGTTTCTTGTATTAAAAGAGGTTTATTTGACTTGGCCAGGAAATTTGTGTAAGGCATGGACTGAATTAAAGAGGGAATTAAAACTGCATCTGCAGTTGCCTGTAGGTTAATTCTGCAACAAGAAGAGGAACTTGTTAAAGTGTATTTGCAATTAAGGTAACACTGCACACACTGATGTCTCCAGAGAAGTAATTTTTTTGTTCTTCAAAAATGTAGATAAAATTGTTTCTAACACAAAAGAGAAGCAGTACCTTTATCTGTAACGATTCTAACTTTGCCCGTGCCCTGTTTCACCTTAATTTCTGGTCCTTGTGGAAATAAAGATTATGGTAGATTTGCCTGGACTTCAAGACTTTGAAATTGTGCACTGCGGCTTTTTGTAACTTATGAGCAGTAATTTTCCAAGTTGCTTGGAAAAGAGAATAACCCCAAGTTTTTTTAGTAAAATATTATTATTCTCACAGGTTTTATGGGGAGTCTGAGTCGAGGTTACGTCAGATATTCGCTGAGGCTTCTCTCTGGTATGTTCCTTTGGAGAATTTTATATGCAGTATTGGTTCCAGCCTTAGTGTTCTTATAAGAAAAATATTTGTAAGAAGCTTTGAATTGTGACTTCTTTCATCTAGCTTTTTTAAAAGGAAATAAATTTGTTTATGTAGCTAGGAGGAAAGCAGTAAAATTTTAGGATGCCTCTTAAATCCTTTTGGATACTGCCCTGTTTAAGGGGCTGTTAGAGATGATGCCAAATGCCCCGACCTGTGTCTTTAGTGCATCTTGTGCTTATGTCAATAGATAGAAGCATGAGCCAGAGTTTCACCAGGATCCAGATTTTCCTCTAGTTTTTTATCTTTGGAGGCCAGCTCTAAATGACTTGCTGTTGGTACTGCAAGTAGCATTCCTCTGGAGTAGGGTGGCATCTTACCCAAATTTGTTAGACCTGGCTAAGGCAGACTTTAGACTTCCATGTGACTGGTGTTGATAGTACATTAGCAAAAGACTGAAGGTATTAGTTGTGTAATATATTATTATTTTAGTTTTCTCTCTGAGTAACACTGTATACAAGACTGAAACTTCCAGTTACCTAAAGGAGTAGGATGCTTGTTAGTTTTTTGTAGGAACTGGACGTCTTCCATGAACAGCTTTCCTCTGCCTTAGTGTTTTAAGTCTTCCCGAGCACCTTAACATTTTTCCCCTTTTTTTTTCCCCTCAGTAGCCCCTCAATTATATTTATAGACGAGTTGGATGCACTCTGTCCAAAGAGAGAAGGAGCCCAGAATGAAGTGGAAAAGAGAGTTGTTGCTTCGCTGCTGACATTAATGGATGGCATTGGCTCAGTAAGTTGAATCTAATGGGACGATTAATGTACATGGGGACTCGCTGGACAAAATAATATTGCTTCTACAGTGGAGCTAATTTCAGATGTATCACTTGTGGGGAAAGAAAGCAGACTTAGTTGAGACTTCGTAGAATAATCTAATGCTTTTTTGGATGCTAAGCAGAGGATGTAGGAGAGGAATGAGAGAAATATCTCCTGAAAACTGTTAGTTTAAAAGAAAGTAGGTTTCTTCCATTTACTGCCTTTCCTTTCCCTTCTCCCCCTCTTGTAGTTTTGGAGATCAAACTGAAATGTCACTGATAGCCCATCATTGAATGAAACCAGTTATTTTTAATTGCTCTGAAATCAAAGTCATCAGAATACTTCTGGTGATATCTAGGCTGCATGATTAAAGGCAACAGCAGCTATTTCAGGATTGCCAGAGCAGTATATAGGGCATAAACAAGAGCCTAATAAAGAAACAGTAAATTTAATTGACTTGAGTAAATTATGGATTAAGCCCATAAAGTTTGGCAATCTCTCATCTATTATTTTATGATTATTAGCAGGAAAGATGAAAGAACTCTGTCCAGAGTATGAAAATAAATTTCTTCTGTTTAAGTAATCTGCAAGTTTCTCATTATTCTCCTGCATGATAGTTTGAGTTGCCCAGTCTGGAACTGTTCACAGGCAGAACATATTTTCTGGTGGCAAAGGCTGATGGATATTCTTCCTGGAAAGACTGCTTCATTCACAAAAAGAGAATGACATTGCAAGAGACCTCCTAACTGATCTTGCCTCACTGTAGAAGTGAAGAAGCAGAGCTTGAGGAAATTGGTTAACATTTTTGACCTTGCTTTTCCTGCTGGACCTACAGGAAGCTTTATAACCTCCTCTCTCTGCTGGGTTTGATACCCAAACTGATTTGTTTCCCAACCTTGTTTATTCAAGGTCTGCTGATACCATTTTGTTCTTGTGCCAATGCTGCATTTTAGCTTAAGTCCTTCTTTTTCTCTCCTTGGTTCTTGCTTTCCTGATTTAGGAAAGCAGATTCCTGGGGATTAAACTGGGAGTGCCTCTTATATTATCTGTTTGACATTTAATTGTATTTTTAAAGTAATACTTTGTGTTATTTGATGCCTTCAGGAAGACAGTGAAGGGCAGCTGTTGGTCCTTGGGGCCACCAATCGCCCTCATGCCCTGGATGCAGCATTGCGCAGGCCGGGGCGTTTCGATAAGGAGATAGAAATTGGAATTCCCAATGCCCAGGACCGTCTGGACATTCTCCAGAAGCTTCTCAAGAAGGTTCCCCATTCGCTCACAGCAGAGCAGTTGGCACATCTGGCTGATAGTGCACATGGTTATGTGGGTGCAGACTTGGCAGCCTTGTGCAAGGAAGCAGGTAAGGCCTTGTTTTTCTTATTTAGGCTATTACTTTACTGTTAGTCTCTTTATTAAAGAAAAAAAAAATCCTCAGTCTGTACTAATAGCTTTTGAAACACTAAGGTTTTACTAATTTTTGTGTCAAAGAAAACACAGCCAAGTGTGTTTCTTCCCAGGCAGATGGGAAAAATTCTTTGAATATTAATATCTTTTAAAATGTGGTGTTACGATCAATAACTCTGGGGAATCCCCCATGCCATTTCTAGGATCTTAGCTTGCTTGCTCTCAGTAAACCAGTGATTTTGGGAGTTAACTAACATCTCTAAGAGTTCTTCTCTCTAGACAACCCCTTGCACTCAAAAATCCTAAGTCACTCTGGCTGCACAGCTTGTCCTGCAGGTCCTTGTTCCAAGGATATGGAGGCTGTGGGCCTCAGTGGTGTTTCCTGTGTCTCCCTTCCATATTTTGTGCCTGTATTCCATTTTCCTGCAGATGAAGAGCTGCTGGCAGGGGTGAGGGCACTGTGTGCACCTGACTCAGGTTGTGCAGCAGAGCTGAGAGAGCTGCAGAGCACACCCTGAGCTGGGGGCTGGAACAGGGCCCTTGGCCTTGGGAACAGGCATAGCCCTGGATAATTATCTGTGCATCATGCAGCCAGGGTTCAGTATGTTCCAGAGAATGCTTCAGCGTGAGTTCACTTCTGTTTCCACTGGATGAAATATTGCAAGTATGCTCTATCAGTTCATAGGTTTTGCTGGAGTGCATCTGCACGGAGTGTTGGAGCTTAAATCTGCTCCTGAGCAGCCCTTTAAAACAGCTGAGTCAAAATACAACTGTCCAGCTCTGCTTACATGTATTTGCTCCCTTGTAGTTTGCAAGTAAGTTTGCTGCATGTGCTGGTTACTTTTATTTCCTTTGGCACTGGGGCAGCTTCCTTGGGCAGAGCACGGATAATTCTTGCATCAGAACTGACTGCGAAGGTGACAAATGTTTTATTAGCGGTGATGGCACCTGGAACAGCAAGGTCTTTACTTGCCAGCTTCCAGAAGTTTTAAGGGATAGTTCTCAAATATGAATTTGTGGAGTTTTTATGGATTAAGAAAAAAAAAATATTTGAGATTATTTGTTCTCTAGTGCTTTCCTCTTGACTTCAGTTGTGTTTTAAGTTAGAAAACATCATTATTTTTCCTGCTTGTATGTATTTGTTAAAAAAATATATAAACTCCCTTTTTATTTTCCTTCCCTTGTGTTTTTGGAAAGTCAGTCTGCCTGTGTCTCAGTACTCAAATACTTAACTAATGCAATCTCAAGTTCTCAGTGAGAAGTAGTGTGGTTTCCATTCCAAACATGACCCATATGAGGCTTTTACTTAGGCATGTGCAGATGGATTCATAATCCAGCTGCAAATAGATGATATTTACCCACTTCATGAGGACCTCTTAGAAAATAAATCTGAAATGTTGTGCAGGTTGAACATTACATAGATAAAAAACTTCAGGCATCTACCTGTGACTGATTGCAGGACATGGTGTTATCCAGGAACTTTGCATCCAAAGCCAGTGGTGGGAACGACGGGAGGAGGGTGTCTCCTTCCTATTGCTCTTCTTTCTTCAAGTTTAATCCATGCTGTCAGATTTTCCTGTTGTTTGTTACCATGGGGTGACCTCTGCTGGGGAAAATACAGTCCAGCGCTGTTAACTCCTTGCAGCTCACGTGAACCTTTCCTCTTCAAGAAGTTGAAGAAGCATGAGTCAGTCAAGCTGTTACACAATCTGAACTTAAGTTGCTCATCATTAAGAAACATTCTTAGTTGGAGTCTTTTTTTTCCAATTAAGCTCTTTATCTGTTTTTTATATTACATTTTTAACACCCTGTAAAATATTACTGCTTTCACTGGAGTTAAACTTAGCAAAGACTTTTATAATCTACTGTTTCTCCTCAGCAGAGTAAGATTTCTTCATATGGCAAACTTTCCAGTGTTTTGTCTAGCTTTTTGTGTTGTTCCAAGATGCATGGGCTCCTATTGCTTCACTTCAGAAACTCTGCTGTGGGCCAAGCTAGCTTACTTGCTGTCAAAGAATGCTCTCTGATATTCAGTCTAAGCTTTCCTTGTTTAGTTTTATCCCATTATTTCTATTTACATCCTTGTATAACACGCTTGCTCTCCCTCCTTACTGTTTACACCCTTCAGATATCTCTAGGCTGTTCTCATGTCCCCTACCTCCTCATTCATTACTGAGCCAAACTATAAATATTTAGGTCTTTTAATCTTTCCTCATAAATAAGTTCTTCCTGCCTTCCGAGAAATAGTGTTAATTTTCTCTGAACTGCCTCCAGTTTGTCAATAACCTTTTTGGTGATGTAGGCCTTAGAATTGAACATTACATTTCATATATATATGTATATATATTACAGCATAAAACATGGTATAAACATATATTTAGGGCGACTAATGCCCCTTTCTAAATGTCCAAAATGCTTGGTATTGAGACGACATCTGCGTTAAGAATTATTTCACAAATGTTAAGATTATTTGTGCCACATTCCGAGTTGATGTGTGTGTAAGTACAGGTGAAATGTGGAAACTAGCTTAGAAAAAGGATTTCAGAACTCAGGAATAGATGTTTAGTTTTTAGCACAGGATTACTGTTGCTTGCTGATTGTATTTCTGTTGTAGTCTGTGGGAGACTCTTGAGTCCTGCATACCCCATTTATGTCCTTGGGTTTGTGGCTGGAAAGACTGCATGTTTGCAAACTAAATATGTTTATATTCTTGATACAAAGTTTAGATCATTTTCCAGAGGACTCATCTTTCCTTAGCTTTCCACTTCAACTCTGTTTTTTTTTAACACATGTATTGTGTATATACTGCTTATATAAACCAAGGGCGTAGTAATTAGTAACATGGTAAATGTAGTATTTGAAGGGCTTTTGCATCTCTAGTCAGGTTTCCTAAGATACCTCATTATAAAAGCTTTGATGTTTGCCTTCTATATAATTCTGAAGACCATTTGTTAATGGAAAGTAAATAACCATGGTAGAATTAAACATATTCCAACTCTTTTTTTTGGCAGAAGCTATTTGTTCTCCAGTGCATGATTTGCTTAATGGTACTTCTGGGGTCAGACAGGCAAGTTTCATGTTCTGTTCAGCAGCTCTGCATTTTCATGGGAATTTTGAAGAAGTTTTGGGGGCCTGTAATGCCCATTTTGTGTTGAATGTTTCTAGGCCTCCATGACTATGGTGTGTACAGAACTGTAGTGTGGTGTATGCTGGGATGGGCAGGGAGAGGAAAAGAGGACAAGAAACTTGGAGAACCTGTGCAGTGTGATCTGGACTTTCCCAGGTAGGGTATTGTGACCAAAACCCATGAAACCTTTGTATGGAGATGCTTATAATAATCAGCTAACAGTGTTTTTATTTTATCTGCTGAATTTTGAAAATATTAGTGGATTTTTCTTCTTTTCCTCCACTGAAGATACAGTTCTAGTCTCTCACAAAAATTAAACCACAAAACTGATTTTTCGCCTTGGGTTAACTATCTGTAGTGGCTACACTGGAGAAATTAAGATTTGCTGTGATTCTCTACTGCCTAGCAAGATACTTGTGATTTCCACAGAAGTTACCGGCCAAATGTGATAAACATGCAGATTCCATGCTGAGCACTGGGGGCCACATCCTGTGGACATCAGCTTGCAGTAGGCTCCTCTTGGTAGACTCCTAAGGACTTGAGTACCATCCAAGGGATTTACATACAGAGAATTCTTGATAAGAAAAGGGCCTATTTATGTGTGTAGCTGAGAAAGTCATATTCTTCAGGTTGGGAGAGGTCTACTGTATCCTAAATTATGTACTAGACTGGTTTTTAGTGTGAACAGGTGCCTTCTGAATTCTTTTATCTCAAGCAGAGGAGTGTATAGAAGATAGACTGCCATATCCTTGCATATAATGTCAGTGTTTGTATGCCCTGGAGATCTTATTTAATTTGCCACGTGGTCTTTTATTAAGTCCCTAAAAATTTATAATGGTTTTAATTTATTGGCAAAGATAAGCACTATACTTAAAAAAAATACAACCAAAACATATGAAATGTTAATTATGTAGCAGGGACATGAATGGTATAAACTGTACTGAATGTTAGAAGATGCTTAGCAACAAAGGTTTCCAAATATAGTAATTTATTATAAACTTATCCTTCTATGGCTGCCTGTAGCATTTCAAGAGGATGAATATAAATATAGCTTGATTTCTTCAAGAAGTGGGTTCAGTCATATTGTTTACAGAGAAAGGAATTATTTGCTTTGTGAGTCTCAGAATTTATCTTGAACATCCTTGTTCATTACACATCATTTCAGTGTGCTGATATAAAACACTTGGGCTGTGATAAGATAGCATCATGAGGAGAGGAAGAACAAATGGCCTTGTTTAAATAGTGGTCACTCTGGCAAGAACATTGATTTGCTTCCAGTAAGGATGGTGTAACTTCTGAGACTTCTGTAAAAGAGGCACTGATGGCTTTGTTCTGCATCAGAAGTTTCTTAATTGCCTGAAAAAGGTATCACCCTGCTTAGCCTTTAGGATTAGAATGGTTTACTGGCTTGAGCTGTCTCTTACAAAAAAAATTTAGAGAAATAAGAGATGGAGATGCATCTTTGGGCAGTATGAATCAGCATTATTCTGCTGAATCTGTGAAGCCACTTTCATAGGCATGTGATAATGGTCTGTTGTCTTCTGCTCATAATTTTGAGTCCTCCTGTTGGAGATCCTGTCTGTGCCATTCATTTGCCCCTTTAACTATCCCTGCATCCTGGTGAATAATACAGGATGGAGAAGCTTTATGCTATTTAATCCACAGCTCTGTATATTGATTTTATGTGGATATTAGATCTGTAAAACTGTAATTTATTTAGGAGCATACTGTACTTGGCTTTTTGTTGGCACTGAGAAACTTTCTGTTGTATCTTCTACACCCCAAAAAAGAGTTTCTGCCATCCAATTGCATTAAAAGTAAGAATTAAAAAACACTAATCAACTGAAGGGCTGTCTCTTAGGATTTTTTTGTTTTCCCTGTAATTGGTGGGGAAGTGAATTTCCCTGAAGCCCAGGAATGTCTCTGTGGTTTTTTTCCCTCCAGCTCATGCAGTTGTGGTAGCCTGGCCACCTGCCGGTAACATGAGCTGTGTGGGCTAATGTGATTAACAGTGAGGCTCTGTGCACCCCGAGGAGAGCCCCTGACTGCTATTTCAGCCAGACAAACGATGCCTTCAATCCGTGCCTTCCCAGCCTCCTATCTCCAATCGAGCTCTTCCTTTCAGCTCAGGCACAGCCCTGGTGAAACAGCCCAGCGTTAGGGCATCAAGAATATCCTTCCTTTCTTTTAAGGCATTAAGATTCCAAACCTTTCCCAGCACTGTCTGGACCTGGGTTCTGCTAGGGGTGTGCAACAAACGTAGACATTTTTCTTGGATTATACTGCTAAATGTTGGAATGTGGACTTGAGACACTGTTGAAAATGCAGATTTTGACAGAGGCAGTTGATGACCAAGGCAATGGGATTGTTTGTTTTGTAGGATGGTTTTTGGTTTGCTTTCAAATTAACTGGCTGCAGTTACAGATTTGAAAGGGGGCACACTGCTTGACATGCTATAATTACTTTATTCCCTTATGGGAAGTGGCTGAAAATACCATGTCTGTGTTGTTATTTATTTATTAGTAGTAGGGATAAATATTGAAGCTATGCTGTTGCAAACAATCTGCTATTTCATTGCCTAACTGAGTACTGGTTCCCATGTGACACTCAAAATGAGGTGGGAAAGGCTGCTTGCCTTTTTGTGAAAAGGTCATGTAGAAAATGTAGGAATTTGGGGAATATTAATAACATGTCTAGTCAGATGGTCAATTAAAAAAAAGTGTTATGAAATTTTTGCAGAAAGGGCAGAATATTGGATTTTGAAATGCACTGAAAAGCACAGATATGATACAAAAGTAAAACTACAAATGAATTTTTGGACTGGGACAACTGAGTTTTCTGGCACTGTGTTCCATCACTCTAATTTATGGTGTAAGGGGAGCAAGAAGATCCAATGCCCATCTTCAGTGTTCATGAGTGTTAAGTTGGTACTGTGTTCTGTGGTGCTTAAGTTGGATCCCTGAAGCAGAGGATGTTTCTAAACCTAAGCAATTGGCCGAGCAGGTTAGGAGCAAAGGGACCCTGGCTTGCACACACACATGGCAAAGCACTGTGTCTTTTTTGGCCTCTAAGTGTTTTGGGATTGTTTCTTCGAGCAGCAGTTCAGAATGATGGCTTTTCTGCAGAAGTGGCTTGTTGCTTCTCTTGTGGCTGCTGCCTCTCTGAAGCAATGCCAGTGTGTGCTGCGTTGATTTTTGGAGTTATTTTTTTCTTAAAGAAAATCTTTGCCCATTTTTTTTGTTTTGTAATGATACTTGATTTTTGTTTTTGCAGGAGGAGAATTGCACTCACTGCAGTTAGAGCATGTGAACTTTCGGTTTTCATCATAGCTAATTTTAAGTGTGTGTTTATCTAAAACTTGCAGCTAATTGGATGATGGGATTGCTGACTTCATGCACACAGTTGTGGGTTGAGTACTTAATAATCTGCTTAAAGCACATCCCATTCTGTCTGCTGATATTTATATAAGCAGGAAATAGGAATTTTTTTTTTAGAAGAGCTGATCAATACCAGTAACTTTTTAAATGAACCTTCTTGGCAGATACGTCACCATGTGCTTGCTTCTGCAGCTTGAGTGGTATGGAAGAAATTATATCATGCATGTATGGCAATGCAGTCAGCAGTAGGCATTTGTACATAGAATGATTAGCTACTATTGGGGGACAGAGCTTAAACATTTTCAGGCAAAGTTTTTGTAAATGTCCTGACTTTAATTTTTAGCTGTATCCCTTGCCAACATTCCTAATTATAATTAGACTGGGCAGTTAGCCATTAGCTGTTGCTTCTTGTCTTTCTGTCCTTACTGTTCTGGTAGCCTGGCAGCCCTTATTTTTCTCCTTACACGTGTGACCACCCTTAGGTACATTTATGTCTGGGAGGAGGCTAGGAGCAGGCAGTCTGGTATTCCTTATTTCCCTCTGTTGTCACAGTGTCGGGATAAATGATGTGTGTGTGTACCTGATCTCTGAATAAACCATTTCCTCTACGAAAGAAGTTCTGAAAATGCAGTTCCTCCTTCCTTCCTTCCTTGCTTCCTTGCCCTCCCCTGTCACACCTCTCAGCAGCTTTCAGGCAGCTCCACAGATATGTTCCAGCAAATGCCAGGGCTCCTCAGGAAGGACTATAAATCGTGGATAATCCCTGCAGTAGGTTAGTGCTCAGGTTAGCTGAGTGAATTTGCAATGTTATGGTTGCAAGGGATTTAAGGGCATTATCATTCCTGTGCAAACAGTGGATGAAAGTTCCTCAGGGATTTTTTCCCATATAGCTCTGGCAGCTAAAGACAGATTGCAGAATGTGGCTTTGAGAACAAAAGGTCAAGGTTTCTGCTTCCTGATTTTTTTTTTCCTGAATATAGTTTTATGTACAGGTTAAATAAATAAATAAAGTTAAAATATGTTTATAAACTAACTTTAAGTTTTATTAAATGCTTTTTCTATGCATCATCCTGTTAAATCTTGAAGTGTAGTATGTAAAGATCTGGAAGTAGAGGAAGATGCCCTAAGTGCCATAAGAAAGCTGGGATCTAACCCATCCATGCCCTTCTGTTGAGCGTTCTACTGCCAGCCGTGTGATAGAGGATCACATTGGATCTGGCAGCTGTCACAGGGAGAAAACGTGTCTGTCTTCTGGGTTTGGCCAAAAGAATTTGGGAGGGAAGTGCCAGATTAGCAGAGAAAGAAGAAATTTCCTTTGTAAACAATCTTACGAGAAGATAACAATTTCTTTGAAGCTATTTACAAATTCTGGTAGAGTAAGTCCAGACAGGGTGGATTTGCAAAAGGAGCAGCTGATAGGCAGTAAAAGATGCGTGATTAACCGTTTTGTTGGGCTCAGTTTATTTCCTCAAGTGTTGTATATATATTCTGTTTTGGAAACCTAAAGTATATATATGTTGGTCATTCTGAGTGGCTGCTTCCCATTATTTACAGTGATGTGTAATTATACACAGACTCTGACAAATACAGCAGTGCTGCAGGGTCTATTTTTAGGCTCGGATATTTGTTATTATGACCTAATGTGCCAAAACCTAGCCAAGCTATGAGCAAGAAAATCTTACAGGCAAACAATGCTGTCGTCCTTTTGCGTAGCCTGGTACCAAAGAAGGTTCATCTGTACCAGGACAGGGCGTTCTGCTGGGTTTCCCCCCCTCCATCCACTTGGTTTCCCTTGTTCTAGACAGACAGGATGGGTCGGTGAGGTAGAGCACACAGTTGCTTGGCTGGAACAAACTATTTGTTTTCCATTGTTTGTCATCATGCGTGCTTTATTATGCCTTTTTTTTTAAAAACTTTTTTTTTTTCCAAACAAGGATTTTCCATTGCTGCTTCACTGAGGATCAGTGTTGTTCACTATCTCTTTGCTCAAAATAGGTATCCCGTGCCTGTGAAGTCCCACTGACCCTTGAGCAGGATAACTGCACTTCAGTCCTTCCTCCAGTCATGCAGGGCAGGAATAAAACACTGAAAACCCACTGGCCCAGTTCTGAGCCCCACCCAGGCACTGCCAGAAGGGTTATTGATACTCATTAACCCTGAAGAATGGAGTAACATCTGAAAAGCAGCAAGCGGAGCTGAAACAAATGCCGTGCTCAGTCAGTTCACAGCAATCTCGTTACGCTCAACCCAAAGCATTGCCATGTGAAAGGCACCCAGGAGGTGCCTGATGTTTACTGAGGTGTTCCTGTTTGTATCTGCATTATAAGTTGTGTAATGGTGAACATGGCTTTGCTGTAGGGTTCCACCTCTTTTGCCTCTGCACTGCTGCTGGCAGCAGGGTTTGCATCCTACCCTGCATTTCCATACATAAAAACCATCTTTCAGTGTCTCGAGACAAGGATGTGTTTTCCTGCCTCTGGCAAGCCACTGGCTGTATCCTTCTCTTACAAGAGGCTCCCCCCCTCCCCTCTTGTTAGAGGTCAGTCTGAAGTGCAGGAAAGAATGATTATGATAAGAGGAAACAGGAAGAATCATGCTTTCTTTTTCAATCTGTTTTTTATTATTGTTTTAATGTAAAACATTCTTTCAATTAAATGCTGACCTGTGCAGTGGTGTGCGTGTGCACATGCTGAAATGAATTCCAGCTTTGTTTGGAAAGCTGTGACCTCTTTATTCCTGTTCTGGATCAAGGCTGTTGCCTTTCAAACCCACTGCTGAGGACTGAAATTTCACTCATACTCCTCATAGCATTGGCAGTAACAAACCTTAAGAACAGTGATCTCCTTGGGCATTTTTATTTGCTTTTGTCTCTCAATTTTTAAGATAAGGATGCTTGATTTTAAGACTTACTCATGTAATGGAAAAAAAATAGCCATTATATTTAAAATGCATCAAATGTGTGCTGGGCTACACTGGCACTTGGTGGAGTAGATAGGTATAGAAATAAGCAGATATCTTTATTATTTACTTGTTTTCTCTATGCCTTAATTTCATGTGATGTTATTTACTTGCATTTTTTTAAACTGAGGTTCATGTGAATTGACTGCCCTGAAAGAAAATATAAGACTGGACCCCAATGCCCACTCTGACACCATAAAGTCCTAGCTGCAATGACACTGGAATAATATGTTGAGTTTGTTATTTGTTTGGATATAAATTTTAAATCTGAGGGGGTGATGTTGTATCATTTAAGTTGCTTTGGTTTGTTTTGTTTTTTTAAATGAACTTCTTCAGAGGAAGGAAGAAGTGGGCGAGGAACAGTATGAAATTTGCCTGAGTTGTTAAAATGAGTCAGTTACATTTTATTCTTGTCCGCTAACCAGATAACTGGTAACCAGATTTTCATTTTTCTTTTTGGCTTCATGGAATGTTTTTATTTATGTATCTTACAAGTTTTGGATGTTCTGTGCAAGGGGAAACCTGAATTACAAATTTTTTTCTTTCTGTTATTGTATTAAGGGCCTGGGTATTGGATGCTGGTGCTCCAACTCTGCCTTAATTGGCACTTTATGTAGAGACACCAGCTGTACTGCTTCACAGGGGACATATTGTGTCTCTTCACACATTGTATATATTGTAGGAAATGCAGAATTCCTGTCATTGTTAGAAACTTTGCATGTCTGCATCTACCAGTGCCTCTGCGGAAAAAAAAAGACAACAATCTGCTGAAAGTTAAAACCACATCTATTTTCAGAAACGGCTTATACCTTTTGATGTCATTTCATGTAGCACTACTTGATGTTTTGTTTGGTTAAATATAGAAGAGACTTTACAAATGTTTGTCTTTTTATGATCATGCAAGGTGAGCTCGTTTGGTACAAACTGTCTCATTTGTTTTGGAGCACATGACAACAGATACTGTGTATCTGGATGTGTGTATACCTGTATATAAAATGATACTCATCATGTAATAACATACCAAAACAAAAATGTTGAATATTTGCAGTCACAGGACAGGGTTGGAAGCAGAAGCAATAAAACTCTAAATTATATTAGGCCTTAAAAGAGATAATTATACAGGGGAAGCCATCCTGCTTTTGGGCATCTTACACAATGGGACTGCAGTTGCTCTCTTGGAAATGCCTAGGAGCTGCCAACAGTACTGCTCGGTCCTGCCCAAGGAGTATTGATGAATGAGTAGGTGGGAATTGTGTGGCTTTTGAGGGACTGATGTATAGGAAGAAACTAAGAAACTAAATCTTGATAATTAGTATCAAGATTTATAGATACTGTATGTGAGTGATTAGCCCAAACAAAAGAGTAGGTAAAAGCTCTGCCTGCATTTGAAAAATGTAATTGCAGAAGGGAGCAAAGAACTGTTGAGTGTCACAGGGAATGTTTGTTCCGCATCAAGAAAAATTCAGGTGTCTGGCATAAACATGGAAAAATAGGGTTCCAATGGAAGTTAAAGCAATCTCATCAGATTTTTTAAAAACATTTTGAAAATACTGTCCTGATAATAGAGAAGTGGGTTGTAGCTTTCTTGTGAGGTGATTTAACATGTCCTTGAATGTTCATTGTCCCACTTCCTCTGTGGTTTAGAAATGTGTTCAGATCAATGTCTGGACATTTGGAGGGTTTGCCCTGTAGGCTTCATCTCTGGGAAGACAGGAACAAGGCTGTTTAGTTCTGTCTTTTGGAACAGATACAGCTTCTATTCTGTCCGTGGTTGTTAAATCCCCTTTTTTGTGCTCTCTCGTCAGAAGTGTCTTGCATGTTCTTTGATGTAGTTCAGGCCCAGCACTGAGACACTCTTTTGAACATCATTTCCTTTGCAGTGCTGCGTTATGTTTATGTGTGGTACACTCTGCTTGTGAGAACCAGGAGGAAGCCTACCTATTTCGATGTTCTTTTGTTTCACTAGGTCTGTACGCACTGCGGAGAGTGCTGAGGAAGAGGCCCGGCCTGTGGGACACGGCGGTAGCTGGGTCAGTGATGATTGCTTTCAATGACTTCCTGCAGGGAATGAATGATGTCAGGCCCAGCGCCATGAGGGAGGTGGCAATTGATGTGCCAAAAGTAAGTTGTTCTGTGCAATGCTGTGGCAATGTTGTCAGGACCACGTAAAGAGAGGAATTTTATGGAGTGGAAGCCTTAATTTATTGGTTAATGTTGTGCATCATCTTTCTATTTGTATGTTTGTTTATTTATTTATAATTTTGAAGACCCATTTTCAGAATGGTTCCTAGTGCTTCAGGAAGAATTTGGAGTGCAGGATGCTATATCCTAATCTTTTTTATGCTAAGTGGGTTAATGGGATAAAAATATTCAGATGCATGTTCAGGGAAGGTCCGGAACAGCCGTGAAAGCTGGAGCCTTTTGGGAAGCAGACACAAAATAAAGCAGAAACCAACTGTTAGCATTTGTAACCAAAGTGTGTTGAAACAAAGCTGTGAAGACTTTGATTGCTCTGATTTTTATGTAAATATGGCCTGAATGTCTTCAGTGGCATTATATGGTTTTAAGTGAAGGCAGAATTTGATGCTGTAGGCTGATTATCACTGCCAAGCAGTCACCTGTCAGGTGACTGTCATTATATGAACAGTTCATTTGGCAATGCCAGGTTCATCTTTACCCTGCTCACAGCCCTCTTAATTGCATATTATAGTAGTTCAGTAGCAGACCCAACATAAATTGGGCTGGGAACTGATCTGGTTTAAGGCAGCTCTGATCTGTGTTAAGAAGATTGAGCAAAAGAATTTTGTGTTCAATCTGACTAAATCCTGATTCTGTGAGCATTTGTGCTGATGTTTCTCAGCAGCTCCCCAAACCCTAGAAGAAAACATTTATGTTTCATTGCATGAAAATGAGTCATTTGAGAATTAGATTGCACAACTGTAGACCCTTATGCCCAAACTTATAGGAATGGGAAATAAAATCCATGAACCGGATGCTGCACACAGCCAGCTTGGATGTCACACTTGGCTTGTTAAGAGTCCATGCTGTGCAGGACGGAATTGCCTGGGCTGGCTCCAAACAGTTTTTCTTGGAAATGGTGTCATGGCACCAATATCCTCAAGGCTAAGTGGTTCCGCTGGGAGCCAGAGTGACTGATTCTTGCCTTGCTCATTGTGCTACTGGCTCCTGGGCTCAGGTTGTTATCCCTGTGCTGTGCCTCTCAGGCACTCCAGCCCCTTTGGAGCCAGATAGAATGCTAACCATCAGCACAACACGAGGCAGGAAGAAGCAAGATCTTGAGATACTGCAAGAACTCTGTTCTCAGTCCTGGCCAACCTACTCCTCTTGTCCACTAAACCATCCTGCTAGTGGCTTCCTTGGTTGTCACTTGATTTTATTTGTTAAACACCCACTGAGTTATTGGAGTCCTGCTGGAATTCATTCCTTTATTAACAATATAGTGGAGATTGTTTTTGTGCTGACAGGGCCTGCATTTCCAAAAAGTAATGCATATTCTCTGAAGATGTAGGGTAAATTTCAAGCCATTGACTTGCTGCCTGAGGTGAGTTTGTAGCCAAATCTAAAGTATAGGATGCAACAGATTTTGTGTCCTCTCATATCACCTACCAAAGGAAAGAAGTTTGGAACTAGATGATCTTTAAGGTCCATTCCATCTCAAGATATTCTGTGAATAATGTCATCTAAAAAATCCTTGCTAAAAATAACTTCCAATATTAAGTAAATTATAAGCTGTGAGGTTTTTTTTTTTCCCCGAAGAGAAGACAGGAATTTGAGCTCTATTAATAATATCAGCTTTTTGGTTATTTATTGCAGATACACTACTCACTTGGCATCGCCCTTGGTGTGGATGGGACTTTTGGCCTATGTAGTTACTTACAAGTGAAACCATTGACATACATGAGATTTTTTTGATTTTTAACTTCGTTTTTCAGATGGTGGGGCTCTTTCATATTTCATAGCTTTCCAGTAGCTGTGTGCCAATCAAATGACAAGAGTTCAAAGTAACTTCTGAATAAAGCCACGATTCCTTCCTCTTGTATCTGAATTTTGGTAGCTGTGACCAAGACAAATGTAAAATCCTTGCTGCCTGGTTCTGTGTGGCATCTTGCCTTCCATTCTTACAGACCCTTTCTTGAACTTTGCTGTGTGTTACAACCTTTTTTTAGAAGGCTGCTTTTTCTGCAGCAGGGATTTAGGAGAGAGGGGATGCACATTATAAATCAGGAAGTTAATACTGCGGTTCTTTGGAGAATTGCAATGCAGTTGCTGTTCCACCCTCTCCTGTGGGTCTTTCCGAATTTTTTTTTTCAGAGAGTGCTGTGGGTTTTGCTTGCCTCTTTCACTCCCTTTACTGCAATTCAACACTCAGATTTGTGTCTTTGCAGCCAAAAGGTTCTGGATAAGACATCCTTTGCCTGTCTGCTTCATTTCTTTATTACTGGTGCTTAATAACCTCCGGGGAGCTGCTGCTCTGCATTGCACTCTGAGCTCTGTTGACCTGGGGAGAGCTAAAGATTGCAGCACTAATGAAATATTGGTGTCCTACACACTGTAGCAGAGAGCTGGGTTTGTATGTGTGAGCCCAGCCCCAAGGCTAATCTTTAAAGCCAGTTCCACAGTGACGGAAAATCACACCTCATTGCTGGTGTTGCAAGACCTCTCCTTTGAGTTCCTGTGCAGGTGAGAGCAGTGTAGCTATTGCTGGCGAACTGTTCCCGAACCTCTCTCCCCACCCCTCACACATTTATCTCTCTCCTTTTGAAATGAGGACGATTTCGTTCTGTTTAGAATTTACCAGAATGTGAAGGTAATGGTTTATTAGCTATTTTTGCTTTTAATACTATTGCCTCACTAATTCCACATTTTATACTGTTGGAATTTAAAATATAAGCAAAGTCAAAATAAGTCTCCAGATTACTGAAACAACCTTCATGTAAGGTGGCCTTACTTCACCTTTTCTGTACAATTCTGTCACTTGTGCTGGTGTTCAATGACATGTA
Source organism: Brachypodius melanocephalos (assembly GCA_013398615.1). Taxonomy (NCBI): domain Eukaryota; kingdom Metazoa; phylum Chordata; class Aves; order Passeriformes; family Pycnonotidae; genus Brachypodius; species Brachypodius melanocephalos. The sequence goes on along the minus strand of VZSR01001831.1, from coordinate 2,007,360 downwards.
GTGGGTCTGAAAAATCACATGAATGTTGCCTGAATGACATTCACTAGACTGAATATATGCAGAGGGTAAACGACTGAATATTTAAGAGGCTAAAAATAACATTTGTTTTGTCCCTGGCTTTTTACATGCATGTAAGGTACTGCTAATAGATCTTGCCTTCTGTTGCTGAAACTTACAGGGAATTCATGATGGCCTAATTAATTTCAAGATGGTCCTGTTCATGTTTGTCAAAATCTTTGTCTAGATAGAAAGATATGATGCTAGGACTGACTAGACCATGCTTTGCCAGGTATGAGTAGGGATTGACATGAAATAAGAACAGGCTTATGTTGTCTCCTTCCCTCAGAAAAAGTTGTCAAAGAGTGTCAAGATTTAGTTCTGTGCAGTCCACAAAGCTCCTACATAGAGTCCAGGGTTGTAGGGGTAGGTAATACATCTTTTTAAATGAAATTTAAATCACACTTTGATATCTGACTCAGAAACACAAACTTTTGTTGTGTTTGCTGTTTGCTCTCTTCTCTTTTTGTAATTTTCTTCTACATCAAAGTCTTATAATCTAAGAGAATTTTTATTTGATTTGAAGTTTGCTTGTCTTCAACAAAAGTGCTTGCACTGCATCCAAATGCTCTTTTTCATCCACTTCAATAGCAGACTGAATTACCTTTTTCGAGGACTGTCTACTTCTAGTTTCCACTCCTTGTCAGGAGAAAATAAGGACAAACCAAGGGTGACACCAGATTTCAGCTCAGGGGGAAGGCAATACCTTACCTTGCAGCAACACTCTGCTTGCTTTTCACATGTAACTCAGATTCCAGAGCTGATGGATGATTTATGTTGAGCAAACTTCTGGAAGAGTGTTTTAAGGCAGAAAATAATTTGATTTAGGTGTGCCTTGACATGTTTAATACTTGAAGTGAATGGGGGTGGATGGTGACCAGAGGAAGAATAGGCCGGCAGGATGTGGAGAAAAGTCTCAGGCTTGTTGACAGCCATGTAGAAAGAGGTGTGGCAGATTTTAGATCTGCCTGCTTCTTTGGGTAGGACATATTACATGCCTTTGTGTATTCCTGACAAGCCTGTGATGTGCTTCTTGCTTAATAAAGACTTTTTGAAGAAGTGACTCATTAAAGACAACTTCACTAAAGAACCAGTACCCATTCTACAGAGCATTCTTGATTTGTTTACTTTTTTGATAGTTCTGTGCTCCATGGTCTGAATTCAGCAAAAATGCTCTGTTCTTCAGGTATCTTGGTCAGACATAGGAGGACTACAAGATGTCAAGCTGAAGCTGAAGCAGGCAGTTGAATGGCCTCTCAAACATCCAGAGTCTTTCATCCGAATGGGGATCCGGCCTCCCAAAGGTGTCCTGCTTTACGGACCTCCTGGCTGCTCAAAAACCATGATAGCAAAAGCATTGGCTCATGAAAGTGGCCTCAACTTCTTGGCAGTGAAGGTAGGCCATTAAGACTCACATTTTCTTAACTCCTGCATAACAACTGATGGTTTTACCAATTTCCAGTGTTAAAATCCAGTGGCTCTCAGTGTTTCAGATCCCTATATATGCTCCAGCAAACACCCTGTATGTATAATATAAATTTGTGTTTTCTTGTATGCTGTTAAAAGAATTGTAATTTATTTTATCACAGCACAGATGTTGGATGGACAGGTAACCTGTGGAGTGACTTCTTAAGTATTGGCATTGTTTAAAGTCTTTCTAAAAGTGGCAACCATATTTATACTGCAATTAAGGCAATGTAAATGAAAAGTGACTCTGGATAGTGGATAGCTGCTCTTACTGTAATAACTACTTGTGTGCATGGAAATATTATCATCTAATCTCTTACATTCCTTTTCATTCCTCAGGAAGGTAACTTTCTTTATCTCATTGTTCATGTTTTATTACAGATTTTTTTGTCCTATTTGCCTTTTTTAGTAAATAGTTCTACTTCATCAGTTTTCAGAAAGCTTGCAAAATCAGTTATATCTTGAATACTCTTGGATAAATGGGATATTCTCTCAGTGTTAAGAAACACTTAGTATAGAAAAATTTTGGATTTCACTGCCTATGAATCAGTGTAGTTGGTCACTGTGGGTTGTATGGAAAATACATGAATGGAAGTTATTTAATAATAATGTTGAGCTTCACTGCATAGGAAAGAAAAAAAAAAGATAGCAGAGTGATTCCACATGGGGTAGTCTTGCAGCTGTGTCAGAATGTTAATGAAGTGCAAGAAAAAACATTTGTTTAAGTATTTTGAAACTATCTCCCCCTCAGCAGTAAGATCATGTCCTCTTCTCTGTTGACCATCTCTTTACTCACAAAGCCTCCTGTGTTAGTTTCTGCACAGCTTCCTCCTCCTCCTGTCCTTTCAGGCACACTGTAGCTGTGGATCTTCTCTGGGAGCAGAGGCAGTTGTGTTGACCCTGAAGCCAGCAGCCCTTCAGTGCCTGGGCTCCCTGGAATTGCAGGCCTCCCTTTGGGTCACAGTCACATCAGGGGCAGCCTTAGAAACCTCAGCCCTTAAGAAACACTACCTTTACTGCCTCTTCCATAAAGACAAAGTAGTTCTTTGTGCTCCAGAGTTACTGGTAAACAAGGTAACCTTTCCCTCCACCTCTGCTTAAGAGAAAACATTCCTCTTTGTCTTGCCCTAAGCACTGGTGCCTGAGAGGGTGGGGAAAAAAGGTAGCAGTCTGGAAAAAAAAACCCAGTTAAAAATGGATGTGTTCCTGTCTTATATCCCTCAATCATAGCACTGTCAGACTTTTTTACTAATTCAGTTAATTGTCCAAAAGTGAAGAGTGGCTCATGCTGACCAGGAGGTAACCAAAGGTGCAATGATGGGAGATGCTGGTGTGCAGTAATGCAATGTTTTTCCATGATGGAGTTCTGCACGTGCAACATCCCCCATCATTGACAAGCTGCAGCAGAAGTGTCTGGCTGTAGGAAACTGCCTGTGATTCCCTGTTGGTTTAAGTCCCCTGGCCTGGAACTGGTCAAATATTCAATGTACAGATGTTTCAAGAAGCACATCTCTGGAGCACATCCAACCTTGGACATATTGACTCCAGGAAGGGAACATAGCCCACTTTCTCTAACTTCACATTTGTTTCCTGGACAGAAAAAAGCAGCATCCATCATGTACTAAATGTGTTCAACATCATCTGTAGCACTTTTTCAAGCACAACAGGCATGAATTAATTTCCATTGCATGTGTTCCTGCAATAAATCCAAAGTAGATGAATATGTGGGGTTTTGGTTTGTTTTGTTGGGATTTTTTTGAGAGGGGATTTTTCTTTTCTTGCTTATAAACCCTATTAATTTTCCCATTCTCTACATTATGTCTTGAGTATCCATCCCTGGAACTGACATCAGGCATTTTGAAATGAAAGTGCAATTCTTGATGATTTACTTTTCAGACTTGCATTTTCCTTCCAGTCTCTCTGGAGTAAGTAATTCTGATGAAAAGTGTCTGCTGTACAGCTTGTAGGATACTCTTGTGGCATAGTGCAGAGGGCAGAGGTTGTTGGGCCCTTCTGGAGCAGGGGCTGCAGGCAGGAGGCGCAGGTCTAGCTGTGGGAGCCTGCTGCTGGATGCTGCCTCTCCCTTTGTCTCTGAAGCCTGAGAGGAAATCGTTTCTATTACATGCGGTGCTTGCTTGGTCCAGTGATTTTTGGAAGGCTAGACCTATTGTGTCTGCCCACTGCATTTAAGAGCCAGAGGCACAGTAAGTCCCAGCTCCCACCGGTGCTGGATGTACTGTCCTTGTCTCAGCTGGCTGTCCACCTTCAGTGCAGCAGGTATCGCCCCGGCCTGGCTCCAGGAAGGCTTTGTGTGCCAGATGTGTCTGTGCAGTTTGGACAGCTGACTCTGTTCAGTGAGTTGTTTCAGCTGGGTTTATGAGCAAACTGTTCAAATGTGACTTTTCCATCTGTCTTGGGCATGGGGAGCTGTCACAAGGCAGCCTCTGGCCCGTGTCTGACTGGCCTCTTGTGAGGTTTGGGAGATGGGTTGAGTGTCCATGTAATTTCTGGGCAGAAGAGCTGAAGAAAATAATGTGATAACAGATGTTTGACGTTGCATCCTGTTTTCTCCTGAAATCTATTGTGAGGTTTGAATGGTTAGTGTTACAATGAATGTGGCCCTTTTGTAAACATGCTCTTTGATACTTGGCCAAAAACTTTTTATAGCTGTGTTTTCACCAAGATTGGTGACCTTTTGCTTTTCCAGAGCAAAGCAGCTTGTTGGTTGGTTTGTTTTACAAAGCAATCTTGCATTTAATTCCTGGGGGGAATAGTTTATTTTTGTTCCTTCTTTTGACTTTCTTTGTCTCTAATACAATGTATCTGCTAAATTTACTGGGGAGGAGGTTGTCAACTGCTTTCCAGGGGACGGTTCTTTCTGCCAACACCTTTTTCTAAATCTCTTGTAGCATTGAGGCTTTTCAGGGTTTTAGTGGTCATCTGGATTATTCCCCTCCTCCAAATCTCTGTTACAGAAAAGGCAACTGAATTGTTCTTAGCTGCTTGGAGATTTTTCAATGTTTTGCAGTTATGGATACGAGTGAGTGTAAGACTGTGTGAAGGAATGGATTAGGATAATTTTTTCATTCTGCAGGATTGAATTTATCAATAGATTTTGATCTGACTGCTTATTTCAGTCAGCATTCTCTGCAGTTTTGTCCTTCACAATCCTCTTGTGCTTGTCCCAAAGTTTGTAATTTTCTTCTGAAATGTGTTTTATGCATTTTTTTTTTTTTTTGTGCTAGTAAGAAAAAACCCTTATATGGTATTGGACCTATCCATATGAATATGATGGGGATATAATTTTCAGCTTCTGCCAGGCTGATGACACCTTACTGTTATATACAACCTGTCTCTCTGACATTTTTGCTTTAGATGTCATCTAACTTTCTGAAACTGAACATGAAGGAAATGAAACGCTTTGTCACTGTATTCCCTCTTTTGACTATTAATGTGGTAGGTATTTCTGTGGACTGTTTTGACAGTTCCTGCACTTTGTGTCAGCTTTGACTAGCTGGTTTGGGTTTTTTTTGAGCTATATTTTTGTGGGGATATTTTATTTTTGGAAGAAACTCACCTATCTTGCTGTATGGCAGAGGTAGCTATCTCTGCATTTGTCTTTCATCTTAGTTTATTTAGATGTTTTATGACTGCCCTCTTGGATTTTAAATTTCGTAGATCTTTTTATGTTTGGCGTTTGGGTTTTTTTGGGTTTGTTTGTTTGTTTGTTTTTGTTTTGTGTTTTTTTTTGTTTTTTTTTTTAGGAAATCCTGTGTCATTGTGTTGTGCTAAAAATCAAATGAGTATTACTTTTCCTTACAGATTTTCTGTTGCTTTTCTGGGAAGCAATTTGCAGAGACTTGTTGTGGAATTTTTCCCCCCTTCTATTATTGTGCTGTTTAGGTCATTAACTTTACTACCAAATAATAAAACCATTAGAGCTTTTTTTTGGTTTTAACCTATTTCAGAATGAACACTGGAGTCTGCTCTTAAGATGCCAGGCTGGGAGGCACCATCAGGGTACCCATCCAGATAAACTCCATCACCCAGCTGTGATGGTCTGATCCATGGGACTTGAGCTCTGTTTTCTGTCCAACAAGCAGATTACCTGAGTTTATAAGATACATAGCAAGAAAAATGATGTCACTTCTATATGTTTGTGAAGGTTTTAGAAATATAATTTTTCCTCTTGCTGCTTAGTGCTTTTTAACATTTGTCTGTTTAAAATCAAAAGTAAGGCAAAACCTCACTTAGGGGTAGTGACAAAATCCGGCTTAAATTTAAGAGAGTTAAATGCCTTGCAGGTCAGCTAAGTGAGACACAGTAATTACTGTAAACAGGATGAAGCAATACTTGAAAAAAATCCACCACACAAAACAAAGAAAACCAAACCCACCTGTGACAGTAAGGAGTGTTTAAGGATGTCAGCACTGAGTAAACCACTAGTACAGATGATGTGAACTATACTGTTCTTAAATTTTAATTTGAAACATTGGTTAGGAGATGCTACTACAGTGTGATTTTAAAAAAATCAAAAAAAAAAGAAGAGAAAATATTCCTGACCTTTTATTTACTGTTACTTAAGAGCTTGGGCTGAAGAAATCTTTTCTTTTTTAAATTAGCAGTAATTACAAAAATATACACTGTTCCCAGGGCTCTGACTTCACCTTGGCTTGGTTTAGCTTCCTGTATCCCCCAGCTGATGCTTTTGTACCACTCCCCGTGCTTGACATGTGCTTAAGCTTAGTTTGTCATCTGGGTCAATTATGTCAAAATATTTTCCAATTCAAGTTTCCTCTGCTTTTCCCTTCAGCTCTTGGCTGTGGCAGCTCCAAGAGATTAATGAGGCTTGGAAAGGTTGACTGCTTTGCTTTGTGAAGAACTGTCACTGAGTTTTGGGGAGATAGCTTAGCCTTTTGATGGGAATTTCAGTGAGCAGAATCCTGAAATAAGAAAGTTTGCTGACTGTAAGTAGTTATAAACAAGGCATTTAAGATGAGAAATGCAGAAGCATTGTGGTTTTATGAGAAATTTTGGCAAACATTTGATAAAATTTCTAAAAATATCCACAGTAACACATTTACAGTAACGTGTTAGTTAATTAGCAGATAGTAAAAATAACTCTATTTGAAAAATATGACTTTTTTTACAAAGGATAACAAGTTGAGATACTTGGCTCTCTGCATGTTTTACACAACTAAAAATAAATCATTCATCCATTCTTACCATAAGCTTACCAAAAGTGAATAGCCAGGCAGAAAATGGTTAAATATAATCCTCATCTCTGTTTCTTTGTCCTTCCTCAATTACCTTGCAAATTTAATTTTTATTAGCACTTAGTTTCTCTCTTTCTCTTCAAGTTACCAGTGTGGAGGAACGGAGTGTTGCTGGAGGTGTGACGTCTCAGCAAATAGGTTTTGCGGCAGGCATGGCTCATTTGAGCGGTTTCGCTGTGGGATTTTTGATCCTGCGTGGATCCTGCCCTGACGATGCCAAAGGCACTCTGAAGGCACTGGTGCGTGCAGTGAGTGTAATTCAATGTTTCCAGTCAGTTCATTCTATGGTGCAAATCCTGGCTTCTGCCTTGTGTAAAGAAGCCTCAAAAGATTATTGGAAAAGTCATTGGAATTTGCTGGTCAAGGCAAATGGCAAACAAGTGGACCCTGAGGCATGGTAATAAAGAAAATTGGATATTATAGTTGCCTTTGCAGTCTGACCGTGCTGCTTGTAGCAACTTCACTGCAGGGATTGGGAATGACAGGATTTTGCCAGTTTGCTCCCTTAAATACTTTGGACCCCACAAGCACCTGCTGAAATTGAAGTTTTTCAAACTCCAAACAGGTGTCAACAAGTTTTTGATGTCCTCTGGACTGCAGGGCAGAGGGAGAGGAAGTGATTAAAATGGTGCATGGTGCTCAGCCTGGCGTTTCCTTGTGCTGAGAAGCTGGGAGTGATGCAGATTAGATCTTTAAGCAGCCTTGAAAGAGAAGAAGAGGCTTTATTCTTAACAAACAAATAGAATGTGTTTTCTGAGCAAGTATTTTTTCTGTGGCATAACCAATTACCAAATCACACACGTACAGCCTCTGCCTTAGAAAGAGCCTTACTGTTAAAATAAAGGAAGTCTCAGTGTTTATCTTGTTGACTTGCTTCCTTGCAGCTGTCCTGAGTCATGTGCTGCTTTGGTTGGACTGTGGGAGGGATGGAATAGCATTTTGCCATGGAGATTACAGTGCCAAAAGACTCAATAACTAATTTGTGAGTCTCTTCAGTGTTGTTAGTGTAGAGTATAAGGCTGAGAGAATTGCGATTGTTCAGTCTGGAGAAGAGAAGTCTTAAGAGTGACCTAATTGTGGCCTTCCAGAACCTAAACACTGCCTACAAGGAAGATGGAGTGAGGCTTTTTCCAAGAGCACGTAGTGACGGGATAAGGGAGAATGGTTTTAAAATGGAACAGAGTAGATTTTGATGAGATAGAGTAGGAAAGATTCTTTACTCTGAGGCTGGTGAGGCACTGGCACAGGATCCCCAGAGAAGTTGTGGCTTACCCATCCCTGGAGTTCTTCAGGGCCATGTTGGATGAGGCTCTGAGCAACCTGGTCTGGTGGAAGGTGTCCCTGCTTATGGCATGGAGGTTAGAACTAAATGATCCTGAAGGACTCTTCCAATCCAGGCTATTTGGGGGTTCCATGACTATCTCACCTTTAGTGTCAAAATTGGAAAGAAGTAAAGAAAGATGCTGGTTTTAACTGTGTGAAAAGCGTGTTGGTGGGGGGGGATCAAACTTTGCCATTCTGAGCTGGATGTCTGAGCTTCTCCTGCAGTCTTAAGAGAAATTGCCACATGGCACCTGAGAGGTGAATGTCTAACTCAAATGCCCATGTGTGAGTGTGGGCACTGAACATTGCCCTAGAAATGCATTGTGAACAGCTGAAAAATAATTTTGGCACCTCTGTCCTTTTTTTTATTTTGTTGTTGTTCTTTTCTGAGATACACAATATAGAGCTCAATTTCTAGAGACATCATTTGAAATTAAATATTAATTATGACTGCTACTTTAATGTCTGTTTGATCATTTCTGCTTTAAGTATGGCAAAGAAGGGATTGTGCATTATCTTGTAGTAATAATCTAGAGTAATAATGTATTTTATGTGATATAAAGTCTCTAGTTGGATTTTTAGAACATAGGAATTGTACTCTGTGGCTTACACAGCTTAATGTGTCTGTGTAAGAGCCCAGAACCTGTATGTGAGGTTATCATGGTGTTTCTGAAGAGTCTAGACTGAGCTGTGTGCTGGAGACATCTGGAGCTGTGCCTGTGTGACTCAGAAAGCCTAAGTGCATAACTTGCCTGATTGTCAAAAGAGTAAAAAAAAAAAAAGCAAAAATGGAAGAGAAGTCATTGACTAAATTTCCTACCCAAGTGGTGGAAAAAATCTGCGAATGCCCTGCCCAGAAAAATGACTGATACTCTTTAACTTCAGGGATAGCAGATGTCGCTCTTGCAGTTTAAAAATGCTTTGAGAACTTCTGTCAAACTCACGTGTGCACAAGCTTTTCTCATGTTGTTGCCTGTATACAGGACTTTTATCTTCTGTGCAGTTACTCTTTCAAGAGTTGATTCTGGTAATATTTTAAATGTCAGGAATTTTATTTTTTTATTTAAAAAAAAAATTAAAATTCATCCAATCCAGGCCATAAACAAGTAGAAAGTTTCATGATATGCAGGGATATATCTTGTAAATGGGGATGGAATAGTCTTTAAGCAGAGCATGCCTGGAAACTCTCTCTACTTTGAGGCTGAATAAAGAAAGCTCGGCAGTATCCAGTGGGCCTGGACTGGGAGATTTTTTACTGTCAGTCTGGACTCTAGCTCACAAATACTTATATGCACGGCTAAGCTACAACTCCTTCTGCCAATTTTCTGCTCCAAATCTTTTGCTGGTTTTGGAGTCCCTGTGCAAATGACCACAAGAAACAGGTTTTATTTCTTCATGTGTGTTTGTATGGCAGATGACTTGTTGCAGATGAGAACAGAGCTGTACAGCTTTAAACTGGCCCATTTTTCACTAGCACTTCTTGGTCAGCCTATCAACAGCTATAAAGAGCTTTTAAAAGACTCCTTATGCTCACTCCTTGGCCAGAAATGATCTTTCAACAAATGTCAGCTTGCTAAGTCAAGCTCATGTCATTTGATTTTTAAAGCATTTAGAAAAGCATTGGAAAGTAAAAAAACCCAACCAAACAAATTCTCTTGGTATTTCTTCAGTGGCCTCCAAAGAAAGTCTGTTAAAGGTGAATTTTGTGAAAATGAGAAGCTGCACCATCTGCCAGCAGATGACTTTGTGGTGGCCTGCAGACTGCCTGTCCTGCAGATCTAATTTTTAAATAAGAACTGCCATCAATCTGAGGTAAAGGACAGCACAGGTGCACACAGGGTAGGGCAGAGGCTCAGCTTGGGTGGGACAGAGCTCACCCAGTTCATTTGCTACCTCTGGCTGCTTTGAACATTTCTAGTTTTTGTGTTGTGGTTTTCAGTGTTTGCATGATTGAATTGTACAGCAATTCCTCCTCTTCTGTGTGTTTGTTGTCTTACTTTGAAGCCTTTTCTTGCCATGGACAATAAGGATTCTGAGCTGCTAGCAATAAAAACTGTGACACTCATGCAGTTCTGATATCCCTCATGAAGGGTGAACTAGGAGACTTTCCAAACCAATTTTCATTAATGAAGAGAAAAATGGAGAAAAGCTTCATGTTGAAGCTTACAGTAAAAAGGTTACATTCAAAATAATTCTCTTTGAAACATTTTAAATGGTATTTACTACTTTGATGTTGCCTTCATCACATTTTTATGCTTAATTAAAAATAAAATTACCAGCATCTGAAATGATATTATACCTTAAAACTCAAAAAGAGTAGTTTTGGGTTTAAGGTTTTTTGGGTTTTTTTCTGAGACAAAAGAAAATGACAGGCTGTTTGATGTTGGGTCATAGGAGAGGAGCACACCATTGGCACTGATATGTGTGATGTTGGTTTCCTTGGGAATACTGATGTAAATGAAGAATACTTATGGGAATAAGGACATGAAAGTGAAGGTCCACAGGCTGCAAGGAAAAGTTAGAGAAAATCTATAATTTTGTGAGAAAAAGTGAGAGAAATCTATAATTGTGGGTAGAGTCTGCAGCAATTTCTCATTGTAACAGAGAGCTGGATGGAAAGAGAGGACTCTGCTCTCGTTCCTTAAGGGTTTGTCAGGGCCCTGCTATTGGATTCCTCATCTGCCCTGAATGTGATGAACAAGGGCTTGGAGCAGCTGGGCTGTCTCTGAGCTGCAATCTCCCCACTAACTGCGTGCTCCTCATGGACTGTGTCAATAGCAGCAAAAGGCTTTGTGCTTCTCTCTCACCTTGCTTTTTGTGCTTCTCTCTCTAACCTTGCTTTTCCCTTCTGTCTTTCCTGCGTTCCTTGGTTTTGTGTCTGAATAATTCTGTTTCCACGCAAGTACGCACCAGACTCCAGTTTTGCAGTCCTTGGAGCCTCCGGGTGACACTTTAGCTACTACAGCAGTTGCTTTAAGGGTGGATGTTGCTGAAAGAAAACAATGTTAATTATATAATTTACCTTTCCTATAGGCAAGACACACAGTGCTGACCCTATCACTCCTTATAGTGTGGCTCTGGCCTCTGTGGTGCTCTAGGTCTGGCTGCTGCACTGTCTCACCTGGTCCTTTGGATAAAGGACAATTCTTTGAAAAGAAATAAATTAAAATGGTGTCTATGTCTGGATGCTTTTCTGGCATCAGATAGCTTGTGCTTTGCTTTTCAGAGAATATATTTTTTACCCCTACATAAGCACAGGTGTTTTCCAGCGTCAGCGTAAAAGTCAGTGCATTAACTGTTACTGCAGGAATGAAAATGAGCATGGAGAGGGGAGGCTGCAAAAACCAGTATGGTGCATTTGTAGAGTGATGAATCTGTGTTCCACTGACCTGGGAACAAAGTCCAGATGGTTCCATTCAAAGAGGGCTTGTAACAGAGGCTCTGTCACTGCCAGTGCATAAATGTGTGTCTGCCACACATTCTTAATTGTGACATACCTGCTGTTAAAGCTGTCCTACGCTCTGGGCTGAGTGTTACGTGAAGGCACCCACAGCTGAGAGGAGGTAGTTCAGGTTTCTGACTGTGAAGGATGTTGTTTCTTCTGGGGAAATTACGGGGACACTGTTGTTGCCTGGAAAATAGATTAGAGCCACTGGCTCTTTTTGTTCAGGGCACCAGATAGTGATCCTTGTTTGTGGCTGCAGGTCAATGTTGATGCAAACCAGGCTGAAGTCAATGAGTCATTACCGAACCCAGGAGAAGGTGAGGCCTATTAGGAAGCATTATTTAAGCAGCCTATCCTACAGGATACAGCAGAACAGAAAATACTCTGAGAATTTGCCATTGTTTTACTTTTTTTAATTGTAAGTACTTGTTCAAGACTGGAATGCTGACTTTGTGGTCTCCAGTCTGTTCCTGGTGGACAGGGCTGTGAGGATAAACAGGCATCACAGCAGCTGGCACTCATAATCCTGCTTGGCAGCCTCAGCAGAAGAGCAGGAATGTGCATGGGCTCAAACACTGAACAGCTTCCTTGCCAGGGATGGCTTTCAGGTGTGCACTTCTTGCTTCACCTGCAGAGTGTCAGGTTCAAAGAAGTGCTCTTAAGCATTGGTTTAAGTCACTGTTGGGGTGCTTGGTTGGACAGGATACAGATTGAGAGTGCTTTACTATGATTTGTCTTTCTGGCTGATTTGCAGTACCTTGGTGCTGTTTCTAAGCACTTTTAAGAACCTCACAGCATTTTTTTTTTTTTGGTTAATTCTATTTCTCATAAAGGTATGGCAAAGTATTAGGATGAGAGGACTAACCAACATGCATAGGTACTAACATAAATGGAGAAGGCTTGGTACAGGTAGAGGGTAAGTAAAAACCATAAGACTTACAAATGACAAAATCTCAGAATTTTTTGTAACAGAGCATGACCAGTGTGTAGCACTGGCAGATTGTCTCAGTCATTTTGTATACAAATGTATCATGCTGTTTAATTTTCTATTTTACAGGGGCCAGAGTTGATTAATAAATATGTTGGTGAGTCTGAACGAGCAGTGAGAGAGGTGAGAAGGGGCAAGCTGTGGATACTAAGCTTCCTTGGCTTTCAAATTCTTCTCTGCTTATGAGGTTACCATTAAACTTTCTGAAGAACTCCTTCTGGTGTAAGCTTAAAGAAGAAAACGAAGCAGCAGGGATATTTAGCTTTTTCCTGCATTGGCCTAGTGATACATGTTGACTTTGGGGTCCTGTGGCAGCTTTTACTGTAAGCCTGTGTTATTAAAAAAATCTGTTTTAAAATAAAAACAACCCAAGACAAGACAGGCTGATGTCTGTTAGGTGAAGCTCTGTAGCTCTTGAGGTGTGCAGGGGGTGATAGTGTACTGTAAACAGCTTCCATCCTTTAAAACTGGATATTTCATTGTTGTTTTTTATAGATCTTCAGGAAAGCCAGAGCAGTGTCTCCTTCAATTCTTTTCTTTGATGAAATGGATGCCTTGGCAGTTGAAAGGGGAAAGTAAGTAATCCTGTTACAAAAATAACAGACATTATTTCCTGATAAATCATTCTTACACTGTACAATCACAAATTTATTTATCTTTCTAGAATTATTTTATGAAATATCTTCATTGTTTATACAGAATGGTAATGTGTGACTTTTACTCAAGCCTATTTAACTTGGCATAAACAGGTAAGCTGATGGAGTTCCTCCTTTCTCATCTCATTTGCTGGAATGACTCTACTGGTTCTCATGCTCTTTGGCTCTTTTCTGTGGTTTTACCTTTTATTTCCAGTAACTTAATGCCTTTCTTTTCCCAGGGTTGTTTCGCTGGTCTGATTTGGTGTCTCCATCAAGCAAACAATATGATCATAAGTTATGTAACACAAATTTCCAACAGAATGCTCATATACCTAAATTTATACCTGTGTTTAAATATTTTGCCAGACTGGGAAAAACTTCATAAAATATTTGGAAACACTTGTGTCCTTTCATGTGTGACATTAAGAAGGGATTATTGTGCAAACAGCTAATAGTATTTTTAATATCCTGCTTTGTGATTATTCCAAGAGATGTTTAGCTCGTCTGAAGTAGGATTATTGCAGGTTTTAGTTGCTACTACAGCATTTAAGATTTGACAGGCTCTGTAAGTGGACTTTCTTAGGGGAGACCTCTTTATAAATGTAACTGCTACTTGCTGTTGCAGTAAACACTTTTATCCTGTTTTATTTTGCATGAAAAACTACCAAATTGGTGCATTAGAAAATATTTGTCCTGTTTCAAGGCGCATCAAAACTTCAACGTTTTCCTGGGAAAAAAAGCTCCCTCAGCATCCCTACTAATCCTTTTGTATTGCAAGAAGGGCATTTGCATCTTCAGGAAAGGATAACAGGTATCATTTTGATGTGTCTGTGACACAAGTAAATTATTTGTGTCACAGAAGGTGGCATCACATGTAGCATAGAGCTGCCCTGTGAAGCTGCTAAGAAGTGAACATTCTTACTGTTGAAAATGCTAAATGTGATTGAGGATGTTTTCCTCAGAATCTTTCTCATGTGCAATGTATGCAGCTGTGAAATTTGTGAGCTTCCCAGAAGTGCTATGCACTGAAGCAGCAGAGAAATTGCAAAATTGCTTGCTTGAATCAAGCCAGTGGATGGGAAAAAACATCATCCCCTGCTGCAATTGTTAATGTGTTTAGCTTTCAGGACCAGCACTTCATCAAGATCAAACTTCTTGGAATGTTAAGCCATAATACATTTTAAGTAATCTTTTCACATAGTGCCGTGGAGATGTTGAGTTTGTTTATTTGCTTTTTAAGGGAGTAAATAACCTGATTTTACCTTACTTGGGACTGTCTGTGAGGGGTAGTAGGCCTGGCACAGCTTGCTGAAGAATGTGGTGTGACCTGCTGCAGTCGTGTTGTGCTGGAGACATCTGGTTTTGGAGCTTTAAAAAGAACAGGGTGGAACACACAAATATTTCATTGTCAAATCTGAACCAGATGGGAGGTAAAATATGTAGCAGAGTTCTCATAAAATTCATCTGAAATTAAATGGTGTAGGAAACCAGACAAGGCACTTATTAGAAGTGGCCCTTTTTTACAGGCTGACTTTGCACAGTAGGAATTTGCAAATGCACTAGAGATGCTAACGATTTGTGGCCTCTGGAGATCCATTTCCTGTGCTATTACTGACCGTGCTGAAGTTTTCAAGGAAACACCTGTTTATATTGTCTCCCTATTCCCTCTGTTGGCTGAATTAGTTTTCTTTGCCTTGGCAGTGAAAAACACTCTGTGATACAGCTTTGTGTGAGTTTAAATCCTCTTGGTTTAAATCCTTGATAGGATGCTGTGAGCTTTGTGCAGAATGTGCCACATTCCATATCTCCTGGGTAGGCAGCCTCTCCTGATCCTACCAGGGCATATCCAGAAATCCAGAGAAGCTGAAACTGTTAAGTTGTAATTTTACATATAATTCTGATCAGAAATACAGATATGAAATAACCTTGAGTAAATCACTTAATGCTCTTGTTCTTCAAAGCAACCTGCCAAGTATTCATTAACCTATTATTTAGATTTGACTAAAGCTTGTGGGTTTAAAACAGAAATGTTTTGCTCCCAAACCTTCTGTAGAGATCACTAAACAATCCCTTCTCAGCAGCAGGCACATATGAACTAATAGACTTTGTAATTAAATGAGTGTAGAGGTAGACATAGAAAGCTAAGGAATTTTCTTGTTTGGACCATTCATAGTAATGTCTCTTTGCATCAGGTAGTGGATTTTGTCACTGTATAAGCCATTACTCCATGGCAAACACTGTGGCTGCACTCAGTTATGCCACAGTGTTTTATTTATTACACATTCCCAAGCCATAATTCATTCCATAATTGTAATACATTTATCACGCTACATAATGTAACTGTCTTGTATAGCAGTTTTGTTTTACAAAATCTATTTGTGTGTGTTTATTAATTAGAACTAATAATACTTTGAAGTCAGCAAAAATTATAGTAATTGACATTGTTCATTGTCAAAATGGTTTATTTGGAAAAGATTATTTCTTATCCAGCCTGCTTAGAAGTTCCGTATGTTTTATGGATATGAACGAAGCTCCTGGATTTTCTTCTTGTCTATCCACGCCCTCCGTATTTTGCATGTAGGCAACACACTAATACATATTAATCAAGGAATTAAGAATGTGGGCTGGATACATACCAGTGTTAAAGACAATTTATGAAAATATAATCCTGCAGATCTGAAGTAAAATAGTTCATTGTAAAGAGCAATTGCTTGAGAGAAAAATCTGATTATCCTTGATTCAAGAAGTCGAGAGGGTGATTCTGAATGGACTTGAGTTTCCAGTGTGGTAGTAGAGACATAAAGATACTTTGAGCTGTGTTCACTTCTGCATTTTGTTCTGTAACTCTGAGCTTCTAATGCTCATGGCAGATTTTTCCTCTCTCTCTGATTTATGTTGAAATGTTAGAGTAAGTTTAGAGTAAGTTTAGTTTTCAATGAAAATAAAAAAGTAGTGGCTCAGTGGCCTGACTGTAGAGAAAAAGGGAGACATTCACCATGACTGTTTCTAAAGAACAAGTGATAAACCTGCAGGAGAAAAAATGGTAGAAAGTTGGAGATGTCACAGTGAGGTTTGAAGAGGAGAAATGATTGAGAAAGAAAAACTTCTGCAGTCATGCACCAGGAGAGGTGAACCATGAGATGCATAGAGTCTTTTCCTCTGCTTAGTGGTTGTAATTAGCATTTGCTTGCACAGGCAGATTATGACTTTTTCTTTTCTTTCCCCATACTTTTGAAAGATGCTGTTGTGAGTTTTTGTAGGACAGATTGCAGTTAAGCAGGACTGGTCCAGATACAGCAGGAAGGTTTGCATGAAGTAATCCTGTGCCTGCACAAAGCTTGTGAGGCTTTACAAATTGCACAGCTGCCGAGAGTTATGGGTATTTGTTACCTTCAGTATCCTGACCATGTAAAACCTGATTCTTCTGGCCATTAGGGGTTGCCAAGAGGGAAATGGCTTGGTAATGAGACTTGAAAGTGATGAATGAATGTGGGTCTGTGTAAATGCAGCGCAGACAGTCTGTTTGCTGAACTTCAGAAATCTCCGTGCTTTGGCAATGGGATACTGTTTGTATAAGGAGGATTTTTAGGATTTTTCAGCAAGAGACATCCTTTTCTTGTTTTTCAGAAGCAAAGCATTTCCCCTTTAACTGCAAGTCTCTATAATGTAGGATGGTAAATGCTGTAGACTGCTGTAAACAACACTCATAGATTCTATTTTCCAAGGGGAAGAAAAAGAAACACAGACAAGGGACAAAATCAGTTACTTGCATTTGACTTGTGGAAGCCAAAAGTTGGTAGATAAGTGTTGCTAACCTTTTCAGAGTGAGGGTGGAAGTGACAATGTGAAGGGACTTTGGTACCAATCCCCTGAAACCACAGCGTGATGATGCTTTTTTTTTTTTAATATATTATCCTGTGTGCTGTGGGGAGGATAGATAGATTCCTAAACCACAATTTTAAATAGTCAGAACCACTGAAAAACACACTGTTTTAGGTATTAAAATCTTTGCAGTCTAGTTTTGAGGCTCTCAGGCTTTTAGAAGAACCTGTAAGGAACAGCAGGTTCTCTTCTGTAATGTGCCACCTCTGCTTCGAACAGAGTGGTGATACATCTTTTCTTTTTAAACCAAGATGTCTTTCTGGGATATTTTAGCTCATACTTATTTATCCTCCACACTTGAACTTGTCATTGTATTTTAGTGCCTGTGCAAATTCCCTAGTGCAATGGGCAGCATCTGTCATTGAAGGAGGTCAGTGTGTTGCATCCAATAATGAAACCCACAGGCTGGATTCTGTGGGGATACAGCAGAAGAGAGAGGTTTTTGGCAGAAAGCCACCTTGCACAGGGTGAATTAGCAGTACTGAAGCTGGAGGAAGTATTTCTCATGCAAAGACAGAAGAACGTGAACAAAGTATACCTGGAAGAAATGGAGTTTCCCCCTGCCATGATAATTGTGAAGGACCCAATTCTTGTTCAGCTCAGACAAAGAACTGTGTGTTTCTGGCCTCTGTTGGTGCTGGTGTACCTGAACTGGGGGACAGCAGCTGATTCCCTGCAATATCTGAGCTATGTTTGCACATGATGGAGAATTGAGGGATTCAAAACTTTTGTTACTGCTGTATGAATTCTTTAAAGTTTTGGAATTTGGTGTCCAAACAAATATTGTCTGGGGAAAAAAGCTGCATGCCTAGTGCCAGCTTTTTATTGTAGGCCTAGCAAGGAATGGTGAAAGAGGAAAGTTTTGAAACAATTTTATTGTAAAGCTTGTAATTGGTTTTGGAAGAGCAGTTTTAACAAATAGCATTACCCATAGTTTGTGTGTGTATACAGTAAATGTCTGTAGTCCCTTTAATTTTAAAGTAAACTTGTTAGTGCTTTTGGCTATCAAGAATCCTTTATCATAATGTGGTTTTGAATCTATGTTTCTTCCTTTGTGTTTACAGACCCCAATAATTTGTAACTTCCCAGCCTGCATTTAATTTGGATATTTGAAGTCAATAGAGACTTTCAGTGAAAACAGGACTGGATCCATGAACCCTTTTCATGAAGTCATCATTTTAATGATATGCAGGAGGAACATAATTGTACTAAAATTTATAAACAGTGAACCTATTATACATAAATATTGTTGTAATGAAATGAAATGGAGTCTAGTTAGTTACTTTTAGATCTAAAATACTTAAAATTTAAGCTGTGTCTGCTTGCCTGGTAGACATGATTGATTACAGGTTTAAACTTGATTAATTTCCAGGAATGCACAGAGGAGGACAAATGCTGAGAAAAACAGAATGAAAGGAAGTGGGAAATTTATTGTGCATCAAGTGTGTGATTGGTTTGGGGTTGTTTTGTTTGTTTTGTTTCATTGTTTTTTATTAAGGCAGCATCAGTGTTAGCAGAATAGGAGAACTCATGATGTTAGCATCCTTCCTGTGTCAGCCTGACAGTGCCAGGGCCAGCTGGAAGTTGGGCTAATGCCAGTCTTTCATGGATGCGCATCTGGAATTAGCTGCAAGCAGATGGAAATGGCTCGTGGATCACCACCTAGGCACTAAAGTATTTGGACATGTGCTTGGGGAAAGCCCTCTGGAAGAAAGCCCATTGATTCAAACCTGTCTCAAACTGGCTCCTTTCCTCCTTTTCTCTCCTTTCACTGCATTTCATTTTTCTGGGCCTACTTCATTAACTTTTGGAAGCTGCAATAATGAGAAATTTAGGTGAGTGGAAGAGGTTGGTTACACAACCGTGAAGGATAATTAGGATGTGTCTGCAGACCATTTGTTTCAAAGACATGCTGACAGCTGAGTGCTGTTTGCTGTTTTCACAAAGCTCATCATCTTTTTAGGAAAGCTTGCTTGCAAGCCGGAGACCACTCAAGGAGTACTTGTAGTTCTTTTATTTTTCTGTGCTCTTCTGATGCCTTGAAGACCAAATTACATGAACGGCATTTAATCAGCAAATCGACAGTTGGCAGAACATCATTTTTTTGGCATGGAGATGACCATGAAGATAAATATTCTACACAGACTGAATTTTTCAGACTTTGCCTGGGTTTCCTCTGGATATTTTCCTTCTGTGGTACTTGAACTTTGTGCTTGAGAAAACAGGGAAGATATGAAACATTGTAGTGGGTAATAGTTGATACCGGTGTGTAGAGAATCCAGCAGCACCTAGTTGTAGGGTGCTGATGGACAGAAGGGTTCAGGATCATCTTCTTGCAGGGTTTTTCTGATCACACAGGAAAATTCCCTGCTATGGGGAACGTTTCTTGTCTGAGCACTGAAGGGGGTTGTGTACTAGTATGTGTTGGGTTTGAGTTTTTTTTTTCAATGAATAGTGAAGCTTTAGGTGATAATATTAAAGACTTGTATGCTGTATGTTGTTCTTAGGCTTTCTATCAATATCCAGGCCTGTAGTATCTGTAGTGGTCTGAATTATACTCATTGAAGTTGCCCATACCATTCACATTATATAACATTCACAGATATAAATGTGGCCCAGTGTTTTAATATTGGACAAACCCACTTTTCCTGACTGGCATGGCAATGTCCATTCTGCTGGACAAAATGCTCCAGTGATGGAATTCTTGCACAAAATTTGATATTTGGGAATGTCCTGCAGTTACTGTCTTTCTGGTAATGTTATCGGAGTAGAAAATTTTTTGTTTTTCAAATGCTGTGGATAACCTTAACCTGCCAAAGCCATATTTCACCTGAGTTTGTGAGAGAGAGTCATAAAAGAGTGTGACAGTTAATTAGGATTGCAGCAGCCGGGTAGAAAAGCGAGGCTTGGCAGGTGCTCCTTGCTGACAGGTTCTCCTTGCAAAGCCCCGACACAAATGTCAGACTCAATTAAAATCCTTCAGGCTGTATGAGCGAGGCAGCTCTCGTGTGGGAGTCTGCTGGCAGGGCGCTCTGTATTTCAGGAACCTTTTACCTCTGTAGTTCATGGAGAGTCCTGCCAGGAGGGTCTATTTCAACCTGTTCAAATGTTTTGATACTGAGTATTTTGTCATGTCAATGAGTTTTACATTTGTTTTGATATGAAATTATTTCCAGTGGTTTCAGTGAAAGGGTTATTTGAGATGATACCATGTCCACAAGTATTTTTAAAACCTATAAATTTTCATTGTGATTGCAATTCTTTTGTTTGAGGGGAGAAAAATAATAAAGCCAATTTTTATCCATATGTAAATCTTGTCTGATCAGATGTTTTGGAAGAAAAGGTGAGCTGGACTTCCTTGTCAAAAAACTTGCATTATAGATTTCAGCTATGTGGGGATTAATCTGTCTGCAGTAATTTATCCTGGATAAGTCTCCTGAGGTCTGCCTCTGACCTTCACAGCTCTGCCTGAGGTAGGGCCAGCTGTGCAGGAGAGGGGTCCTCCCAGAATTCCTCCTGATGTGATGTTAACAGCTCTCAAATGTTACTGTGTGAAGACTTCCTGCATTTCCACATCTACAGTTTAGCAGTGTAATTAAATTAAGGTCCTAATTCTGAAGCCAAGATGCTCCAACAGGCTTCAGTGCCATTGAAGTCAGTGATGGGATGGAGAGTCCCTTGTTCTTCTTTATGAGATTTAAGTGGTGGTGGAAACATTTTTCAGTAAAAATGGCATCTGGTGTTTGAAAGCCAGTGAAATGAGTATTTTTTCAGAAGTGCTCTAGATGGTCAGATGATGCAAATGTATGTTTGCTTTAGCTCACAATGGTGATGCTTACCAAATTTCATTGTGGGATGAAACCAAAGTGACTGCATTCTCAGACTGTTTTTAGTTTTCAAATATTAAAAAATCTGTTAGAAAAGGGGTAGGGGGAGGAAAGAAAATTAAATAAGTAAAAATGTACAAAACAAGAAGTTGCTGTCAAAAGAAATGCCTATAGCAGGAAGGGTAACATTTAAATGTGATTGCATGTATCTGGTTATATCTGGAAACAAAATCTTCTTGGCTTGAAGATCTGTATAAGCTAGTGAACTGTATGTACTCCTTGGTGCAGTGATAGGATCAGGCTGTGGTTGCTTTTATATCTCTTGGAAGAAGTATGAGAGTGGTTTAAGATGTCCAGGGGGGAACTTTCAGTGCCCACTGATACGTGAATCCAGCTGGCTTGAACAGTCATTAGGATAAGGCCAGAGGAGATAGAAATAAAAGCTGTGGAGAGCCCTCTCCTGCTATATTGATTTTGGAGCCAGTGCTCCTGATCTCAGACAAAGGGAGAATTAATTCAAATAAATTGTGAATCTTTGGTAAACTGTAGAATACATGGTTTATTCTACCAAAGTGTGTATTGGGAATGCCTTTAACCAAAGTAAAATACCAAGAACAGGCTTGTCTTTCATATTCACTGTGGATAGTCTTACCTGACAGGCTTCAGGAATCTTCTCTGGTGGTAAAGCTGAGTTGCCTGTGCAGGAGTGCAGGATAGTCTTACCTGACAGGCTTCAGGAATCTTCTCTGGTGGTAAAGCTGAGTGCCTGTGCAGGAGTGCATGTGGGCTTTGTCTGACACTAGTGGGGCACTTGCAGGATTAGCTGGAATATCACATAGAGGAGGATTTCTGTCTAACTGCTGTAATGACCTCTACCTTTAAAAACTTAATTGAGGACTCTAAATAAAGTGGGGTTGGCAAAAAAATTAAAACACACATAGCCTAATGTATTTCATTAGGGCAGCACCAGGGGTTGCCTGAAATTCTCAGGCAGGCTCCTCTTTGCTCACACGTTTTTTATTTCGAAGGTATTTCTTGTTGGGGCACGGCTCCTGCGTGCGCACAGCCGTGCAAACACATGGCCCTATGTGGATTATGTGAGGGGCTTAGCCTTGGCTGCCTGGATTTGCAGGCAGCGTGTTGACAGGAAATGAGTTTGTACCAGGACGTGCCTTTGGAGGACCATTTCCAGGCAGTTGTGAGGATGACATCAACATGTGGAGGTCAGGTGGAGGTGGAGGGGGGGCCAAGGCAGCCCCTTGGCTCAAAGTTGGTTTTGGCAGTGCCTCCATGGGACTGGAGGGTTAATCACGCTTTGTTTCTCTGGCTGCTGTTTGCGTCAAAACTCCAGGCAGCCTTAATGAACGTTGGCTGTGTTAATTTGGAAGCCTTGCTGGGAAACCATGGGAAAATGGAAAATCGCATCCTTACGTGTCATCCCTGGAATTAACAGCTCAGGCTGCACCAGAGCTCTCGGAGCACACCGTGGCTCTGAGGCAGCTCCCAGCAGCTGGGAAAGAGATATCTCCCTGTGCCTGCCTGAGATTTTTATGGGGTGTCCTGTTCAGCTAAAAGCTAATTTTTTAGCTGTGCTAAAATGGTACAGCATGTGATAGCTCAGTGAACTATGTAAATAAAAGTACTGACATTAAAAATCTGTGGCGTCATAGGACCGAGGCACTTCTTCACTTGATACTGGTTTTGTTATTGATATTTTTTGCATGTGTGGACTTAAAATTGTTTACTTCACTTTCAAGAGATAATAATAAAGCCCCTAATAATGTCCTAGAAGCCCTGCTATTGTTTGAACTGTATTATACCATCAGTGATTGCCTAACTGCAGTTTTCTGATGATGCCCTAATTGCATGGAAGTCTTTGCAATGAACATTCCCCGGTGGGGATTTTCCTTAGAATAAACACTTCTTCAATGTGTTGTGGGTCGGTTTGTTTGTTTGTTTGTTTGGGGATTTTTTTTCAGTCTGAAACTTGTAAGAGAAATGTTTATATTGGGGAAAGACGTAATTTCCGTTCTAGCCACCTCTCTCTAAAACTAAATATTTCTTTTTTTTTTTTTTTAAGGAAACAAAAGTTTAGCATCTCCTCCAAAGTCTTCTAGCTTCAAATCATGTCATATAATGTTAACATTTTTGTCCCAGTTTTACAAATTTTTTTTCCTTTGCTTTGCATTTTATTTTGCTCAGTCTATTGGATATAAAGTGGAATAAAATTGAAACTCATGCAAGATGGGAGGCCTGGATCCCTACTGAGACTAGCTAATGTTACAAAGTTGGTTTTCATTTCCTTTAAGCTGTGTGTCTTTCCAAAAGCATTTGCTATCCGTGTCCGACACCTGAAGTGTTTTATCACACTCAGCTCTCTATAAGTCAGTAGGACTCTGACCCATGGGTATGTTAGAAATGTTCAAATATGGCTTGGGAATTTTCAGTGTGGCTGCAGAAACCCGAAAAGCTGACAACCAGGTAACCCAAGTCCCTTCTCTAATATTTCTTAGCAACCTAAATATTTAACTCTCTTAGCTAACATTTATTATAGCTCCTTAAAGATGTTTTCCAGACTAGGTGTGATAAGTTCACTGTTTTGCTCTGGAAAATTGCAGAACCGGTTGTAGGATAGGAAGGTTAGGGGATTTGTTTGGAGCTGTACAACAGTGATGGAGCCATTAGTGTTGCTTTGGCTCTGGGACATCACTGTGGTCCAAGACAGGCTGGTGGTGGGTGGCAGTGCTGCAGCAATATGTGTGTATAATAACTGTACAACTGTATTTGTGCGCTCTCTGTCTGGTGAAGTAATTGGAACACATATGTTTGTATATTTTGTATTTTTGGTTTTGGGAAAAAAAAAAAAAACACATCAGGATGATCATATTGCAGTTCTGTGTCTGTAGGTGCCTGTTTATCTGTATAAACATTAAAGAGAACTTTTGGAAAAGGACTTTCAAAGAATTTGAGATTAAAAAATTATCTTAATCCTCTATAGATTTGATCTCGTTTTCGGTGTCAGACTTCTTTTTACTTCTTAGTTTATAGGGATTCAGAAGATCTGGAGAGATTGATTTTTTTCAAATTGTATTGAAAAGAGCCTATGTAAGGGTAGAGAAGTGAAACCTTCCCCTGTGCAGCAGAGGAGGGACTAGCCCTGGAAGAGCAGTCCCACTGGTGAAAGATGATGGAGGTGTGTGCCTGCCTCCACAGGGGAAGGTTGTATGGAAAACAGCGAGGTTTTGGTGTGTGCCAAGAGTAGGATTCCCAGTTGCTGGCAAAGGAAGATAAAACTCACATTTTTGGTACAATCTCCAGCTGCTATTAGCCTGCTTCAGTTTCCCTGCCCCTTCTCAGCAGAGGGAATACTTTATGCTTTTCTGCTTAGGTTTTTACATATTGGTGATGTCAAAACTGGAGTTTTCAGTTTTCTCAGTGTTGGTTTTTATCTGAGTTGGAGGACTGACAATGCAATTATGAGGCAGTTGGTAGGCACTCAATTTATTCTCATGTGATGGAGAGAATATAAAAATGTAGAAGAATTCTGCAAAACATGTAACTGCCTAATATTTTATAATACTTAGGGTTATGTAAGCTCTCACTTGGTGCTAAAAACAAAAGTTCATCTGACTAGTAAAGAAGCTGCATGAATTCAGTTTTCTTAAAAATGCTTATTCCAGATACCCACATTGTGGTAAGTTCTTTACAACCTCCATAGCAGGGCAATAAGTAAAAAACCCCCGAATCTCAGTTGCCTTCTGAATACCAAGAAAACCAGTGGAACTCAAATTCTCTGATTTGGTTTTACTCACTTCATGTCACTGATGCTGTTTCAGAGGTTGAAGGCGCAAATAAATACGAAGAAGTAAGGCAAGAAGGTGCATCCCTCTATATTGGAAAGAATAGTGTATCTTTTTCTTTCTCCTGTTTCTAGGAAGGGAAAGATAATGCTGTGACTTTTTTTCTTTTTTCTGTAAATCAGCTCTTCAGGTGCTGGCAGTGTAGCAGACCGTGTCTTGGCTCAGTTGCTTACAGAAATGGATGGGATAGAACAGCTGAAGGATGTGACAATTTTGGCAGCTACGAACAGACCGGACATGATAGACAAGGTACAAATAGATGCACTGTATATATCCTGTTCCTCTTGAAAAGACCAGATTTTGGTATAATTCCATCCTCTTTTAGTCTCCAAACTGTTGTCTGATCAATTTAATGATGAAGAGTAGAAGTTTAGAAATGAAGACAAGGCAGAGGAATGGTTCATGTCCCTCACTTTTTCCCCCCCTCTACAGATTTTTTAACTGAAAAAAAATGTTTTATGGCAGCCTTAAATATCTGTTTCCTAGAAGAAGTTTTCCTTAAGTCAGGCGCATTGGACTTGTGAAGCAACATCGCTGTCAAACTGCTGCTGTGGTTTTTGCTTCTGTTGTGTTTGTTTATGCAGGAGTTTGCTGGAGTTTGTTGGTTTTGTTAGTTACTTCCTTTCAAGGATTAAGTGTCTCAGCAATTCAGTTTCCAACTGTAAACAGGGAAATTTCTCCTCAAATCCCATGACAGCTCTGATGGTGTGACAAGAATATTTCAAGTTTGTAAAATCTGGAGGGTTGTAACACTGCAGAAAAACCTCCAAGCACAAACTCAACCCCGCAGCCCTCTAGAAAATCCACTTTAAAACCATTTACCACTGCTGTGTCTTCTCATAGCTAAGTGCAGTAAATGGATCAGTCTGAAGTGATTTCCTCTAAGATATGATTTGTAGTGTTGGAAAGGTTCTTTATTCCACAACCTTTCGCTTTCACAACATTAATGAATTTGATGACATGTTATTGAGTGAAATTTTCTTTTTTTTTTAGAGTTTCTCGTAAGTTTCTTAAATAATTCTCACATTCTAATGTGGTTTGGATTAGTCTTTTCTTTGTCTTGGAGCATTCATACATAAAATACGTATGAAATGTGTATGTTTAATGTAAGGTTTGTATGCACATGGCATCTTGAGAAAAAAACTTGCATTTTGACTCCAGAACACAGCCTCTTCCCTTTTGAAATGAAGGAAGCCACTCAGCTGATGGAGACCTGACAAAGGCTTCCTCAGAGCTCACTTGTACATTTATCTGTGAGCCTGCCACGGCAAAGCAGAGCTAGCAAAGGGTTTTCTGTAAAAGATAATAAAACTTGTCAGTGAAAAGTGCGCTTGTGCAAGATTGAAATTTTCAAGATTTCGCTTTTGTCAAACTGATTTTCGGTTTTTTGGTGACTGTTCTTTGGGGTAAGGCTAAGCTGAATTTGAAAACATTCTGACTGTTGAACAGCAGGGAAATTTCCTTTGGAGTCAGTTCAACATTCTTCTGTGTTGTCTCCATCACCACCTGAGAACTGAGTTATCTGTCATTCTCTCTTTTCTGGGATTTCTCCTGGGCACACAGTGAATGCTGCTTTCTCATATTTTAGGTTTTATTTGAAATACTGGCAATATTGGCACAGAAAGACCATGAGTTCAGGGTGCCACCCTGCAATACAGAGGACTTTAGGATAGAACCTAATTTACTATGTAGTGTACCTACATCACTCCAGATGCAAATCCAGACCTGTTAGCCTGGGAATGAAGGCTTTCATTTTGATATGGTGCACAGAAATGTAATGTCTTCTGTACATACGACTTTTATGGGAGTGGTGAACTTTTAAGAATGAACAACACAGTGTTGTTATCCAGACCAGACAGGCTGTATGAGGCCACTGTCTTCTCCTGTGTCCATGCAATATTTGTAGTGCATGAGTTGTACTTTTTCTCTTCCCTGGAAGAAAGAAGATGACACCAGAAAACATTCTACTTCACTAATGGGAAATTTTTCATTGGGGACTTTTAATTTGCTCTCTAATTGGTAATCCTTTGAGAGGTAAGAATTTGTTAAATTGATATTTTATATGGAAATAGTTATGTATGACAATAAGTGACTGTCCTGTTTTCATAGGTGATAAGTGTGGTGACTATACAGTAATTTTTTAAGGTATGACTTTTACATACGTTATAAAAGTGCAATGCGGTTTCTGTTCTCCACTTCCAAGGACTGGGAAAACATCTGGAATACTTTTTTTGTGACTGTTCTTCAGTTTTTAAAGCAAAAAATGCTTGAGGAATGTGTGTTTTGTAAGGTTTCTATTCCTGCAAAATTGGTAACAATCCATCCAGTGTTTTAATTTATGTGGCTTCTGCTTAACTGACAATGATGTGATGATTAATCTCTTGTGATTTCCAAATGGCACGTGCGGATATTAGATGCAAGGGTATTCCCCAGAGCCGAGTGCAGACTTCATTATCCCTGCAAATATTACAGGACGTTGCTTTCAGAGGGTGAATAGATTTGAGTCAGACTTTGTACAAAGTTATGTGTAATGGGAAACTTGTTTGGACTTGTCACAGATGCCTATTAATAATGTATTTCTCTAATCTCATGATTGTATTGAAATATTATTGCATCTTAAAGTTGTGTCTTATGTTTGTGTCTCAGCTACTTTGCATCTCATTCATGTGATGCTGGAGAGACTTTGGAATAGTTTCTGTTTTCTGTAAGAATACAAACCCAGCATGTACTATTTTCTGCCATGTATGGTACAGAAAGTGATTTCTCTTGGAAGGGAAATACTCTGGAACAAGATGTTCTGGACATTCTTTGAAAGTGATACAGAAACAAAACACTCTGAGTCAGTAATAATAGTAAAATCTTTCCTTTTCTTCTTCATTCTGTAAGCAGAATTGATGAGCAATAACTGGAAAAACTGCCTTTTGGTTTTGGTGACTTACCTACTCAGAAGTGATTTTTCATGCCTAAAATATGTAGCAGTAACTTTATGGAGCTGCTTATGATTCAAAGCCTTGTTTTTATTTCCCTATGCATCAGTTGTCCTAATGAGAGATCACTCATCCCCACATAAAATTTTTTGAATCCTGTTTATAAATTGCTCAGCTTGAAATGAAATGTTCTGTCCAGACATACATATGAGCAAGTTTTCAGGTGTGGTGTGACAGATTTCCATGGAAGAAAACCTAGACCATCAGGATTTGTGTGCCCTGTTTTTCCTTTTCTCAGTGGAACCTGTTTTCCTGATCTTTTAGTGCTGGGCTTACTTCTACTTTGAGGAGGGTGAATTGGTATCATTACCTACCCATGCAGATATCTTTTTTCCCCTCTTAAGCAGCGTTTCAAACTCCATTTGCAAGGGTACATAAGGAAAAAAGGGAGACTGTCAGATCCCCAGGGACCTCGGTGAATGTTTTAGCACAGGAAGCAATATGCACGTTGCTGTATCAGATGGTTTTCCCTCCTGCTGGGTCAAATTTGAATGTCAGACACTTTAGCTGTGATGTAAAACATGAGGTGCTGAGTGAAGGGATGGGCCCGTGGTACAGGATGACATCCTGGTGCTCCTGACAGCTTCACTTCTCCTTATCTTGGGGTATGCTATTTGCATAGGAATGACAGGATGTGATAGGACAAATGAAGATTAATGGGAAGCTGTGCTGTCAGCATTGCCCATTGTCTCCAGATTGATGATGGTCTGGATTTTGTCTACATTCATGGGCTTCGGTGTAGTTTAAACTGGAAGCTGTCCTGGTACTAGAATACTGATGAGCTGAACTTTTACAAATGCTTTGTTAGCACAGGAGGCCAATGCTCGCCTCTCCATTTCCAACCATCCTTCTTTTTGCTATAAGAACAAGTATTTTGCATATTGTGCAGGTGAAGGGGATTTTTCCTGCTTCCTTTTGCATGTTTATTTTGCTTTTAAAAAACTTCCTGTTCCCTAGTCTTCCTCCTTACTTTTTCCTCTTCCATCACCTGGAAGTTTTGCTGGTCTTTACGTAAGCTTTGTTGACTTCATTCTATTAACCACTGGCTTTGAATTCAACTTACTTAGTTTAAGAGTCATGTGGATAACACTGAGTTTTCTGTTCTGGTTGCATAAACAAAATAAAACAGAACTGCAGTTGATATTCTTCCTAGCAACTACCAAGCATGGGGAAAAGGAATAAAACTCCCTTTCCCCATGCTTCAGTTGGATTTGAAGGAGTCTTCTGGACAGAGAAATCGAGCAGAGGTTTTATCAAATTGATCTGCCCCTCAAAATGTTGATTACTGTGTAGTTATGGGACAATATTAATTTAAAGTGGCTTGTTTTGATGAAAATAAAAAATGTGCGATAGAACCGTTTGGCAGAATCAGTAAAGAAATTATAATTTCTTGCCTGCAGCGAATGTGAATAATCTTTCATCTTTAAAAACATCAAAGTTCAGTCTTTCTGAAGGCTCATGGAAGAAATTCAAATATTTAAGTTTGCAGTTTTACAAGTTAAAAGAAATAGGAAAGAATCCTGCACATTTATTTGTTATTGTCTGGAAATGTGCGTGTGCTGTTACAAAGCAGGTGACACCGTCAGATGCAGTGGCACAATCTTACCTCGGTACCATGTCATATATTCTCCTATTTATTTGCCTATTTGTAATTCCTGATTTGTCCAGATACATCCCACTAAAGGTTATTCCTATGTTACAACTCTGATTTGGTAGGACATCAGTTTTCCCCAATGTTGTATAGGACTGTAGAGTTAGAAGCCACATAATCCATTGTGTGTCTTGCAGTGGTAGAGAATGAGCAGAGTAAGGAAAGTCCTGCTGCTGTTTCTCAGCAGTGCAGATTTCATTCAGTTTTGGAGGACAAGGGACGCAAGACTGGTTGCTTTTTAGAAAGAAATGGTGCAGGAACATTTAATTTTCCCATCTGTTGTATTGTTGTGATGCAGTATTTCAGAGTAGGAATCGAAGTATGGGAATGCAGTCACCACATCTCTCCACACTGCTGGGCCATTAATTATTATTTTTTTACTTTAAATGCTGAAATACTTCTCTCCTTGTCAAAGGACACTCCTCATATTCTTGTAAAGCCCTGGGATTAAAAACAGAGGGCGAGATTTTGTGGGTCTCCTTTTCAGTCGGCCAGCACCTAGAGCACTTACATCATCTCACCCACGTGCAAGTAGGGCTCTTTGAAATACAGAAGATGTGGGATTTCTTTTGGAGACAAGATTGTTCTGGAGCATATAATAAATTTTCAGAAGATGAAGCTTTAGGGAAAAATTATATCAAACTACATGACACTGAAAAGTGGATTCGATATTCTAAAATACTTTCAGAATTTTGGCACCATGACATTTTCCATCAATTGGTTTTCTCTGGTATGCGTTTGAGTTCTTCCTCTTAATGTTTTTAAACCCGTGACTCTGAATGGGGCAAAGAGGTGTTCTGGAAAGATTTTCAGAGGTTCAACTTTGCCTTTATTAATATCAGATCTTTATACTTTAGGGTGATTAGAAGCTTATTACCTATATTTAAAAAAAAAAAACCAAACAAAAAAAAGGGAAGAAGAGCAAAAGAGTAAAATGGAATTATTTAAAAGTTTTCACATGTTATTTTCACCTGCCAAACTGAAATGGCTGAATTGACAGAGTGGATGAGCAGTGCTGTTTACTGGCTGAGACTTTCAAGGGGCTGAGACCTCCAAACTTTGAGGCTGGATTCGATAGCTAATCCATGGTTTCTGAAGATCCTGACCACTCTTACTATGCAGAGGTAGTTTTGGGGTTTATGTATATATATATATGTATATATATGTATGTATGTATATATATTTGTATCTCTTTAAGTCAAGAACTAGGTTTTAAGATTCACCTGAATCTCCCTGTCTCCCTTCCTCCCCACCTCCTTCCTCGCAGATGAAAACTTTGTTTTCTCATGAGCACAGCAAATAAAATATTTCCAGGTGTGCAAAAGTGATTTTTGTTTCCAACTATTCAATTGTCAGAGTGTGGAGGGCTGAGTAGTAAATCAGCCTTAAGGCTGCTATGGTTTTGAAAAACAAAATCTTAGTGGTGACAGCTGAAGAGCACAATGACTTTTTCACTTAAGATTTATTACTTGCCTGAAAAGAAAGGTTGGAGGGAAAACTTGCTGGGCTGCATATTTTCTCCCTTAGCAGATATACTATAGAGCCAGGATAAGTGGCTTTGTTGGATTTGTCTGTGAAAAACATATATTTAAACAATGTATGTAAAAATACAATAGTTTTACTTCAAATAGAACAGAAAAGTCAATACCCCCTTCTCTCGTTGTTTATAGTGGAAAGCATTCCTTGCATCTGCTCAGTTCTTTTAGCATCACTTACACATTTATAAACTTCCCTGCAGCACATGCCAGAAAATCTACTTCAAGGTATCAATGTGTATTTATTTCATTCCAGAGATGGAAAGGTAAAGGCCAGAGTTTGTTCTTATTCAGAGCTCCTGCCTGGAGGTCATGGAGTCCATCTAAGGTACACAGGGTGCTAGCAAGCCTCTGGACACAGTGAGAACTTGGAAAGACTCGGATTCATGTCTGTTGTGTAAATGCCATCCTGGTTCAATGAGTCTGTAACTGTGATACCAGGTGTGATTTTGGAGGTTTGTGGTTGTTTTTTGTTTTGTTACTTTTGGGAGGATGGGTGTTAACACTGATGTGGAAATTATGCCGTATTTCTAAGATAACATGAGAATGTCTGGGGTTAAAATGAATAATGCCTCTAAAAATGAGGGGTATGTAGGCAGTACATATAGACTGGGTGTAAATTCCTCAGTGTTGGATTAGGTCGAGTCTATTCTTCATGTAGGTTTAATGACAGAGCAAAAAACTTTATCTAGGGAAATAACACTGATTTTATGACTAAGTGTAATGTACCTGCACAGCAAAGTACAGAGAAAGCAGAGAAGCAAAGTGCAGCAAGGCAAATTCCATTGTCAGCGTGCTGGATGGCATGAGTCTTGGTTATATTTAATTAGCTCATTAGGGTGGTGATAACAGTTAAAGGAGAGACATTCCAAACAGCCTTGGGTTTTAAATATTTATGGGAGTGATGCTGGAAGGGATGTAAGTGTAATACTGAGAGCTGCAGAAGCTCGAGGAAGGGCCGTAGTTACGGTACTTGGGCTATAGCCACAGACACATTTAGAGCTTGTTTTTCACTTGGTCTTCTGCCCAGCTTTCCACTTTGTGGATGCAAAATGCACAGTATTTGTCTAGCTTTTTGTGTGTGCTGTATTAAAATAGCATTATAGAGGATGTTGTGTTTGTCACGCACTCCTGAGTTAAGAACTGGCTACAATCTTAATTCATTCATCCTCTGTGTGTGCATCATAATGCAGTCTTTATTTACATTAATTAAAGATGTGTGCATTATGCATGATTAATTAAATTGCATTCATTTAGAAAATTACTTTTGCAAGTCATTATGATCGCCTCTACTTTAATTACCTCAATACCCACATTTCCTTGCTTTTGAGGGCTCTGATTAACACTTTAAAAACAGATGAACCATCATTAGTTTCTGGGGGAGAATTATCAGGTTACATAATTTTGTGTCATACTGAGATCTTTGTGGTTATCAGTAGTACAGGACTCTCTGGGTCTGCCACAAAAAACTTGTTTTCTTGAAATAGGTGATAAACTGACAACATTAAGCTCCTTTGCTGGCTTTTTGGTGGGGTTTTTTTTTGTTCGTTTTTTTGGGTTTTTTGTTCTTTTATTTTCTTTTATTTTCTTTTTTTTTTCTTTGTTTTTTGTGATTTTTTTTTGGTTGGATCTGCTGTGCAAGAATGGAATTTTTACCTGCTACCCAGGATACTTTCTGACAACAAAAGAGTGCTTTTTCCCCAGTGTCCAGACTCTTGGTTTGTAAAGTGTTCTCTCTTCATATCAGGCTTTTTGTTCTGGTGTCTTCTTTCTCCTTTTGCTTGACTGTATTCAAAGAATTCCAATAAGGGGAGAGATCACTGCTCTGCTGTCATTTTGGGAGTCTAAATCCAGCATGGGCTGCAGATTCCTTGTCCCTTGGTAGCATCAGTCTTTGAGTGGGCAAAATTTGGAAAATGTATCTACAAAATGTCGAGAAGCCTCACAAAGCCTTTTCAAATTGAGATGTTTCAAGTCCTCCTTAATGTGGTCAGGTCTCAAGACCTCTCTCCAAAGGTTGGGGTGGAAGAGTTTTATTTTTATTGATTTTTAAGAACTATAAATAAAGAGACATTTTTCCTAGTCTCCTTCTCATGCAACAGCTGAAATGTTTTGACTGGAGCATTATGAAACAAATCAGTCTAAGGCAGCCAGCCAGCTTGGAAAGGACAAGAAGGTCAAAGCTCAGAATAGCATAAGCTACTAAATGGATTATTTTATAATATAAAATGTTGAGTAACTTCTATATTAACTGTTGATAGTTATCTCTCCCCTAATAGGGTAGGGAGCTGTTCCAGTAAAAAGGGAAGTTGTGGTGAAATGGAAGGCCTGGGTTTGTACAGGTCACTGGTTTGGTGTCACTCAGAACCAAGGGCACTGTGGGAGGATGAGGTGGCCAGTACACAGTGCCACTAGTTGATTGCACACTTAAAGATTGTGGCCTTTTCACTTCTGGTTTTAGCTTTAGGAAACCTTTGAACCTCAGAGCTTTATAATGAGCAAGCTGAAATACAGTCAAGCTCTTTACATCAGTAAAGGACTCCAAAGAGCAGCTGAATTTAGGGATTAGATGCTATGCACTTGTTTCTCAGTAAGAATTTTAGTAATCTTTTATTTAATGTTCTTTATGGATTTTAGATGCCATCATTAGTCCTTTCAGTTGGTTAGAACCATTTCTTTGCGAAATTTCTGTGTGGAGAAGGAAAAAGAGGAGATCACAGGCAGAATTTCCAATAGCTGATTTTTAGAAAATTTTTGTTGTGTTAAAGGAGATTTGACTTTAAATTCTGTTTGCTTCATCGGTGATGAAGGCTGGCTGTCTTGCACATGTGATGCACATACTTACAGGGACAAATGGAAATGCCATTCCTGTGCAGTATATATAACACTGAAAGACAAAAGGTTTGTTCAGGAAAGACAGGTGCTTTCTATAAGATCTTAGTTAAATTCTTAACATAAAGCTGAATGTGGTACTGTAATAATGTAGCATAGCAGGAAAGGGAGCAATCTGGTGGTGACTGGTTAATAATGTACAATTTCATAAGGTGTGTGGAAGGATTGATGTGCACTGAAGTGCAAAGCTAGGGCTCTCCATGTCCATGTGAGATGTTTACATCTCCTGTGAACAGTGCAAACTTGGTGGATGGCTGCTAGATCACTGGATACCTCAGGGTTGGATTGGATATGCATAATAACAAAATTTTTCATGTGTTTTAGGCTGTGTATGATTCAATGTATAGGCAACTGTAAGAGTTGGCTCAGGCTCAGGACAGTTTGTGATATTTTTTGGGATAACCTAGAAAACGTGTAAATGACAAGGTGATAGAGAGCACAGGGTCTGAAAGTTAAATGGATATTTTGATTGAGTGGTGCCAGGCAGGACTCAGCAGTTCTGGAAATCTGGAGACTACTTCTTTTCGGTGTTATATATTACATATTCTTACCTAGTTGAGGAATTCAATTAAAGAGGGTGTAGTCACTTCTTCCTTTGTTTTAAATGTAGGTGTATTCCTTCCATGGCAAATGAAATTCTGTGCTACAAAGAAGTATAAACCAAGTATACGTGCTTTGAACACACTTTGCAACAATACTTTGATTGCTGTTTACAGCATCTTCTTGAAGTACTATTCCCAGTCAGGTGCTGGAAAAGATAATTTTGGAAAATGCCCTTTTTTTGGGAGGGTGTTGATTGTGTGATGTTGTTTTGTGCAGAATGAAAGGAGAGTCAGCTATTCCTAAACAGAAAGTGGTTTATGCCTTTGATCATCCTTGCTGCCCTCCTCTGAACCTCTTCCAGATCTATTACATCCTTTTGGAGAGAAGGGGACCAAGCTGCACCATGGGTTTGTGTGGGTGCACAACGATGTTTTCTGGTTTGATCTTTACCCTTTTATTAGCAGTTCTGAATTTTTAATAGCAGAATTGCTTTTTTGACTGCTGCCAAGAACCAAACTAGAGTTTTCATCACTGTCTATTAAGATGAGAAGTGGTAATGATTCATCTCATGGCACATCCGTTTATTTATGAAGAGAATATTGAATTTCCCATGTTCAGTGCTTTGTCTTTACATTGGCATTGAATGTTATCCAATTGCTGTCTCCTGAGAGTCTTGGACAGTTCTTTACCATCCTTGTTGCTTTGAATACCTCTATCATTAGAAATTTTGGCTCCTATATGACGTAATTTCTCTGGTATTAAACCTCATAAAAGAGGTGTAAATTTTATACCGGAAAAATAGGTGGAGATGAAGGGGTCTGTATTGTGTCACAATAG
This sequence comes from Brachypodius melanocephalos, assembly GCA_013398615.1. Lineage (NCBI taxonomy): Eukaryota > Metazoa > Chordata > Aves > Passeriformes > Pycnonotidae > Brachypodius > Brachypodius melanocephalos. Next base: position 1,972,152 of record VZSR01001831.1, on the reverse strand, counting down.
AGAGGTAACAGGAAAGGCCTCTCCCCTGCCAGTGCATGCTGTTATCTACAGACAGATCCTGACAAGCACAGTTGGACTCTTACTGAAAACAGAGAAACAGAGGAATGAGAGATAAAGCATCACACAACATAATGAGCTCGAGGGGATTTGTATTCCTTTGCACTGTTGTTTACTGGTTCTGAAAAGGTAAGGGAGAAGAATGAGAAGCCTGGCACTGGTTTTGGTGCAAGTTTGGGTGCAAAATAAACAAGTAGAAGCAAAGCAAAAATTTAAAAAAAATCTTACAGAGAATGATCATTCTAAAAGAAGTTTGCCTCTGTATCACAGCATACCTTGTTACGTGGAGAGCCTAAGCCTGCCTACCTGTTTATAAAGATGAAAACAGTGAAACAGGCAGTCATTGAGATTTAGAAGGTGGTAGGAAAAAAGCAATCTGTAAGGAGGGCTGTGTCTTTACAGTAGGCAACAATGCACAGGAAAAGTGCTGAGTGCCAGTCCAGTCTAGGGGAAAACGCTCCTGAGAGTGGCACAGAAAATGGAGGGATCACAGTGTTGGTTCTTGCCAACAAGAGTGAGTCTTCTTCAGACTGCAAAGAACTTAGTTATGCTTCCCAAGTTGTTTTTCTTAGCATTTAATGCTTTCTGCAGAAGTCACGAGTGAGGGGGGGTGGTATTAGCCAGTTTGCAAGGCAAGTCTTATTCCATTACTTAACAAGGAGGCACGTGAGCTATGTAAGCAAGAACACACGCCAGGGTGTGTGTGTTCATCAGTCAGCATGTAGGGTGTGTGTAATTGGCAAACACACACCTTGGAACATGTTCCTGCACCTATAAAATGGCCATTTATTTTAGTTTTATTGAGGAATGTAAATACCCTCTGCTAGCTTACAAAATTCTCTTTTTTATAGATATAAAATTGAAACACTATTCTTTCATGCATTTAATGCTGAAGTGTGTTAAAGTCTTTAAATATCTGTTTTAGTGCTTAAGTACTACTTTGATCTGATATCTGAGCTTCTCTGTTGTCTTCTCCTCCACTAACAATTCCATTTCAGTGGGTGTGAGGAAATGTAACTTGACTTCATCTGGATTTCCTTATTGATTCCTATTCCTTGTGCTCCTCTGAGCTTCCCCGCCTGTACTTAGAAACAATGTATTTCCCAGAGGAGCTGCAGTGCAAACCTTATTCTTCACCCAGAAAGACTGGCTTCAGAGAATATTACTCTTAAATGTTTTTTTGATCTGTGTACCAGCAGGAGGGTATTCTGTAATGGTACTTCAACCATCTGCCTGCTCTCCAGAAAAAGTGTTGACAAAGGATGGAAGAGTGCAAAGAATCGGTGACATGGAAGTAGGTTGTGCTCCTTTCTGCATTTACAGCTGTGTACTGCCTATAGAAGACTGACGCTTTCTTATTGAAGACCTCTGTCTCCTCTCTGCATTGTGAGCAAGAGTGATGGAAACAAAGTGAAAGAGCTGTAATTGCTGTAGGCGCTGTAATTGAGGCATTAGGTGCAGTTCCGTCACTGTTTTTCCAGCAATTGCTGATTAACATTCACAGAGCTCAAAATTCTCCCTCTGTGCAACCCCACTGCGTATGAAGGGATTTCAGAATTGTGGCTGAAGGAGAAGTCTTGTGTTTCCCCTTTTTTGAGTTAAGTTACTTTCCGGTGAACGGAGAAGGGAAAGGAAAGAAGCCACCACTGAAGGCTTTAGGTCATGTGCAAGACTTGTACAAGACCATTTGCTGGCTTTGTAGATAATAGGACTGTCCTGCCTTTGTTTTTCATGTGAAAACAGAGTATGTTTTACAGGAGATGCCACATCACAAATAAAGAAACTGTTTAAGCAGACACATTTCCACAACAAAGACATATTTTGACGTCATCTGCCAGCAATGTTGTGACAGAACATAAATAATGTAGGCTCTTGGAAAAGGAAAAATATTAATTGGAACCATTAACCTTCTGAGACAGTGAAGACATTTGGAAAGAAATGATTTTAATTAGTACTCTTCTAAGAGAAGAAAAGTTGTGGTTTGATTCAGAATCACCAGAATTTGTATACCTGGCATGCCACCTGAAGTTTTGAGCTCACAGAGAAATGCAAACTCATTATTCAAGTGGCAGCCTAGTTTGTTTTGGTATTTTGTTTTTCTTCTGTGGTAGGATTTCCATAGGTTTGCATTTTATTCATGTGGATCTTATTCTCATAAAAATACTGATACAAAAGATCTTAACCTGGAACTCCTTCAATCCACGCTCAAACCATTTTCTTTTCTCATAAGCTGAGGATTGCATTTCTTTCAAACACTGGAATCATTTATGTATATGCTTGACTGTAAGGCTCAATGTGGATTTGAATGTTTGCCGAACTGGAATTTTAGGAACTAGAGAAGGATGACTAAAGTTAATATCTGATTAGGCAGAAATACACTATGCATACAAATGGGGCTGAAACAATGCTTTTGGCAATTCTTAACTCTTTGAGTTTTAACATTGTCTGCTTATATAAATACAACACTTATATAATATACCTAAATAATTATTAATATAATCAGTTGGTTTTGTACTTTTCTTATATAATAATGGCATGAAAGAACTGAGCTTTGCTGAAGGAAAAAATTGAGAAAAATCTTGTGGGATACGTTTTCCCACCTCACCAGAGATGAGAGAGTGAGTGAAAATGAACCTGGTGCTTTCTCAGCCAGATGGTCCTGATGCCCTGGCTTGATAACATCTTCTGTAGGTGCACCAGATAAAGCTGGTTTTGCCAGAAGAAATGTTTTTGTATGGAACAGGAGAGTCAATCTTGCTGCTTCAGTTTCAGTTTTGAGTAGTAGCGATGTGTCTAAATGTTGGCTTGTACTGATAAAGAACATTCTGGGTTAGGAAAAAACACCATTTCAAGTCCTGTCCTCACCCACAGTGTGTTCTTTTCCAAAGGGGTTGTTGGTGTAGTTGTATTCACATCAGTCAGCTCAAGTATACACCGTCTTGAAGAAAATAAGAAATGTCAGGGTCCTGAAGGTGAATTTTCTTTCTTTTGTATATGTATGTGTTTCATTGGAGTACGGTGAAACAAAGACTTTTTATAATGTTGAAATTTTTTTTTGGTAAAATGGGTTGTTGTGGTGTTCTCCCTTGTGGAAGAATATAAAGGTAGTCTATTATAACTCTGTATTTTCCTTGGATTTTTTTAATAGCTGCTTCAACTGTGATTCCCTTTTCTCTAAGAAGCAGCTGTTACACCTGACTCTCTGCTTCTTACTATCACAATGGTCCTGGGCATTACATGATTTTGTTTCAACAGTCATCTTATTTGTGCACATGAAATTATTGAATTTTCTGTCTGCTTATCTAAAAAATAGCTAAAGGATGCTAAACATCTGGACATTTGGTCTAATTTTATTTCTTTAAACAAAGACACTTGTTATCTCTGGTTATACAAGTTCTTTGCTACCAAGAACTGGAAGGAGAAGCACTGAACGTTTTGAAAGTTTTGTGCACATGTTTTTAAATTACTCTTCAGGTTCCCAGAATTTGGGATCAGCAGGTGGCAGTCAAACCAAAGTTCCATCTCTTAGCTTGGACGGAGATTTCCAAATTCCGTGCCTGTAGGAGAAAGTGGGAAGAGAGACTCCGTGGCAGAGTTGTGTCAGAAGAGATGTTATTACACATGTGTAAATAGATACAGGTTTGTCAGACCTTACAAAAGAGGAGCTTTGATTTCTGTCTGTGTGGGATTTGCAGAGGGTGTTTGTTTCAGGTCTTTGGACTTGGGAAGCTCGTGAATTTATTTTTTTTAAAGCATCTGTGGATGTTCTGAAAAGAGCCAACTGCTGATTAGGTTGTCTCATTAGTGTTCTAGATATCTGTCTTTTTAAAAATATTTTCCTTATTCAACATGTGTAAGGAAAGAGCTTTGATTTTATACCTGGAGCAACTGTCTCACTACAAAGTATGTTTTTTTTTTTTACTAATCAATTTTGGGTTTTTTTAAGTAAAAACCATACATTTCTTCAATTCATGGTGATTAATGCTTAAAAGGAAAGATTTTTTTTTTTTTTACACTTTCTACTTGTAGTTTAATTATTTTTTGGTGTGATATTAGCTAAGTGGCTGAAGATTGTTCAGTATTATATGGTCTTTTTATTTACATCCTGTTCTAAATAGTTGTGACACTTGCAAACCAGTACAGCTCTATTTAAGTTGTCGATGGAGTAGTTTCCTAGAGCTGCACCTTCCATGTAACACCGTTACTCCAAAGCTTAGTTACTGAAAGCATGAGAATTGAAAGGAGTTGTGGGGTTTGACGTATCATTATGCATTTATTGTACTATTATTTTACTATATTTTCATGTTTTTCACTTTCTAATGTCATTGAACTTCAACTTCTTTTTTGCTTCTGCATTTATATTTCAAATTCTATCTTCTGATTTCTCCTGTCTGCTATTAGGAGGGGAGAGGGAGAAAATCCCCCTAATTTCCTAATGGAAAACAAGCCAACAAAACAAAAAAATTTTGTGGGAAAAATACTCACAGATTTTATCACAAGTCAGTATTTTCAGTTCACACTTGACATCTCTCTTTCCCCCAGAGGATTAATACTGTCTATTAATTAAAGATCACAGTTTATACTGAGGATTATTTAACATATACTGGTGGAATTACTGTACTTCCTGTTTTGTATTGACAATAATATGTTTCTGAAGAGTTGCCTTTGTATAAATACCTCACTGACATTTTAGGCAAGTGTATTCATGTCCTGGAGTAAGCACGAAAGAGTAATGTGTTGGAAAACTGCTAAAGAAGGAAATATCTTTGTGTTTCATAAATGATACCCCTAAAGCCTTTTAAAAATCTATTTTAAAATGACAACTCTGCAATGGTTTTGTTTCTTTGCTTTGTTATTCTGGCTTGAATTGGGTCTAGTAAAGCATGAAGGGAAAACTGTGGCTAAAGCAAGGAATCTTCTCTGCACCTGGAGTGCTTTGCCAAGGAAGCCTGAAATACTGTCACATGGAATTGCAAATCTGCAGAATGTGTTCATGTTAAAAGAAAGTGAAAACTTAATAACCAACGAGCTATTAATGCAAGTACTAATTTCCTTATATGTCTCTTAGTCCCGTTTAAAGTTACTTGCAAAAAATCAGGGGACCGTGGGGAGCCCAGGGAGTGAAAGTTTCCACCAGACTTTGTCCAAGTTTTGTCTGTAGTGGTTGTGGGACTACAAAGTTCTTATGATGGCCAAAGCTGATAATGCATGATGGAGATCAGGTCCGAACTAACAAGATTTTATTATCAAAAGTCATTTGCTAATGCTCACTGACCATCTGATTAGTTCTGAAATTTATTTTGAGTCTCTAAAGAAGGAGAAAAAGATTAGAGATAACTGTAATAGTGACTTTTTAATGTTGAAATTGATAGAACATATTTACCCTCTGTTAAGGGGTTGTAAGCCCTCTGATAATGTTTAAATTTATTTTTTATTTGTTTAAGGTGCACTAAATTGACACTGGGCTGAATCACTGGTTCTGTTTTCTTTACCTCTTAATTAATTTTTTCCATGTTATGTAGGCACACTGCTGCTCTCCAGGATGTGTGAAGTACTTTCTTGCGTTCAAAAGTGTGTAGAAAAAGCAAGAAATAGCAGGATTTTTTTTCTCCTTCAAGTTAAAGCTTCTAGGTGTAGCTTAACATATTTGCCAGTTAAAATCTCTGATGAAAATACTGTAGAAAAAACCCCCAGTCTTGTGTTTTTGTGCTCTCAGTTTCACTTCAGTTTTCACCTGGTCTGTAAGTGACACTGCAAAGATATCGTGTGTTTAATCCTGAAATCACCTTTGTCCTGTTTTATAGTCTGAGAGGGGAAAAAAATGTGGGGAATTTCCTTTTAAGATACCCTCGTTTCCTGCCTTCTCTTTAATCTGCACACAAGATATGCTCTCCAGAGAAGTGTCAGCTGGCAATTGCTAGCTGTAGCAATGCTGCGTGTGCAGGCCTTCAACTGAAAAGAAATTAAATCAAATGACACATAAACCTGAATTCACAGAAATTTAAGTAACTTGGCAGTACATCTCTCCTGTGCATGAGTTTTGATTTGCCTGCCTGAAGCTCTGGTTGTGTCTGGTCTCCTGACAAGGTTTGCACATCGTGACAGTGCTGGTATAGCTGAATGTCCAAGAGCTACATTTCTCTGGCTAAGTTGGCAGAAGGCTCTGGTGGAGACTTTCTGCTGATGTAGCTGTAGCTTCTCCCTGAATGATGTGAACCAAGCAAGGCCAAAAAAAAAAAGCCTCAATTCTTTCCAATTCTTTGACTGCTGTGGTACCAAATCTGTATACCTATATACCCATAAAAAATAATGTCCAACACTAACCCCTCCCACTGAAACATTCTGGGCTTGCTCTTAGTTCTGGGCTGACTTGTCTCTTTAAGTTTTCTTGACAATGTTGCAGATGATTCTGAGAATTAAAAAAAAAAAAAAAGGCATAATCTGTCTAGATTAAATCAAGTTTCTGAAAAACTCCAGGCTCTTTATCTTTGGAGCATTGGTGATGATCCAAACAGAAGGATTGCTTTCCCTGGAAGGATTCACCTAGATTTGGCCATGGAAAATATATTTGCTCAGCAAATTTAATCAGCTTATCACAAAGTTCTGCAAGCATCTTCTCTATGTTTTGGGTAGTCTGGACAACATACTGCTTTCTGAGTAGCTGCAGCCCCATGCTCCGTGATGTCTTGTCTGCAAAGCACGAAGCTGGACTTTGGGCTTTGGGAAAGAAAAGAACTGAGAATTCTGAAGTCCCCCTACTGTCCTTTGTGGCAAAGAAAAGGGCAAAAGGATCCAGAAAAGTCTTAGTTTCTTGAGTGGATGTTAGTTCTGTGGATTTTATGGTTGTCATGGCACAGTACTGCAGACAGAAGGCAAGCAGGGAGTGCTCACCCTGTTTGCAAATGACTTGATTGAGATGTTGCTTGTGGTCATATTAGATGCTTGTGGAGTAGCAAAGGTCTAATTGTAGCTGCACCAGAGCCCTTAAATAGCATCCATTTAGTCACCCAGACTTTGAGAGAAGTCTGTGTTTGGTTGTGATGCTGGTAACCACTGCACCACATTCCTTCTTAGGGGCAGAAGAAGAAGCCAAGTCTTAAAAGAAATAATTTCTCTGCTGCCTTGCAAATAGTAGTGCAATCCACAGGCTACGTATCTGTGGTAGGGTTTTCGGGTGGCTGGTCCGTGCACAGGATAACATCCTCCTGCTACCACTAATTGTTCTCATCATCCAGATAGAAAGTGTCTGGGCTGTGGATTGGCTATTTATGTTAGTAAATTCAGGAAGGCTACTGGGAGCCATGGTGATGGACCAACACCACGGTGGGTACAGGAAAGAACCTGTCCCTGCCAGCCCCAAGAGGTGAGGACCACAAGCTGCCCTTCTGTCAGCAGTGTGCTGACAGAATGGGATAGACTGTCTGCTTTTCCTTGCAGGTAGCTCTTCCTTTAAGCTTCAGATATAAAACTCACACAGAATCTGATAAAAAAAGACACTTTAAGGTTGTAAAGGCAAGTGCTGGGAGTTACTCAGACCTACATGGGCAGCTGCAGCTTGATTTTGCTCTCCTTTGTATACGTGTGTGTGTGTGAGTGTGCGTGTGTGTGCGTGTTACAGGGTCCTGCTGGAGATTTCCTAAGTGCAAAGTATTTGTTTGAGGGATTTACTTATGGATGGCCCAGTGCCAGTGAAAATGTCTGCTCTGAGTACAGCAACAATCAAAACCCAAACAAAGTGTTTTAAGATATATGCTGAGCAGTGTGGGGATGATATAAGAATAGTTTGGTGTTTTGCTCTGGGATGGAACAACGTGGCCAGTGCCTACACGGTGCTGTGGAGGAAGGCTCAGAGATCAGCATCAGTCCTTCAGGGTTTTCAGCCACTCTCAGACAAGGGAACATGGCTTTTATCATTACAACTTTAAACGTGGGTAAATAAAAAGAAGGAAAAAGTGAATGGGGAACAAAGATGGAATAAAAATATCTATTTGTATTCTTTGTGAGTTGAAGGAGATAATTACATTGAGTGGATAAGCAGCTACCTGGTGACTAATGGGGATAAGTGGCTAATGACAGAACCGACTTCAAAAAGCTATCAAAGAGAAAAATAGCTCATAGCAATCACTGCCATGCAGTGCCACTGAGGTAAAGATGTTAGCCAGATTACTCAAGGGATTTTCTGTTTGTTCAGGTAATGAAATTATACAGATTTTTAGAAGAAATATTATATAAATGTGTTTTGTCATGTCTGTGTTTTAAAATGAATCTAAGTCCTTAAAGTTGATTATACTACTCACGCCCTACTTCCTGGAGCTGGAGGGTCCTCACCAAGTGGAGGCTGAAGGTTTTGACACAGCAGCAAAGTTGTAGTAACTCTTCCTTTGCACAGCACATTGTTTATTTGCTGCAGCAAATGTGTGGTAATTTGCCCATCTGGATTTGAGTCATATGCTGCCTCTCAAGGAAAATGTGTGTTCCAGCCACTGTGGCAGGGAACCTGAAGGACAAAATGTGGTTGCCACCTATAAAAGTGTAAGTAGTGCAACTTCTTGTCATCAGATGAGTCATGGTGGTTCCAAGTCTGTAAATACATGCTCGGCTTGAAGGATGGAGAGTGCACAAGTAATATTTCTTCTCTGACAAAGGTGTGTGTGAAATGACACGTTAAAACAGGTAATTTTTGTATAATAACGGTTGCTCATTTTCTAGTTTGGAGCAATTTTCTGCTTTATACAATTCTTTATGAGGGAATATGTTGTTGCAAGCTTTTTTATTATTATTTTATTTTTGTTATTGGTTTTATCATGTTGGCTGTGGAAATACTGCCAAATCCTTCATGGTGAGCTGTAGCAAAAACACATGGGATTAATCAAAATGCAAAATAATATATATTATTTCACTTTTGTAGGGTAGGAACCCCATGTGAGCATGCCAGTTAATTTTGTTCAAGGAAAACGTTCTCTTGCACTGCTACTTATAACAGAAGTAGAAATTAATATTATAATTGCATTTTTAAAAATCCAACACTTTACTCTGAAGGTAAACTGGAATTTTTTTTGATTGATTTGTCACCATGCTGTCAAATAACTGGAACAAAAATAAAAACTCTTTTTGTACAGTGTAAATAGGCAAGCAGAAAAGCAATGCAGAACTATTGCCCTCTTTGCCCTGTATGCAGCAGGTGAATATTAACATGTATTTGTAGGTGCAAATACTGCTACAGGGTGTAGGCATTACAAGTTACATTTTTACATGCCCAGATATATTTGAGACCTTTTGAAGATACAAAAATGGTGCAGTAAGGAACAGTACTACAGATCCCAGCAATGATTTTAAACATCCCTGTGCAACTTGGATAGTTTCACACACAGTAGCAGACCCAGTACCTTTTGTAAAAAAACAAATGTCATAGATGATGAAGAGCTGACTAATTGAAACTGTCCACCCCCAGCAGCTTTATAAATGGACTGCCATTTAGCAAGTCAGAGAGGGCTGCACATTTTTTTTCTGATAATTAGATGAAAACTATTTTCTTCTAAGCAACATTTTCAATAAAGTGGATTGATGTCAGTTTCAGTAATGCATGTAGAAGAACTGGTAATTTACTGAGGTATGTGGCGTAAGTTTGATGTAGTTGCATTACTTGAACTGTGGCTGTAAGGAGCTTTCTTTAAATCTGTGTCAATACATTATTTAAACCATACCACACACAAAAAAAAACCCCATGCAGGGCCATTTTTATATGTCTGTGCCATATAATTTTTTGAAAAAGCTTTGTTGAATTAAAATGTGTTGACTGTCCTTATGATATTTTTTGGTTAATCATGAAATTGACTCCTCCCTGTGCTTGTAAGAAATGACAGTGTTTAATTAAGATATAGTAATAAGTGAATCTAAAATACATAATTAATAATATCTAAAATAATCATAGAATTGTGGTCTGGTTTGGGTTGGAAGGGACCTTAAAGATCATCTAGTTCCTAGGTAGAGACACCAGCCACTGGACCAGGTTGCTTAGAGTCCCATCTAGCCTGCTCTTGAAGAAGAAGGTCTGATGCATTGCAACCGTACCAGCCTAGGAAAAAAAAAAAAAAAACCAAAAAAACCCCCAAAAATCCAGGTTTCATGGTGAATTTCTTTTTTTTTTTTTTTGCTTAGTGGTAGCTGTCTGGACTGGCCCATTATTGGGGAGTGTAGCTACCAGATGGTGTGCAGGGCAGGCAGATGATGGTGCAAGAGTGACCCATCCCCTTATGTGCTTCTGAAATTCTTGCAAGTGTCAGTAGTAGCCAAAGGTAGACAGTTCTAGTTACTCAAACTTGAATATTGTAATTCTTCATATTTTAGTAGCTATCTGTTGATTCTTACTTTAGCTCAATCTTCTGCTCCCCACCCCCTGCCCACCCCCCTTATCTCAGCTGTTTCATTTTAGCATGTCAAGGGAGAAGAAGAGAAGAGGCTGCAAATGTGTGGGGACAGCCTTGTGCCTGTAGAGCAGATTACTTCGGGGGCATGCAGCTGAAGTGTTTGAAACTCCCTAGAGTTTGGCGGCTTTCCATTTGCTTTCCCTTTTACTTCCTGTTTTTAGTCCTCCAGTAACAGCACCCTTGTTCCAAAGAACAAAACCAGCACTTAGTGGTCATTCAGAAAGATTCATTAAAACCAGGAATGGAGTAATTGTAAACAGGTATCCCCCTCCTATCATTCCTCCCTCTTCCATTCTAGCCCAGGGCACAGCAGCCTTGTGTTGTCTGGCTCCAGACAATTTTGGGGAGAAAAAAGGGAACAATAGCCTTTGGAGGTTAAAATAACCTTTCCTTATTCAGCTGTTACAGTACTTTCTTAGAAAACTGAGAAAATAACTAAAATTTTAATTTTTTAAAACCACATACTTTACCTGACAAATGTTCTCTTGTTGTAAAATCATAGTATGACTTTTATAATAAAATAGAGGTAGTGATTGTGCTAAGATTTAATTACAGAAGGTAAGAAAGGTGTGGAACAGCAATGAGAATGTTGATTAATGCAGTTTTCTTATAGACTGGGGTAATCAATGGCTGATAAAGCTGTGATTCACTCATGGTTTGTCTTTTTTACAGGAGCTATCCAATAATATTTGTGAACCTTTGGGCTTGCCAGGAATTATTCACAGCAGTATAGGCTGCAAGGAATAGTGGTGATTTGCTGGATAGGTGATGTTTGTGGCAATTGTTTCATCACTAAGAGACTTTTTAAATTATGCAGTTATGGAAGGGAGTTGAAGATGTGCTCTGGGTACCTCTCCTAACTCCGCTTTGCCTCTGCAGCTGTAGAACCCTTGTAGAGTGTCTGCTACCTTCCCACCCTGTCAGCCCTGCCCAAGACTGACCTAAAGCTGGAGCTGCTAAAATGTCACGGATTTAGATGCAAAAACAGGTGCAGAGTTACTTTAACACTTGCAACTGCTCAAAAATTGAGCTTATTATTGATAGCAACCAGGACTGGACTGCACTGGACAAGGGGTGGGTACTTAGTAAGAATTGTGGCATTTTTGATTGACAGATGGTTTGGCAGTGCTTCTTGTGTAAACTATTTTATCTGCAGTAATGTGAGAAGATAGAGTTCAACTGGAGAGCCAGCTGACTTCAAAATCCATGTGTTTGTCTGACCTGGCATGGGGCTGCTGAGAGATAAACTGGGTCTGAGTGAGGCACACCAGGCAGTGACACTGTATGCCAGTGATTGCTATGAGCAATTTTTATTTTTCTCTTTGATAAACAGTACAGTGGCAAAAACAGTGGAGCTGCTCCCCTTGGAGTGTGGAGAAATATATTTAGTCTGAAGGCTGCATTAATCAAAGTGATACAGGAATTAATTGGATTTGAATCATCCTGGGTTCCTTGTCATGACCCACTGTTTTGGCAGGGGAGATCTATGTGGAATTGTTATGAGAGGATGATACTGAAAGGTTCAGGTACAAGGATGTTAAGGCCAAATTACAGCCCTGTTATTGCCATCCTGACTAGGTGGTGTAGCTGCTTAAAAATAAATACCTTTAGGAGCAGCCTAATCCACCTAATTATTCAGTGCTGTTATGCAAGTGATTGGGAAGAAATTAAATTATTAACATCCTTGGGTTAGGATCTATCCCTGTGTATTTAGAAGCTTCTCAGAGTGACCCATTTTATCCCTTTTTTCCTCCCTGCCTTAAGCAGAAGAAGCCAGAATAGGAAAGCATGGGAAGGACAGCACTTTGTAGAGTCTCTTCTTGTAGCAAATGCAAAGAGACAGGTTCTGTTTATCGGATTGATGGGATGTGGCACAGCCCCCCTCACCTCCAGCCTGACCCTTGTGGCAGAAGACAGTGTAAGTGGTCCCAGAAGGAATAGGTCTGGGTTGGGAAGTCGGGCGTGGCTGTTGTGCTGAAGCTTCTCACCTCTTCTGTGTCACAGCAACTTCCCCTGCACACGGGGGGAGTTCTGTGAGTTATTTATTTAGGTATTAATTTCTGTTCTATCAGCAAAGCTTTCTTCTAAATCTTTTTGGCTTGTCCTCCTAAACTTCCAGTAACCCTGTGCGTGTCTGCAAAGAACTTTATTGCAAACACCTCTGACATCATACTGTGCTGAAGAATAATAATTACTTTGCCACAACTTTTTTGTTTTGTCACTTCACAAAGTAAGCATGAAAAAGATTGTGAGAATTTTCTAATGTATTATGGAAGAATATTCCAAGCCCACACTTGATTTGCTGTGCTCTCACCCCATTTACCCTTCTTTTAGCTCTGGCCTTCTGTTACAGATTAGTGTTTTCAGTCGGAGACTGTAACAACATCATAGCTTGGCAGCATCCTCGCACCCACATAACCACATTTTTCTGTGGTTTTTGACTTGCTAACCTCAGTCCTTCATTGGTTCATATCTGTTTTGGTAGATGGTTGTGCTGTGTCTTCAGAAAGCATCACCGGAGCTGTGTGCTTCTAATTATGCTTAGGGAACATGGAGTTTCTCCCTGAGTCTGTTCAAATCACAGGGGAAGTGTATGATCATTATCTTAGTATTAGTTTGGGTCATGCACCATAAAGCTATTATGCTTTGATAATGAGTTATAAATACAAGGGTGTGACTGAGGGTGGAGCTTGCAGGCTTTCTTTTATAATAATGCATATAGTCAGTTTCTTTTGGTATGAAAAACTCAAAGCTTAGTTTAATATTGTACTAAATATCTGCATGCCTTATAATCATCTACCTCTTCCTTTACTCGGATCTATTTTATTATTTTACATTTTTCTGGGGTAAAAGGGACGTGATGAGATCAGGCTTGCGATTCAGTGATTAGTGCTATTTTAGATCTGCAGATACCTTTTATACAGATGGACCCACCTGTTTCTGCCTGATTTTGATTCCAGGCTGATAATTGGTGTTGGCAAGTTTATTTTCCTACTGTGTTGCCCTTGGTAGTCCTTATAGTTGTGAACTGTCAAAATATTGGGGTTTTGGGGCCCTCATTCTTCACTACATCACAATTGTTGTCTTTAACCTTGCACAGGTGGGATTTTGCAGGGATCATCCTGTCTTGATTTGTGGAAATGAGGAATTACTGAAGTTAAGGCACACAGGGAATATGAAGTACAGGCATCTTTAGAAAACAGGATCATTGGCCCCAGAAAATCCAAAGCAAAAGCTTCTGCAGCCTGACCTCTCATCAACGTTAAGGTATAAAAGAAATGTGTGAAATTTGTGTTTCGACTCTTACCAGGATTTCTGAATGTGCTATTGAGAGACTAAAATCTGTGTTTAAATAGTCATTGCATGTTACTGCTAAGACTTAGAGATAGGAAAGGAACTTGAGGCACATGATTTTCTTGTCATAAAAAATGCCTGTGCTTTTGAGTATGAAGACATACATGGAATCTCTCAGCTTTCTGTGTGTGTTTTTTGTTTTGACTTCTACTGTTGGTATTTTGCACAATAGCTTCTGTAAGGTGTAAATATAGAGAGTGTCCAGCACAGGGTGAAGGCAGGTCATGGTGTTGCACAGAGAGATAATACTGGATGGAAGAGAGGAGAAAAAGCACAGAGGCAGTGTAAATTATACCGATTCAGTTACTTTTGAAGTGGTAAGTGCTGTAGTATTACCATAGTTGCTCTTCCTTGCCTTTGTTCTGTCATGACCTAAGAAAAAATTGTTGTTTGATAAACAATGTGCAGCATTGGATGCCAGATGAAAGCATAGCCAAGAGATTAGATTACATTATCAAGGGAGAAAGGAAGGAAGATGCATTGAGAATGGGTCTGTTACAAGTCACCAGGTAATTATCAAGCTCCGTAATTATAAAGGGGCAGCCTCTCCCTTCTAGTGTCTGTTTTAAATGTTACTTGTGATTAAAAGCAGATCATTTTGGGAAGGAGGAGTGAGCTTTGTTATTTCTCCATCCAGATTGTTGTTGAAACAAAGAAAAGCTGCAAAAGTGGAAAAAGCCCTCTCATGGTGTGTATACACATGCATGTTTGGAGGGCAGAGATGGGATTGTGAGAGCTCTGAACTTTGGATTTCCCAGCAAAGTGGATGTAAAAGTCAATCTGAAAATAGTGTGGCATGACATCAATTAGTTTTTCTTTTGGTAGTGAAGTCACAGGTGTGGTTTAGCTAATGTGAAGAGTTGGTGGTGGTGTGATATGTTGGGGTGTCCCCACAGGTTTCAAAACTCAGGGAGAGATAAAATTCAAAATGGCAGGTAGCTTATTCTGTATCATACCTAATGCTGATATCTCCACTGACAGATAATATAATTTTGCCACGTGACGTATTTTTCCTTCTATGTCACAGGTCATTAGAAACATAAATTGTCCAGCTCCAATTACTATAATCTTAAATAGAAAGACAGGCTTTTCCCTCTTTAGAATCACTACATATGTGGTTGAATAAGGGCTGTTTTTCAGGCCCATTTCCTGAAATGGCCAAACAGCCAAAACAGGTTTCCACCCACCTAAAATTGTCTAAAATCCCACAAGTAATGCTATGGGAATACCTGCATGACCACCACTCCACTGTGTTAGCTCCTCACTGGTGATCTGTGAGGATAATGGGAAATAAGACAATCTCAAAATTATGCACAACAGTTTAGAAAATGCCTTTTTATGTCTTCAGTGTTTCTTTCATGCTAGGAGGATTGCCTGGATGATGGGACTGCCATGGCCTTTGTACTGGTAGAATTCTTTCTGTTGTTGCTACATTACCTTTTCAGCCTTTTTTGCCTGCCCATCCCCATGGTTGAATATGTAGATGCTGTGGTTGCAAACATTTCTCCAGAGTGAGGCTCATCAGGTGCGGAACACCTGTCACTGCAAAAGCACTTGGGAACACCTTTCAGAGAACATGTCCTGGAGAGCCAAGGAAAGGACAGACTGAAACCTACTTTAATTAGAAGAGCATTAAAGTGCCATAGAAGAGGAAGAAGAGAGAAAAAAATTACAAAAAACCCCCAACCAAACAATTTACCCAAACAGCTTTTGGAAATATGAGAGAGGTCTCCTAATTTGGTCTCAGAAGTGGAATATGTCTTAAATCTCAGACTGCTTTCTCAATTAAGTTCAGTTGTGAAGGGAGAGCACAGGCACATGCCTTTGGAAGCCAAAGAGAAATATTGATAAATAAACTGCAGTGGATAGTTCTTCCATTCCTTACAAACCATGCTGTTAAAGAGGACAATGAGGGTGTTGTTTTAATGAGATTCTAATCCGTGGCTGGAATAGCTTTGTGTAAAACATGGAAATTTTGCTTTGTCAGAGGCCTGCGAATGGTACTGAAATTGTAATTGTGGTCAGTGCTATTGTGCAGTACAAACCCTGGAAGATGTGATCTCTGCTGTGAGTTTTCACATGTTTATGTGCCTGGTGGCTCATGTGTAAAAGTCTTGTCATAGTTGGTAGAGCAGGGAGCAAATGGACTTGCCAGAGAGTAAGCCCTCAGATGGCATGTGAATGGCTGTGGACTCAGCAGCATTTATTGCTCAGTCTGCTGTGCTTAGCCTGTTACACCAAAATGAAATCTGAAATTCTTAGAGTCCCTTGTTAGACCTGATTCTCTTTGAACTGCTTAACATGATTCTTTGACATTCACTACCATGTGTAGTCTATGACTAAACAGTAAGGTCCCAGCCTTCCTGAAAAGCTTCTCCCCCTCCCACACCTTTTTTCTTTTTCTTCTTTTTTTTTCTTTTTTTTTTGTTTTGTTTTGGTTTTTTTAAGTAAGTTCTGTGGAAGTGAAGTATTACTGTGGTATTTCAGAACAGAATCCTAAGATCTTACAAAAAAAAAAAAAAAAAAGAAAACTAAAGGCAGGGAACTAGAGGGATGGAGGAAGAGAAAAGCTTTGCATGGCAAACCATTGTCTCTGGAAATGGAACACGCCCACTAGGTAGTTTTTTCCATCAGGGGCCACTGAATTAGTCCTCTGCATCCTGATCAGAGAGATTGTAAAAATAGGACACTTGCAGTGAATATAGACTGGTTTTTCTCAATAGCTTTGAAACTGTCTGCCAGAGTTTGCATGCTTTTATGGAGTAATTTATTTATTATTACTTCCTTCCTGTGAAACAGGAGTGACACGCAAAATACACATTTGGGTGAGATTTTGCAGTTTGAAGACTGAAGTGCTTTGTAAGAGTAATTTGATGGTGTGCATTTGTTCCCTCGTGAAGTGGGAACGCAGAGGGGAATGTCTGCTGGGGCGTGCTCTTCAGGAAATGTGAAAGCAGCAGGATGTTCCATCTCTGCAGGGGACACAGTCACTACTAAGATGTGAGAGATTGCATTGAACTCCGTTTCTTGAAATACTTTGTGATATCATTAAAAAAAAGGGCGATTGGCAGCACAAATTAGCTGCATCTTGTGGCTACAGCAGTGTGGTGAAATTGTGGGTCAGCAGTCACAAGCTGCAGAGTTCCCAGGTTGTGTGACTTTGCTGCCCCTGAGACAGGAGTTGCTGCTGGGAAGGAATAACTGAATTATGAGTGGGTGATTCTCCTGTGCTAAACAACTTAACTTGAGCCATGAAGGTGATTTACCTGAACTTATTTTACTCATTGTTTCAATGTGCAGACTTTAACTGGGGTCAGAACTGAGGTCTGAAATGTGAATTTAGGTGAAGGATTTTAAGCTTCAGGTAGGCAGGGCTTTGGTTGGTTCCTTCCTTTGACTATTGTGTCTCAGTGAGGAATCTCACAGTGGGCTGATGGCAGGGGCAGTGTGAATGAACAACAACTCACATTAGCTCAGCACCATCATGTTTAACCAAACAGCTGTGAGGGAAGGTTGCAACTTTAGATTTATCTTAACCACAGGTAAGAATAAATTGCTGACCCTCAACATTAGGCACTCCTTACCCCATCTCTTGAGTTGCGTGTTTCCTGGAGGGATAGGTATGCTAATGTTTGGGGGTTTTTTAAAATTCAGTAGAGAAGACGTAATTTCTCCTCACCTTTCTTTCACAAAATAAGTTACACACAACTGTAGTGCAGACTCGGTTAAAAAAGTTGAAAGTCAATGTTGTTTTTATAAGTATTTGTTAGCTATTCATATCTATTCAGATAACATGCAGTGCTTGGATTTTTTTCATGGAGGCTTGGCATAGTCAACGATGAGACCATCTTAACCTTGCAGCTCTCAGCACCGGTGAGACGAAGAGAGCTTGGAAAGTGCGACATGTCGATGTGTTTTCCGCAATGAGTCGTGGGTGATTCGCAGTTGGCAATGAGCTGATATGAAATGATAATGCAAGAGTGGCTGTGGTAATTGTTGTGTTGTCTGTGTCTCAGGAAGAGGTGTGTCTGCCTCTTGCCTGCAGTAAAATTGATGACATGGTCTGATAGACAAGTGCTACATAAAGACTGAGAGGAATTTATAGGCACCTGAAGGCAATACAAGCCGATGATGAAAGGCGTTCTCGGTGTTATACACTAATTCATAATGAAGTGAAATCCTCACAAGAGCTTTGCATCTGCCGTGCAGCTTACCAGGATGAAAGCCCACCTAAATGGCAGCGGGTTGTAATTCAAACACACTTTGGTGCCATGTTGAATTCACAAGTGAAAAAAAAAAGGTAGAAATATTAATTAGATCTTAGCTGCAAACTTCTTGCTGCAGCTCTTTCTTAAGAATCTCTTCAACTACTCCACCTTTTACTCATCTGTTATTTTGCTATCTGCCTTTTTTTTTTTTTTTTTTTTTTGGTTATCTTAAATATGTGTATTCAATGCACACAATAAATGCTTCTGAAATAGAGTAAAAGATACATTTGAAGCGGTTGGGTTAGAATTTTACAATTGTCTCTTTTATGGCTAACAGACATTTTCTCTGTCTTGTCTGTCTCCAGAGCCTGTTTATGTAGTTCATTGGGTTTCTGTGAAACAAGGGTAAGGTGACACACTCAAAACACTCAGTAGTGCTTAAGAGCAGTTTCTCATCCTGAAATATTGCTCATGGTTTAAGGACTGCTCTGAAATAGTCTTATTACTTTGTTCTCTTCCAGAAGATACCAGTTTCTAGTGATAAGCCAAAGAATTGTTATAGTACCAAATGCAGAACAGAAGACTGGGACAGTTTATGGGAGCAGATTAATTACTGTTATGTCCTCTGCTGTAATCGTGTTGTTATGGTCATCATGGTCTAGATCTGTAAGAGAGGCCAGGCTTGTAGAGAAATACATGAAGAAATGGAAGAAGTTTTAGGCTTGGGTTACCATGATCTGGAGAGTGGTGTGTTTGCCAGGAACCTTCTTTTTTTTCCCCTTTGTCAGCTGATTCATAAAAGATAGTGCTTTTCCTGTATCTTCTTGGAGAGAGTGTTACAAACTGCATTTTGGATGACTGTAGCAGTCTGAGATAGTGAAGAATTGGTGTTGGTAATGCGTTGTCCTTTCAGAACCATCCTATCAGATGCTCAGTGCACTGGTAGAAGGACATGTTCTTTCATTTCTCAGAATGCTGAAATTCAGAGGTGACATTTTTATGTATGTATGAATGTAATTACAATGTATAATTGTCACTGTGCTCTCACCTTTTCCCCACATACTCTGTTTTTTTTTCTGTTTATGGTCTGTATCATTACGTTTGCATGCAAAGCTAAAAGCAGTGGAGTGGCAGAATTTTTAAAAAACATTAGAGGTGCAAACAATGATGGCGATGATACAAAGTTCATAAATATTTTTATTTATTTCAAAACTAATTTCTTTCACAGTCTTTCTTCACACTTTGTCTTCATGTAAGTTTGAAAAAGAAAAATTGGACTTTGCCATTGCATCCTGTTAAAGGAGGTCAAGTTGTACTCTTAATGCCGAATGTTTTCTGAGACTCTTCTCAAATATGTCCAACAAATTCTCCATTTCCAAGGTCAAAACCATCTAGATTCCGGTGACTCTGGAAGCTGTCTATTTTTCCTTTTGGAGCCATCTTGCTCTTCCCTGGATGGCGTCTCCTGTTCACTCGTTCAGTTCATTCACTCGAGTTAGTCTTTGCCAAACTCTGTGTGGGTTTCCCCCGCTCCGCCTCCAAATCTTTCTCAATTGTTTTTCTCTGAACCACAACTTGCCCTTTTCCACCACTAATGATGCTTTTTTTTTTCTGACTTGCTCCCTTTGTGAACACTGGCCTATTCAAGGCTGAATTTCTCATTGCTCCCAGCTTGACCTTTCTTCATTTTGTTGACTTCATGCTTTCAAATTTTGCCTGCTTTTCCTCCCTCTCTTTTTGTTTTTCTTTTGTCTTTTCCCTAGCACTGTATTTCTCCATCTTAGTGTGTCCCACCTTCCTGTTCATGTCAGCTACCTCTCATTTTGTCACTTCTGGCAACATCAATCACCTTGGTAAGGAAATTCCCAATTATATTGTATTTTCCTGTTCAATTCTTTGCTTTATAAATGGTTTCTCTGATTCTGACTCTTTTCCTGTAGTCGTTTACTATCTCAGGTTTTACAAATTGATTAGCGAAAAGACGTGCATTGAGTCAAAAGTGTCTTTATTCTCAAAATGTGAAAATGAATCATAAACTGAAAAAATATGTCTTGAAAATTATCCATGGCAAAAGAATCAGCTTTTTCACATCAACATCCTTTCCTCCCAGAGCTAAAACAGGAGCTTCCACAAGCTACAAAACTAATGAAAGTTCTGATAAATTTTTATGTCTGATTGTTGACTGACTTCTGCTGAATTTTAGGAGGGCTGTAGCTGAACTTCTGATGTATTAAACACCATGGAACCTACTGCAGGAAAGAAATAGGGCTAAAACTTTCACTGGAGTTATTGTCAATGCTGGATAATTCACATAGGGATGGTATTGGCTCTGTTAGCCTTGGACACAGTGTGCTGGCACAGACCTGATTTCCTGGTGAAAACAGACCAAAATGTATCAGTGATCTCAGATTTGGCAAAAAAAAATTCAGAAAGTTGAAGACTGATATATGTTGGGTGTGTATTTGTTTGCTGTTGTAGTTGTTTGGTTATGGTTTTGTTTTTCAGTATCTTGTTCCAGGTGTAAAAGCTTTTAGGTGTTTTTCTAAGCTTTATTTTCCTAATGCCTTTTATCCACTTGCAACAGTTTCTTCAGTTGCATTTCTTTCTTTACTGACTCTTGTCCATTCCTCACCTCTACATTTCTTTCCCAGACTTCCCTTTCCTGGTATTTCTTGTCTGAACTGATGAGTGCTGTGTTATATATAACAAACCTTTCTGTTTTTTCTGAAACTCTTCTGGTGAGATTTTTTTTTTCTTATGTTATAATTTCTACTCTTCTTTCTTATTTCTCTCGAGTGCTAACTAAAATAAAGTCATTGTGGTTTGAATTCACATTATCACAGTCTTTTGACCATTCAGATCCTTTTCTGAAATGGACAAGTGGTTTCTTCAGTAACAAAAGCAGTGATGCCACCCCAAGTCTCTGTCCCCCTCCTTGCAATACTCAGTTAATTGAAGTTACAACAAAGGGAGACAAGGAAAAGGACTTGTGATGGCACAAGTGGACAGCAGCGTTGCTTTGGTTGCCGTAGCAATGAAGTCGCCCATTTTGGCATGCAAACATCAAGAGATTTAAGTAATGACATCCATTAAAATTTAGTGTAGGTTTCCTGCAAGTTGGCAGCAGGGCTGCAGCGTTATTCTCAGCTATCTGGATTTTTTTTGTCTGCTCTCTTAACCTTCCTGATTGACCTGTTAGCAAAAATGTTCTGTATCCAGTGGCTGCCTCCAATCAGAGACAGCCCCGAGGGTAAAGTTCACTGTTTAATTCCACGAGTGCTTATGGACAATGCATATTATAAAGGTACACAGAAGACTGTTGTGCTTGCTCTGTGAGTGTTAATGGAAATAATGTATTTGCCAGGAGAGGAAAATACGGCTACCCCTGTGTAGAGATTAAGCACAGACTCTTACTGAAAGGAGAAAAAAAGATACAAGAAAAAGTAAATATCAGGAAAACTGTATTATTAGTTATATGGATTCCCTCCTGGTCTGTAGGATATATATACTTGGAGAAGAATAAAATGACATTTTTAATTTTATCACTTTTAAATGACAGCTAAATCTTTGCTTCAAAAATAAACCAGAGAATGAAAATCACTTTGTAAAGCATCTCATTTCTTACTTACTGTGTTGCTACTTATTTCTTGCTGCTGTAGCTTTTGCAGAATTTCTCATGCTTGAGATATTCAGATATTTAAAAACCTGGTAGGAATATTATGGATTTATTCCATGGCAGAGATAATGGCTATTAATTGTTAGGGTGACTTCTGAAATATGGAGGTTTTTTGTTGCTGGGGGCATTTGGTGCTGTTTGCAGATGTACCTGAGGGTGCATCCTCTCAGAATGTGATTTTTCTTTTCTTCATGGCAATATTCCTTCTATAGATATGAAGCTGTATTGCTTTTATTTACACTCATTATTTTTGCTAGCAGAGGAAACATTTCTGGATAATGTCCTGACATAGTAACATTAAAGTAAGCATTGATTTTTTTCTAATCTAATCTACGCAGAAAGTAATGTAAATGGAAGGACCATTTTCAGTTCATGAATACTTCGTTTTTACTTCTGTGCTTACAAGTTGGAGTATTAAATATTTATTTAAGTATTAAATATTTAAATATTTTTATTTAAAGCCCTGATATTTTTCTGCTTGATTGTGCAGCATTTGCCGTACTCAATTAAAAAAAAAAAAATGGATCCCAGCTGACTGCTACTGTTGCTCATAGAAATAAAAAAGTTAAAACTGGAGCTGAATGGTTGTAGAAAGTGTGAGTTTAGACAAAGCTTATTAATTGTTGTTTAGCCTGCACCAGTATCAGGGAACACCAACATAAGAGTTTACAGTAAACCTGCAACCACAGGTACATAAACAAGTCTCTCAGCTCCTTTGAAATCACAGGCAGCTTGAAACCATGAGCAAGTTTCCTATGAAAATAAGTAATGTTTAAACTCTTTTAAATTCCACTGGCAGTTGAGAAAATAACTTGTTATTTAGGTCATGGAACATTTTTGTCCCATACTTTGCTTGCACCAATTGCATCAAATGAGCCTTCTTCTTCTCTTAAATGTGAGTTTTTACAATTGATTTTATGCCTCATATTTATTGTAGCTGATGGTGGGGGGCAGTGGGGACTAAACACGTTTTGAGTCTAATTGCAAGTGATTGGATTTTCATTTTTCCTTACATGTCATTGTTTAAATTCTGCTCTTTTGACGTGTTTTGTCCTAAAGCACTGTCTGTTTACAATTCAGTACTTCTATTAGCTTAAGGCCCAGCTAAGCAAGTCCTGTTCCGTGTTAGTAAACGTCTTAGTTCCTGACAGATGCTGCAGCAGGAATCTGATGGATATGACATTTACAGCATTAGAACAGCAATGGTGAGAAATAATCTATATCTTGTCAGTTTATGGTAGAATCAAACCTTTCTTTTAGTGGAATGAAACAGTAGCTGTTTCCCACTGCAAGTAAGAGATACATTTTTGCTTGGTTTTTTTACATTTTTGGGTCGGAGCTTTTTGTGCTTTAAAAAAAAAAAATAATAGAAAAAAACCCAACTCTTTCTCACAATTGGAATTTGTAAAATAAGTTGTGGTTGTTACAAAAAAGTTTTACATAAAGTGTTTGGATCCATAAGCATGAGGAGATAAACATCGTATTTCTCAGACTCAGCTAATTCCAAGTCTTTGTTTTATACACCCAGATGTTTTGGATTTACTGGGTCTACACTGAAAACTGTGGGTGAATTTGGCCCAGAAACTACATGACTTGATCATAAAAAGTTGTGTTATCTTATGAGAAAGAAAATTTTCTTGATGGATGGAGTACTCCCTGAGCTGTCCAGTGGTTCCCAAAGTAGCAGACAGGAGAGTTGCTGATCTTGGCTTTCCTTTTCATTTCAAGTTAGCAGGAAAAAAACAAATGTGTGGAGATAAAGGCTTTATCCTCCAAGGAAGTTCTTTGATCCTGTGGTGGCTATCCCTGTGTAACTCCTTGTAAGGACACTTGTATTCCAGGATGAAAATTCCTCTTTTTTCTATGTGCAAAATACAAGCAAAAGAGGATAGGGAGCACTAATCCTGGAATACAAGTGTCCCAACAGGATTAGCGTAGCCGTTAATGTCTCTGTAGACAAGCCTGAGAGGACAGAGAGAGTTAAAGAGTCTGTATTCTCTTAATTTTCTTTTTAAAGCTCAAAACACTCCCTGTCATGCCTGAGGCTAAGCTCATTGTTGAGGGATGCTTCATTGTCAGTGTTATTCGGTACCTGCCATTGCCCCTTGGGTATCACAAAGAGGTGTCACACCCAAAATCTGCAGCAGGCTGTTCACCTGTCCCAGTCACAGACCATGCTAGAAGGGAGTGTTTGCTCTCAGGTGGGGTAAGACAAGATCTGTGCTGCCTCACTTCCAGAGCTCGGGGTTATTTAGCATGTACAGTCATTCCCAACTTTCTTTTTTTTCTTTTGTTCATCGGTGCAGATGTGTTCTTAAGGCCAGAAATCGCAGTGGCCTGAATAAGAAGGAAGCTGCTGACAGCTTTACTGCTCATTTTTAATTGCTGTTATTCTCGGCAAGCAGTGTGGCTTTTCCAGAAGTAGTTCAGAGGAATTCAGTGGAATTCTGAAAATCATACCCCTGAGTGTTAAAAGGGTGCTGTGTTTTACTGGTAACTCTTTCTTATTTTTTTCCCTCCCAAAATTATGCTAATGGAGAATTTACCGTTCACTTTTTGAGCATTTATTATTCTCAAGTAGTCCCCACTCTGCTTCATAGTTGACATTCTAATTTGTGCGCAAGTACTAGTTTTTTAGGAATACTGGATTTTTAACAGTAACAGCTTGAATTTAAATTATTTTCCAAACTCCCATACAGTCAAAACAGAATCCTTGCTTTATAAAGAGTTGACAGAATAAACCTCAACTGTCAATCACGGGAGCATTCTGAAAACCTGTGTGACAAATTCAGTTATATTGAGGGTGTTTTTCCGGGTTTTCATGTTTTATCGAGTCTTCTGAAGCTGATTCCATTTGTAATCCATACGCCATGTGCGGAGCACTGTCCTTTATTCTTTATTACACTCTGCAGGTTGTTGATTGCATGTACCTTTTGAGTCTATCCTCTAGCATCCAGGAGCATAAACAAAGCTGCAGACACTGTGTTTTCCTCTCCCAGCAGCATAATGTGTTTTTGAATTAACCAAGTAGCCTTGGGTTCTACTTGGGTTTCCCCATTGTTGGAAAGGCAATTTATTCCTTTAATGAGACCGGAGATTAAGAATTGAATTAAAGGGAAAGTGTGGGTTGATACAAAAACCAGTTAATAAATAAGTTAAATTACTGGTCTTTTCAGTTTTAATAGCAGATGAGGCGTTGGCTTTCTTTTGACAGTACTGAGTTGTTGGGAGTGATTTTTTTTATGGTTATAACCTCTAAAGAATACTGTGCCCTTAGTTTTTCATACCTGAGAAACCACTGAACTCAAAAAGTAGGCAGCACCAGAAGTGGGAGTGTGTGAATTAGGAAAGATCATGTGAAGATCCTGTGGTTTAGAAGAGATCAAACTGTGAGGAGGAGAAACCACCCTTTTTTCTAGAGTGGCATAAAAGGATTCACTGCAGGAGGGATATTTTGCAGCAATGTCTGTGAGCCTCCTTAGCCAAGTTAGGCGTACAGCCACATGAAAATTTAAATAGGGAAACCAGATCCCAGATGCATCCTAGAAACAATCAGATGTTGGCTAATGGACCTTATGTCTGTCTCACTCCCTGTGTACTGTGCTTATTCTTTGCCACCCTGCACTTTGTCATATACTGAAGGGAGTTTTATCTCACTGCATGGTGCTTTATCTCCTGTTACGTGGATGCTTCTCCCTCATGGCTCCTTGGGGGACATGTGCATCCTTAACTCTTCCCCTCATCTCCCTCTTTAGGAGAGGGACAGTTCAGAGCCAGCTGCTCTTACCAGAAATTCACACAGTACCTGGCAGTAGGAGGGGAAAACCTTTGAAGTTGTGAGTAGGAAGGAGAAAGGACCCTCTTGGGACTCTGGTGTATGTTTCCTAGGCATGGCCACAGGCTCTGAAGTCATGGGTGGCAGGAGGGAGCCCCTTTTAGCCCCAGGTGTGTGGGCAAGAGGCCACCCCGCAGGTGGAGGAAGTCATGGCACTCCTGAGCCATCTGGCACAGGTAAGGCATGCTCATGGGGTTTTGTTCCTTGTGGTCCCTTACGGAGGTACAGCAGGGAGTCAGCCATGGCCCAGGTCCCCTTTGTAGTTGCAGAGGAAATTGCTGGCTGGAGATAAGGCTTCCAAAGATCCGGCCCAAATCAGACTGGGTGTCTGGCACTGAGCTGCAGCTGTGCAAGGAAGTCCTTCGGCATCAGAGTGAAATGAAACGCGGGTCAGAGACTATGGGTTAAGAGGACAAAAATTGCTAAGTTAGCTTGAAATTCCAGGTCAAAAGTTTTTCCTTCTTTCATTAAACACAGCAAAAGGCATTTCTGATTACCAGGGATACTGATAATGCAGTATTCTAGAGATCCAGATCCTTTTGTACTCCAGCCTTGCAATGCTGCCTGCGCTCTGAGGAACGTTCTTGACATTGAGACTGGTGCATGAAAACAATATTCCTGGGGTTTTGTGCAAGAAAACGGGCATATTTTAAAGCAAAAGAAAATGTACTGGAAACCATGATATTGCCTTTTTTTACTGTCTTTTAAAATGACTATATTATACGTAATAAAAATTCTTTGGTCATATGCAGGTCGAACAAAACTCTGTATGTTCCAGGACCCCCTGTCTCATAACCAAAGCCATCCTGGAAAGGAAAGGGGGATGTTCTCCTTGAGACCGTTCTTCTTCTCCCTCTTTACTGTGCTCTTCTACACTTGTCTCCCTCTCAATGGCTTCTCTTCTTCACCTCCTGTCCTCTCCTTGTCCAGGAACTACCTCAAGGACATGAGCATTTTCCCTTATTGGAGTTTCAATCCTATTTTAGGCTCTTTTCCCCACTCCTCTGCAAAATGGACTTGCTGTTGGCCTGTAAAACCCCACCAGATTTTGGTTGTCTCTTGAATGGTTCAGTTTACTGTCTTCAAAGGTCTGAATGACACAGCTTTCTGAATCACATGGCAGACGATAATCTCTTCAGATTTTTAGCAGTTCAAATTATAAATTACACTTGTAAGATGCATTTGCAATCAAAGAACAGCATGTTATTTTCTTGGAGCCACTCTCACTGCTGCCATTCCATCTCATTGTGTACAATACTGTATTTTTCTCCACATTTGAATGTTTTGGATCCATCTGAATTAAAAAGCTACAGAACAGCTTTCCCTTTCTGACAGTGGAGGGCCTTTTTATGATGTTTAGCCACTTATGTTGGTTCATCCCTTTGAATTTACCTTTCCAATTTGCTGTTACCTGTCCTTGTTTGTCTGTGAAGTAACTTCCTGACGAGACTGCAACCCATTGGCAGCTTGCCAATATTTTCTTAGTTTTTCTTGGAACATTCAGTTTAGGAAGTGGACTGATTAGCGCACAAACGTTGTTTAGCAGAAGAACTCCAATTAGCACTGTTTGCCCTGGTTTCAGTGATAAACAAAGTTTAGATGCACGTCAGTGTTTGTCCTAACAGTTTATAAAGTCCATTTTGTGGTCCTAGGGGACAGCACACAGCAGATACATTGGTCACTGCAGTTGAGGCCATGAGAAAAAGCTTGCTGTGTCAAGCTTAATAGGCTGTGCATGACACATTAATGAGCCTCTTTCAAGTTTTCCATTAATCTTAATTATTCTGAAATACTAACTAAATCTTTACAAATATGTCTTTTTCATGTTATTGTCTGTCTGGTAACGTAGGAAAAAAATTACACACACTTCAGTCCTTGTAAACTAATGGAATTTAGGTTTTCAATGTGTATTTTTGTGTTGTTGCTGTATTTTTTCCCTCTTTTGTTAAAGCCTAAAACTAAGCTAGATTCTTATCAGTACAAGCATAGGCAAGCTTCTTGCCCCAAGAAAACGGCTAGCCTCATTTTGGCATGACAAAATTAATACTGATTAATGGGTGGGATAAGCTTGGACTACCCTTATGGTAATATTGCAGGTAGCCAAGTGTAGAAGCATACACTTGGTGGTTCTATAGGACAGATGCTTGTCTGGCCACGATGGGCTTATCTGTAAGAACCTGAAGACTAGAAGGTTGTTGAAGTGTAAAATAACCATTCCTCCTTCCCTGCTCCACATGCCTGAGTCACAGTTTTGTTGACTTTTTTTCTAATTGTCCTGTGAATTCCTTGAGCCTGTGTATGAGCAGGGGAGTTGGAGAGAGTGGATAACTTCATGTGCCCATCCCTTGTGTTGGGACTTTTAATTTATTATGTAGGCAAACTGGCTCAGGGGTTGAATCCAATAGTGGTATCTTTAGATCATAGCCAGTATTAGATGACTAAAGTAAGTATGAAATAGTCTATGGGTGCTAAAAATACTTGAACTAATTGACATAATCCTAACTCTGCATGAGAGCAGGATGCATGGAAGCAGCTGTCAATCTTGTGCTGGATTAGCTCTATTTGTATTTCAGAAATTACTATAACTAGAGGATCACACAGGACAGGTCTGTGCTTAGCTGTATAGTGGCTTGAAAATCTCTTTTTTTTTTTGCTCCTGACAGCAGTACACAGACTATAAAGGCAGCCCAAGAGAAATCAGAGTTTTCTGCTGGAAATCTTTTCAACTGATTGAAAGGCATTGTTAAAATGTCTAATTCTGATTTCATCAATCAGTTAACTGAAAAACAACACATTCAAATAAAGGAAAACTGTTTCCTCTCTCCTTTAGACAATGAGACAGGTCCAGAACTTCTAGACAGCCATGCAAAGGTGTTTGTTCTTCACTGCAGGATCCTGGTTTGCATGTATATTACTTGTCATTAAACAGTGCAGGATGTGAAGCTGCCCTTTCCCTTAGCCCTGGGTGGTTAACTGAGAAAGTGAAATAGTCCACTCACCAGGGGAGGGAGGAATCTAACCCTAATATTTAACTATTTATTGCACCTGAATGTCACCCATGCTCTACCGTGGCAGCTTCCTTGTGTATGGAGTTAGTGGATGGCATTCTTGATACTCCAGCTGCAAAAGGATCATGTGTTCCTCAAATTAAATTTGTTGCAGGTTTTTTATAGCAGTTGGAGAAAACCCTTCCTTCAAAAATAAACATCAGAATCTACTGTTGTTGCTGAAAAGAATGGGATGTGATTGGGGACATGGTTTTAAGTTACTTGTTAGCTTTAACTAAACACATTCACATTTTCTAGGTTCTTTTCCCTTTTATGAATATTTTACTCTAATATGCTTTCTAAGTTACCACTATGTCTCCTCATTCCCTAATGTTCTTCCATTGTCTCCCTCTTTCTCTTCCTCTCATGACTTGCCTCATCAACAGGCCAGATTTTGATTTAAGAGTTTTGTGGTTGATAGTTTAGTCAAACACTTGAGGAATCATCAAGTGAATGGTGCCAAGCGCCTATTGAAAGATTTGCTCCTTGGAAGTTTTTTGTCTCTTACAAGCAGATTCAATAAATTAACTTATAATTACATTAATTAGAAAATAATAGACTCTTCCTAGCTGCAATCATATGATGATACTTCAGAGTACTAGCCATGTACCACTTGAAATTCATTATTTGATTTGTAGTAGTGGAGTTCTCTATGAGTTAGCACATCTAAAAAGAAGTCTTTCAATGTGTGCCATGTGAAAAGGTGCACAGAAATTAATTTCATTTTAGATGTACAAATTTCCTAATTATTCACATTTGCAAATTTAGTTCTCAGTTGCAGTGAACTGATAAATGGTGTCTGATTAATTTCCGATTTGATCAGTCTGTTTGTGATGGGGTTTGAGTTTTTTTGTGGTTTTGTTTGTTTGTTTGGGGTTTTTTGTTTGTTTTTTAAATTTCTTTTTTTTTCCATATTAATGACAAGGGACCACTCTTGGGAAATAGTCCAAGGACCAGGTCTAAAATGAGTTGTGATAAAAAAGGTCCCATAAAAGATGGGAACTGACTGATGGCAAGGTAAGTTGATAAAATTGGTCTTACATCAAAAAGTAAGTTATTAACTACTTGATTTTTCTTGAGATCTACTCTTCCCTTGGGCGTTGGAAACTTTATTGGGGTTCTAAAACAAAATACACCCCTGATTTAATTCCAGCACATGCCAGGTTGATGTTGTTCACTTCTCCTGCAGGTTTTAAAGAGACTGCAGGTGGTTTTTGTCGTACTTGTAGTCTTAACTGTGGGGCTGTATTCTGGAATACACCTTTGTGAAAAAAAAATTGAAAATATACAAACTGTTAGTGGAAAGCCTGTGAGCGATACCTAAAAATATAGATGATTCTCTTCACTAAAGTAGCTCGGGAGCTCATATTCATACATGGATGGTGTTTGTACATCTGAGAAACAGGTAAAGCAGTGAGTAGCTGTGGCAGCACCGGTTAAACTGTACAGGAAACTCAAAGTGAGCTAAGAATTACATCCAACTTTCTTCAAGTCCAGTAACCAATTTTGCTTAACTACTCTTTTATGGTTTTTTCCCCTCCCTGTTGATTTTTTTTTTAAAGTCAGCTATTGAACAGGGCTCTAGTGAATTGAGCAACAACTCGTTTCCTTTGCGATCACCAGGAAATACACTGAGCAATTAAGGGTGGCTGGATGGGAAAAGGGCTTTCATTTCACTGAGATACAAAAGTTCCCAGGCTTTCCTGGCTTTTCAGCAGCCTTCCAGGTGGTCTGACTTGGAGCTAAGTCCCCCATGTTCCAATGTCCATGGTAGCAGCAAATTTGAGGAAACAGAACTGATGGCCTGAAGGATTTAAATTTTTTTCTCTGTGTTTCATAATTTAATAGCTCTTGTACAAATCTCAGGTTCTATTTCCTACCTGTTTCTTTATTATCTAGATAAAGAGCAAAGAACTTCCACCAACAGCCTGTAGATTCACAGAGAGTAGATCCTTATTAAGAAAGAATATCTCCCAGAAATCCTTGAATTCTCAATCTGTGTAAAGATTAACAAGTATGGGTCTATGTTTTAAGGGAAGGTGACCATCTGCTGATCCTGTTTTGCACAGAGATGCTCAGTGGCTGTTTTTGTTTCAAATGTTGACCTAAAAATGTAGCATTTCCTCACAATCTGAGCTCCATGTGACAGCAAGTTGTGTCTTGTTGAAATGCACTATGCCCACTAGTGTAAAATGAGAGTATCAGGATTTCATGTGGAAACATGACTTTGGCTTGAAACTGATACAAGAGATTTACAAGATAAAAAACCTGAAAACTCCAGCAAGTCCTAACAAAATACTCTCTTTAAGTAATGCGCACTAAGTAAATATTATGGTTTATTGGAAACCCTTTCCCTATTAGAGTCTATTCTACTGTTTGCTTCTCTAGGATCTGAATAATAATGTCAACTATTTTCTAGGAGACAATAAAAAAAATCTGAGTTTTAGATTTCTTTTAAAATTCAGAGTTTCTTTTTTCATTGCTGATTTATCCAAACTGAAAGAAACTGAATTACAGGTGTATCTCTATCTGATATGTGGGGTGAACTTCTGGTCCCTTGCCTCCATGGTTGAGAACTCACTATCTGCTTTTAAAAGAGATCTCACAGTCATAACAGATGCCAAATATACAGAACTTTTTTGTTCACTTGCTGATAATACTCTGGATTTATTTATTGTAGAGGGGTTTGTGTGTGTGGTTGTGTGCACGTGTGGATTATCTCAGTTTTGTGTTGTTTCCCTCCCTTATATCAATGTTCATGCCATGGCAGTGTTTTCACTGCCACTTGGAATTCTTTTTAGAGTTCCTAGCCAAAGAACACTCTTCTGAATGTTAATTCTCTTCTGAACAGTGGTAGGGTTCCTGTGTCCTTCCTCTCTGAGGCTCTTAAGTGCAACTGTGATCTGTAAGACCCATCACAGGATTAAGGAACAAGGAGTGCTAATCTGGGTTTTACCCCTTCCTGCCTCTGTAGCTGGGACTGCCTGTGGAAGAAGTGAGCTGATTTGAGTTTCTCAGAGGGGTGGGGTGAGGATTAATTAACTGCAGATGCGAGTTGTTGCATGGGTCCTGGGGAATGTTTCACCAAGATTTTCAGCTAGTGCAGTTCAGCTGAACTAAACAGAAACTTGCATTTTGTTACAAGAAATATGTAATTGTCTGATGGAAATAGATCTGAAATGTTTTTAGCCCTGTAAAAGGCAGAGGAACAATTTCACTTGTATCTCACTGTTCAAAATACACGCCAGATTTTAAAATTTGACTGCACCTGTTTTGGCATCCAATCCAACTAGGATTTTCTTTCTAAAAGGTAGAAGTGCGCTTTGTTACCTGGAATTGTAAAAATAGAGATTGGTGACTTTTTCTGTATCAGCAAAATGTGTCATCAACCTTCAGCAGGGAGTTTTGAATGCAGTTCCCAAGAGGCCTCCACTGCCTGAGACATCCAAAGGCTCTGATGCCATCAGCTGGAAATCTTGGCCTAGAAAAATGTTTGTATATTTTAATTTTCTACCTCAATTTTCAGTAGGTACTCCAGTTTATAATAATATTATTTGTTAGCTGAAGCCAAGACCAGGAAAATATGACTGTTGTGTAAAGCCTCTGTAGCTTTTGTGGAGGTTTGATAGCACTGGACACAGAGAAAACTGTACTCCCGAAGTAGTGTTGATATCATTGAAGCACCTGATTTTTGTATAATATCGTATTTTGGAGAGCTGAAGAGAGAGAGGGTGCTCTATACATGTGCACATAATAAATGTCAGTCTGGTTTATTCCTTCAGAATTAATCTATGTGGGACTAGAACTTCTGTAAAAGGCATTAGCATGGTGAATATTCTTGCCAGTGCCACATTTGTGTGACTGATGAATGATGCCTCGGTCATGAAGCCTATGAGGAACAGAGTGCAAATAGAAGTTTTTTGGGTTTTTTTTTTTTAAATACTTACACTTTCAGAGATTTAACACATAAGTCTTTAAATAGAGTAGAACTTCTAAAATGTTGTCTTTTGACCACAGTGTACAAGGTGCTACATTTCCTTCTCATGAGTTCCTGTTTGGGACAGACAAAGCAGATGTTTGGCTTGGAAGTAGGCTTTATTTGGCATGATGGCAGGAAGTACTGAGAGATTTGCTATTGGCATTTAGTCCCTGATGTTTCTGTAGACTGAAAGAACATTTTTTTTCTTTATTTCTCTCTCTTTTTTTCGTTTTTTGTTGCTTGCTTGAATCTATGTAAAATGAATTGAACTTATAATACATATTTGGCAAGGGAGCTGGAAACACAGTATTCTGTTCCTTACAATCTTGACAGTCTTACTCATAAATCCCAGTCCCCTGATTCCTCTGATCACAGTGAGATTTTTTTTTCGCAGGTGTTTAGAACATGAAATTAGATGTTTCCCTCAAAGCTGTATGTCTGATCTCCATAACTGCAGCAAGGGCCTGTCCTCCAAATCATTCTGGTTTAGGGAAGTTTCTTCCTGCATCTGGCCCATGCTTTGTGTTAATCTGTATTAATATTAATTAATATCTATTAATATTAATCTGTTTTAAATTAAGGGTAAAAAAGAAGGGAGGAAAGCAGCTGAGAAGATAACTGGGCTGTGAAGGCAACCAAACTGATTTGCATGAAAATACTGGAATGAATTACTATTTTAATAAATTCTGATGGTTTTTCTGTAAAATGTCTGGGATGGGAGTTTTCATGCATGAAGTTATTCAACAGAGATTTTTGCTGCAAATATCTAAAGTGTTAGAAAAAGAACTTCACCTGTTTTTCCACATTTGCATTTTCACACAACAGACTTTGGGGGGGGGTGGGGCGCGGTGATAATCTTGGTTTGTGGAGCCATGAAACTGTCCCTCTGTTTTCTGTTGCCTGTGGTTCAGGCTGTGATGATCTGAGCATTCCTGTGCTCTGCTGGAAGCAGAGAAGCGATGCTCTGTGTATTTTATATGCAGCAGATTTGAATCCTGCAAAAGAAAAGTTACTGGAGGGAAAGCAAACCCATGGAAGGATTCAGCTAGTGAAATTCATTTTGGGTCAATACCTGGAATACTTCATTTTTAGTGGACTGGATTGAGTTGGTTTGGACTTTAGAGCTACTCCAGCTTGAACTGTGTCTCAGATGGGAATATGCGAGGGCTGCTTCTGTTGCAATAGGAATGCTTTGGAACCAGAATATAACTCCTCCTATTAGGCAGTCAACAAAAGTTTAAATGCCTTTTGTTCTTAGGGGTATTTTTATAAAATCTTAACAACCCGTGGTTTCCCATTTAATTTGAATATAGCTTAATTCACCAGCTTGCCTTTCAAGATGGTCCTGGATTTACCACCTGAGCCACAACTTCCTTAATGTCATGCCAAAGTAGTTTTAAGGGAAGGATGTATTCAAATAATGTGGAAAATGTGTCCAAGAGAATGAGTGTGTGATAGCTCTCAGGTTACAGAATGCACCAGAGTCTGCAGGAGAGGAACATGTATTACCCATTAACACTTTGCAGAAATGAGTCCTGCAAAAATAGTTACTGACTGAAAAGAGTAAAAAAAAAAAAAGGCTAATTTCTTTTCACCAATTCTATTTTTCACCCCTTCTTAGAATTGTGGGTACTCTGTTTTAAAGAAAAGCTTATTGGTATAATTATGCAATTCTAATTCTTCCACACCAGGTGTAGCTGTCCTTGGGTGGCACTGAAAAATAGAGTGAAAAACAGTTAAAAATCTGTTTCAAGAAATAAAAGAAATGGTGAAGTCACCAAGCATACAGGGAAGAAGCACTGGGAGTGTGAAAAGCTCTTCCTTAGAGCAGATGGCTTCACGCAGTAAGAAATGTGAGGAATTGAAGCATTATAAAGACCTGAAACAATATGCTCCTCCTGCCCTCCCACAGCTGGAATATTTTTATTTTGTGCGTTAGTCCCAGGTTTTGTTTTTGTTTAGGTAATCTTTATACCAAGTTGCAGGATATGTTCCTTTGCATAGTTTTTTCCTAGTACTGACAGCCAGAAATGGTTTCCATTCCACAGGTTTTGAAAGTTTTCTAGGCTATCTGTGAATTAAATGAAACTACCTCAGGGCCAGTAAATTTACTCATTAATGGTATCAGCATTAGGTTTTGGAGCTTTCTGGGTTTCCATTATTCCCACTGCAGTCTCCAGACTGTGGTCTCTCACCAGGCCTTTCTGTGCACACGGAGCTGCCGAAAAATCAGAATAGGAAAGAATTACATGACTCAAGTTGTCGTCGCATTGTTCACGGGAGCCTGCTTGTGGAAGAAAAAAACAAAATGAAGGCAGAACACTCTCCTCCATTCCTCCACCAAAACATGGCTGTGCCAGCACAGAGCTTCCATGTCCCTAAGGAATGAGGTTGTCCATTTTTTTTCCACCTGCTGATCAGCTGTGCTGGAACTGCCAACCCATCCTGGGTACATGCCTGTGGCTGGTTTAATGGGAAGAGATCTCAGCAGCTCCAGCAACCTAATTCCCTCTGCAAAAAGTGCATATCCCTTGGCACAGGCATGGCTGTTGATCCCCAGAGCAACTGGGGTTGGCCTGGGAGTCTTTGGGAGTGGGGAACATGTGCAGGAGGTGGTGATGTCTAATGGGTGAGGCCTGGTGAGAAAGGATGGAAATTTGGGTTTTTTCCTACTGCTCCAGTTGTTTCTGATAGGAAAGTTTTGTGACAGAATAACTCCAGGCCTTGTGTCTGGGAGCTAAAGGATAGCAAGGATAAATTTAAAGTACATTCAAATTATTTTAATCTGATTTTTATTTTGTTTTCCTTTTTTCCCATGGTTTAATAAGTTAGCACACTCTGATATTTTTATCTACAGCTTTAGCACGAACAGTAATTGTTGCCAATCGCTGTAATTATTATTTTGTGATCCTTTGGGAGCCTGCTGTACCAAGGCATTTGCTTCCTGTTGCTTCTGCACCTGGGAATTCAGGCTCCAATGATATTTTCCAGCAGATGTGACTCTCGGGGCTTGTTTATTTTTAGCTTTGGGATTGTGCACCTTGATCTCGGTGGGAAGCTTCCTGTCCTCATTGTCTTTTACAGCCGGTTGTAAAGGCAAGTGGCTTATAATGACCTACCCTTACTTCCCCTTGCTGCTTCCAAAAGACACAGGAATGTCATCATCACATGTTATAATTTACTCAGGGACTTTCCGATGAGGACCTCACAGGTTTAACCTTTCAAAAAGCTGTGTTTGTTCAAGAGGGTAATAATATTGGTAGCTTAAAAGTTGAGGTTAAGAAGTTACGAGATTGTGTTTGATAGGTTCGTTGTTCTTTGTCCGCTGCACGGTTTTTATTTTGAGGCAAGTGGATCTGTGTTTTTCAGAGATAGGTGTATTTCGATCACCTGATTCCATTATAATGAAATTTCTGGGAAAAGAATTTTTATTTTTAATGTTACATGTCAAGGTTGTAACTTTTCTTAAATTAGTTTTAAATTATGGAGAAAATGGGGGATCATACAGGAATGATTTGTATTTCTCCATCATAAATGGCAGCAACTACTTTTCTTAAAAACACGTTTTAGAACATCCTAAAATTTTAAGCCTTGTGTGTATGTCTGTGCTCCTGTGCCTGTGCCTACATTGTCTCTGTGTGTTTAGACCAGTTTAAAAGCCTTGTGTAGCAGATTGTGACAAAAAGTTTTTAATTTATCGATACCTCCAATGTTTGTTAAAGGGAAAAAGATTCAGCAAGAAAGGGCTCTGGTCCCAGGATCAGGACTTTATGTAGCGCCTGTAAGCACTGCTGTTGTGATGCTGTTTTGTTGGTTTCCTGTTGTATGAAAACATTCAGGGAGCAGATTTCCATCTGTTATATTCTTCAGAAAACAGGCAGCATGATCCAACTGATGGTTGGGTTTTTCATGTATGGGGGGGTTGGAATAAAGCCCAAGCTTGTGGATCATTTCATCTTTTGCTGACCTAACTTGTTTTGCCATTACAGGGAAAAGAATGTTTGTTTCCTAAATATTCAGTGTGGTAGACAGCAGAAACTCCATGCCCACTGCCTTTCTTCCCCAGGAAGTTTTTTCTCCACTAGTGACAGGCAGATTTTATTTTTGGCAATTGTTTTGAATTTTGGAAGAGGGACATGATACAAGGATTCTCTTTTTTTGTTAAAATTGGAAAAGAAAACAGACCCATCTTTTTCTTTGCGAGGTGAGCAATTAACAGGAGAATGCTGCTGCTGTTGGTGCTTGCCATGTGATATTTATTATTGGGTAACATGGCATGCTAGTAATCCTATGAGTTGGGAAAAGACTCAGACCTTCAGTTCTCCTTGGAATTCTTAAAAAAAAGCAGAATTGTTTCAAATAGTTTGTTTCGAACACCTATCCCAGGACCATCTTTAGTGAGCTGTTATGATTTTTTAGTGTACTCTTGAAAATATCCTGCAAAGTTTTGATGCTTTCCTAATTGCTGCTTCACAATCATCACCAAATAAGACCTTCCTAAAACATCTGTAATTTTTTTTTGTTAGAGCAGTAGGTTGTACAGAAGCTTCTCTTGTCCCAGAATAATTTTCAGTCAGGCCACTATTTTCATCCCTAATAGAAGTCACTCCTAAAATGCATTCTCTTGTCAGTGAGGGTGCTGCAGAATTTTGGCTTATGTAAAAAACAGTCAGTCTTGGGAAAAAAAAAGGTAGAAGGGACATATTGGATGTATTGTGCCTTTATTTCCAGCTGCTTTTTGCAGTATTAAAATTGGTCAACAGTTGTAGAAGTGATAAGATTGTCTGAAGGGACCTGGTAAACTGGTAGAGATCTCCCTGTTTTGTTCTTAAAGCATTTGTGTGCACTCCTGGTACTGATCCTGAAAAAAACCCTCCCAACCTGTACCTACAAAGCTGTGCAAAGAGTGGCACATCCTGACATGTGAAAGGAGAGGTAGTGGGGCTGAGCTACCTGAAGGAATTTTCACTGGCATTCCTGCAGCTGAGGGGAACTGCTTTTGAGGAAAGAAAGGAGATGGGGAGGAGCCTGGCCAGTGGTGAGTGTGCATGGGGGGCTCAGGAAGGTAGGCTGGAGCTAAAATGACTACGTCCATGTTTTTCCAGGTGTCTCTTTTGTAACAATTCACTATTTTTTTTAGAAGAGGCAGCATATCCAGTCATTCAGAGAACTAAGTGACAGGAAGAGAGAGAAGCCAGGCTTGTGCTGTGCTTTCATTAACTGTTTTACTGCAGGTGGTACCTAATTTTATAATGCTTTCTCAATTACAGGGTCTCCCACACACTCATTGCCCCTCATTTTCTTCCTCATTACTGTATTGCTTTGTTTAATCCTCTATAATGTGTCTAACTCACTCTTAGGGTTGCTTGCAAAGGTCAGGTTGCTCTTGAGATGTTTTTGCTTGAAATAAGTGAAATGGTTCCAAATTTTAGTGTTACCAAAAAAACCCCAAACCAACCCAGTCTTTTAAAGCTTCAGAAATGAGTGACTTCTTCCCTGATCAAACAGGACTTCCAGAATTGATGCTTGCCTTCTACTTAAAAGATTCAGGAGGCCCCCTCCATGCTTGAAACATATAGAAATGATGAAAACAATTAAATGTGTACATATTTTACAAGATTTAACTTGACAAGCCTGAATAAACTAGCTTCTGCCCTGCACCTTTGTTCTTGCCCTAGGACTTTCTGTGTACTTGCAATAGACTTTCAACTCAGTCAGAAAAAAATTCTTCGTAACTAAAAAACTTGGCATCATAATTAAAACACAACTGTTTCAGGAATTGCTCATACCTTTCCCATTGCTTTGGCAGTATGACAATTACAGGTAGAAAAATTAAGCCACAATATTCTCCTGAGCCCCCTTTGGCTCCAATTTTTTGGTGTAGTTTTTACAGAAGGATGTCCTGCAAAAGCAGCTTGCTAAGAGGAGAGGTGGAGTGTGTGCTTCAGTAAAAAAATCTGTTTTTCAGGTTAGATTTGCATCTTTCCCTTGCATTGTTTCAAAGTGAGTTTCAGTTACAAATAATAAATCTGTTTGGAATTCTGCACTGGTGTATCTTGCGGGCTGGGTGTAGTTGTTGGGGAGAGCTCCCATCTTATTATCTCACCAAATTTATTTTCATTTTGATTTTATATGATTCCTGATTAACCAAAATACGCTTGTATATTTGTATGTTTAAGTTCAAAATATTACAGTCAGTGATGTCAGAAAGGCAGATACTATGCTGAGAATGTTTATTCAAATTTTCGTAGTGAAAGCAAATGAAAAAAAATTTATGGCAAGTGACCTTGAAAAAGTGTCTTCTTTTCCTGTTTTTCTTGAGAGGTGAGATTTAGTTCCATGTTGCTGGCTTTTTGACTTTGGGTTTTTCAGCATGTAGTTCTAATAGCTTGTTTCATTATATAGCTCATGAACCTGTTCAGGGTTCTCTGATCATTAATGCAAATGAATACATTGATGCAACATCCTGGTGTAAAAGAAAAGCCTTGTGACTCTCAGTGATATGAAGTTGTTTACATTTGAGTTTACAGGTATTTCTGCTTTCTTCCTTACCCTCCCTGCCAATTTTTCCTGTTAAGCAGACTGATCTTAGTGGCCATAAAGCCTGATTTCCATCTATATACAGCTCTCCAAGTACCAGAACTATGTGTCATACACACACACACACACACAAATCAAATAATATAATGGTGTAAGGAAGAAGCCTGATGGTGTCTGTTTGTATTTGTAACTGAAACTGTGACCTTCCCAGAAGTTATGACTGCCTTTCTGGTTGTAATCATTTAACAGCTTATTGAAAGATAATGGGGCTCCACTACCGAAAAAGAAACCATACATCTAATATGATAGGCATTATCCTTGAGTATAAAATGATAAATAGCAGTACCTCCTTTGTAATTCGGTAGCGTATACTGAAATTTAGGAATGGTAGTTGGGGGTATGCAATATAGCCAAGAAATACTTGAGATTTTCCAATCAGCTAGTGCATTATTTTGTTTGTTTTCATGGAGTATTGAATGGTGCAGGAATTAACAGGCTTGGGAAAGTGTTGAAAGAAAAACCTTCAGTAGAATTGCTGATAGGGCAAGAATTGTTCCCTGTTCCCTAAACTCCATGTTTTCTAAACTCAGGTGGCTTTGTGGCGAGAGTTTTTCAAACAATTTTAAAAAAATATTGTACTTCAAAAACTGTCATGTACCTCATAACTTTTTGTGCATGATCTGAGCTGCAAAACTGACAGAACCATCTTGGTAAAAACCCATTAAAGGATTAATTTCTGGCTTTTTATACATCTATTGTGGTTTTTATTATTTGATGACAGACTAGGAGATACCCAGTGATGTAAAGGACATATCAATTTGGAGGAATACTTGGCCTTTAAAGAAAAAAGCTGTTGTTATGATTGTGAAGAAACCTGAGCCATGAAGTTATATAAGTTGCAAACAGCACTGAGCTCAGTTTACAGCAGAGCTGTGTGTGATGCTTCTGCCTCTCCCATAACTGTAAATTAGTGTTACCTGTCAACAGGTTGTTATTCTGTCTGTTTGGCCTATAACTGTTACGGAAGGAACAGGGAAAAGGAGGAAGTCAGCTTTGGTCATGACCCAGAATCTGATGAAGATATTGGAAAGATTTTTTTTTGACTTTATTATGCTTGAGGTCAGACCCTTGGAGTTTGAAAAAAAATCCAGGAAAGGAGAAAAAAACAGAGACTGGAAAAAGAATTTCTGTCTTTTGATTGCTGTGTGAAACTACAGGTTAGTTCAGAGCAAGCATTTGGGCCTTGAGTAAAGAGAAATAATTTTGACATTTGTCATAAAAGAAAGCTTTGCTGGATAACCATGATGTGAAAAAACTTTGTGTCATGCACAGATGCTCTACCAGTTTATCAGATTGTTTTAAAATAATCTCAGGAACAGCTGAGTAGCCAGACTAAGGATTCATCTAGTCAGATTTCCAGTCTCTAGCAGTTGCCAAAAAATAGATGCCTAAGAAAGAAGAGAGAATGACTTAAATTCCCAATTTGCTCCTCCTTGAAGGTACAGAGCACCAGAACAGTTATCAGGAATACCATGGCTTTTTCTCTCTCCTGTGTATTCAAGTAATTGACAAAATACACACAACCAAATGGTTTCTTGACTGAGAGAACTGCAAAACAAACAAGAAAAAGACCCAAAGGAAGCTTTTCACTAAAACTTAAAATATCACTGGAGTGATACAGTTTTAGCATTTGCCCATAAAAATGCTAAGTCACAAGCCTAAGTTTTACAACTCTGCCTATTTTTTTCATTATGAACATTGTCTTTGGCTATTTGCTTTCAAGTATTGTTGGATCAGCTCTATTAATAAAGGTGCCTTCAGGGTATTTGCAGCTAGTGAGGTGGTGTTCTGGGTACTGATTCAGCACTGAATAAGAAACTATTTGTTACCTTTTTGTTTGCAGCAGCAACAAGTTTTAACATTAAAGCATTATGATATCTGATTGCCTACAGGAAAGGGATATAATATTCACTTAGCAGCCAATGAATGAATGATTAAAATCTTAAAAGCATTTAATAAGATTGAAACACAGAACAGGGCTGTTCTCTGGTGTAAAGTTACAGAAGAGGTTCACTGGGTCAGAGAAAGAGTATGGGAGATTGG
Source organism: Brachypodius melanocephalos (assembly GCA_013398615.1). Classification (NCBI taxonomy): domain Eukaryota; kingdom Metazoa; phylum Chordata; class Aves; order Passeriformes; family Pycnonotidae; genus Brachypodius; species Brachypodius melanocephalos. Next base: position 1,930,926 of record VZSR01001831.1, on the reverse strand, counting down.
ATTTTTTTGTTGTTGAAAAAAATTACATTTGCTGTCAAGTCAAGACAGCTCTGAGGGGAAAACCAAAGATGAGTGATGGTATGTTAAAAACAGCACAAAACCAAACAAAAGAATTGATTTCATGCCTGTAATATGACCAAAAAAAAAAAATACATTATTATACAAAGATCTGCACACAGTTTCTATCCTGACCATTAGTTAAAGCTGTAACAACTAGGGTGATGTAAACAGAATCTGAATTTAAGGGAAGTACCCAGCTGAAACTGCAGTTCAAGGAGTTAATTAAGCATAGCAACAGCCTTGTTGCCTGTGACAAGCTCTTCAGAATCTGACAGCTGCCTCTTGCTTACTTGTTTATTATTAAACAGGATGGTTTCAATGACATCTGAACACTTCAGTAGTTCAATATATTGAAAGTGGTTTTTGATGTTTTGTGCATTTTGAGTTTGGCAACCTCTCTCTGGAAAATGAGAGGTTATAATTAAGGTTCTTTAAGCATCTTAAGTTGGCCAAAGATTCCTGCTAAACAATTTTTATGAGCAGGGAGAGAGCCCAGGGCATGATGTGTCCAGCATCCCAGGCACAGTTTGTGCTCAGGTCCCCAGGATAAGGAGCTGTCTGAGAGACTTCACAGATAAAAGAGGGAGAAAAAGGCACTTTGGAAAGGTGAGATTATCTCCATTTAATCCTTTATAGCTTGATGAAACTTTGCATCTCTTGAGTAAGTTGTACTGGAAGTCTAGGACTCCAGGACTAGGGGAATGTATCTCTGCTTATGAGAACTGCTAATATTTTCCTGAGATTATTCTCCAACTTCATGCTAAGGCTTAGAGGCAGAGAAATGAGGGCAGTACAGTTTGAAGGTTCTCAGGAGCACTGAAAAGCCTTTGGATACTATGGTCTTCATCTGAAAATGCTATTAAAATAAATTATGTTGTAGATTGGAGGGGAATTTCTGACAACACTGAACTGCTTAATTTTCCTCCATTTTGGTCTGTCTGCCCTTTTTCTTTAAAGAAAAACCCACATTTTTTGGGTACAGAAATTGGATTGGGGTAGAATAGGATCTTCTGTTCATTCATTAGTTTTTCTGGATGACTTGATCCAAACTGAAAATTGCCTGCAGAAGAGATTCCCTCACCTCACTAGAGTATCCCTGCGCTGGTATCCTGGGCGTGTAAACAATGGTGAGCTTTGCAGACCATTTCTTGCTTTTTTCAGCTTTATAAGAAAGTAGCTTACTGAGATAAGAAACTGAATCCTGTCAATAAAATAACAACAACAACAACAAAAAGGAGGAAAGGAAAGGGGAGGCTGGGCTGACAGATTTCTCTAACCCAGAAGTCTGTGGGGTGTTGGAAAGGTTTTTCCCTTGTTCCTGTCTGTCTCCCCAGCCTTCACTCACTCTAAGGACAAGCAGCACTGCTCTCCCTCTTGCCATTAGTGTTGGTGGCGGCAGCCAGTCTGACCTGGAAAGGAGCCGAGGCTCCAGAGATCTCCCCTCAGACCCGGAAATGTCAAGAATTCCCTCCCTCATCCCGCTGTGTTTATTCAGGGTGTCGAGAGCCGCCTTCACCTGATGGCACTGTCAGGAGGCAGCCGGAGGCTTTTCCACAGCGCTTGCCTGTGGCTGGCTCTAGCTCAGCTTAGTGCAGCGATGCTCTGTGTGTCTCAGGAAGGAAAGGACTTTGAGGCTTTAAAGCACAGATCAGAGGAGGGCATTGGAAGGTGCCCACTGGGTCCCTGGCAGGAGCTGAGCTCCTCTCCTGAGCTGATTTGAGACACAGGTCTGTACCTAAAGGTGTGTGAAGTCCAGTGATGTGGACCCCAGACAGTCTCACCTGGACTGGCCTTGTAAGGGTACTCCTTTCACTGGGAAGCATTAATTTATATTATCTGTGCAAAACATTGTGTTGACATAGGTTCCACCCTGGAGGTGACTGGGATTTAGTACTGGATGCAGTGATGCAGTCCCTCATGTTTTAGGAGTTCTTGGCATGAAATGAGGCCTCATTATACTTTTTTTGGGTTCTGTGCAGTTATTTCCACAAGGTCCCTTTTTTTCTGGTAGATGGAAAAGCACAAGCATGACTTGTAATGTGGAATTCTTAGTGATAAGCCTGCCTTTAAAACCCAAAGTTTTTAATTTCCCTCTAACTTCATTGAGAATATTCTCAGTACTGTGGACTTTATTCTCAATAACTCAGTTTTAAAATAAAATTTGTTTTACAAGTATTAGTTGGTAAAGAATTTCCATCTGTGTTTTGGGAAGATAAATATGCATACCTATATATGTCTGATAACATCATTGGAAAGTGGGGAAAAATAGTTTGAATATTGGTGAGGGACATAATTTCAGATATTTTGTGTGAAAGAGGCTGTGGTGAAAAATGTCAGTGAAGACAGGAAGATCAGGATGTCACGCAGATATGGGAAGAGGGTTAGGATTGGGCTGGAGGGACTGAAGAGTGATATTTTTAGGATGATAGAAATCAGGGGTGTGTGTCATGGAATACGAGGTCAGAGAATAGAATAGAAGGAAAAATGGATGTAGATTTGAAGAACATGAGCAGATGAGCTGGATGAGTTCAGAAGGACAAGAAGAAAACTGAAAGGAAAGGAAAGGAAGAGGCTGGATGAGCAAAGGGAAACTGCAGCTGGGACAGAAATACAAGAGGAGAGACTTTGAGATATAAATGTTGATGGAAAATGGAAAGCTGAAATTATTATATATTTATCTTTTCTATGGGAAGAAAATTTCCAGGTTAAAGGTGGGAAAGAAATAGAGGCAAAGAAGAGCAGTGGATAAAAAGTTGGTAAACAGACTTAGGATTTTGGAAGTTCTTTTTACTTAAGTGGGAGAAACTGAGCTGACTTAGCTAGGATTGTGGCAAAACTAACAGGCAAGATGAACTTGCAGTGGAGGGCATCAGCCAGTTCTTGATACTTCCAGCCCAGATGATCCATAGGACAATAACAGGAGAGAGGAAATGAGTATTGGTTTATTGGGAACATGCCAGGTGTTTGGTTATCAGTGTGTCGGTGAATATACATAGTGTTTCTGAAGTCACTGTTTAGAAAATTGTTGCTCAACGATGTTGTCCTCTTACAAAAGTTACTCGTGTCCTAACATGCTGTGAGTTGGCAAGAGAAGGTGTGACTGTTCCTGCACTGTCTGGAATTTGGACAGTTTTTGGCTCTAACCTCTCAAGTAAAGGTAACAATAACAAGAAGTCATTGCCTTATTGTTTCTTTTTTCAACTATAAATTACAGACTTTGGGTTGTACTGTCAGGAATTTAGAGCAAGTTTTCTGCCACCTTGTTCCATTTATATTTTAAACCTTACTTGATGAGTAATAGAAAGAACAAGCATTCAAAGTGAAGCAGGATTGAGAGAGAGAGATTTTTAGAATTTTCAGCAGGATTGTACTGGGACAAGAAGAAATTTAAGTTAATAGAGTTCAAGGAGTTGTGCTCAGAACATTGCCATCGCATAAACCAACAAAATCAGGAAAATTACTGTTTGGATTTCTCTGGTCCAGTCTACTGATGAAGTCCAAATTACCTGTCTTTATCATAGAGCTGAAGTTGCTTATGATTCCTCTGTGTCAGTGACATACAAGTTTGTAAGAACTCAAGAATTGTTTGAGACCTATGAGGGTTAAAAAGATACACAAATGTAAGACTAGAAGTGAAAAACTGTACGCTAGTTCTAATTTGAACACAAAATTGCTGTGATGTTTCTGACAAATCACTCCAAGTCTGTTCTCCCCAGTTTCCACACCTATAAAACTCTGATGTTGCTTGTTTCACAGAAACGTAACAAATATAAGCTGCTGCTGTTATTATTGCAGTATTTTGAAGATGTAGAGTGATAAATTGTTAGCCTTAACATCTGATATTGCTTGCCTGATAGAAAATCAGAGAAGCTGTGGATGTCCCATCCCTGGAAGTGTCTAAGGCCAGGCTGGATGGAGCTCTGAGCAGCCTGGTCTAGTGAATGTCATCCCTTCCTATGGCAGAGGTTGGAACTAGGTGATCTTTAACTTGAGGTTTTCTCTGATTCTTTGAGTATCAGCTGCATATCAGCAGGTTGAGAAAGGCTGTAGCTTTGAGTCCTTGTCAGTGCTCAGTTGAGGGCAGGGATCTGTGTGGGTGCTGGGTTTGGGGGCAGCGTGAGAAACCAGAGCACTGAGAACTCCTCAGATGGTTTCTACAAGTGCAAATGTTGGGGGTTTTACCTTTTTGCCTTCCTGTTCCTCCCCCAGAGGAAACACATTCTGCTGATTTTCCTTCCCAGTAATGATGCATTTCTGTGCATTTTGTGTGAAGTTGCAAATGAAAGAGAAAAGTGAAGTTTGTTGTTTCTGGGTTTTTTTTATCAGAGGTCTGGCTTTCACACTCCCTCCCTCTCCAAGTCCAGGCCTGCAGTCTGTCCGCTGCATATCTGATTCATTTTAGTTCCTCCAGGGATGTGTTTGTATAACCTTTTAATACCAGGGACCTGGGTGACCTTGGCATAACACCATGAATCATATATGGGAAATGCAAAGTTAGCAAAAAGAAATGAAGTAAGCGTAGTTACGGTCAGAAAAGCAATTGTACAAATCTCATCTTAGGCAGCAGATAGACTTCCTGTGTATGTTTTGAGCTGTCTCTGCTGACTTTCCTGACAAAAAAATGGACCCACGGGGATCTTAATTGGCTCTCAAAACCCAAGCTGATTTTGCAGGCTGATAATTAGTGTGTTTCTGTAAGCATATTTATATACACATTGAAAACAGACTGTATCTAATTTAGATCCTATTGAGAGACACAAGACAGGGACATCCACGGTGTGATTTCCATTATATTTATTTATACAGATTTCTAAAACTCATTAAGAGTACATTTTGCACTCTGGACTCAGGACACATAAATCTACATGTGTATCACTAATTTTTTATTATTATTTTATATAAAGACCTTCTCAGCACATCTTAAATCAGAGCTGCATACCACCCAACAGTAAAATCAACAACTCTGTAGCCACATAAATCTCTTCAGCCTGTGTCCATCTCCTTTTTGGAGTTCAATTGCACTTTAAGCACAAGATCATGTGTGGCACATCCTGGATTGCAGGCACTCAAGAGTGAGTTATTCCCGAAACAATTTTTTGAAAATTGCTTTTCCTGAGAGGACTCTTCCTTTTCTTTCTTCCCCCTTGCCCTCCAGCTGATGAATCTTTATTAGCAATTGTGCTGGAGGCGTATCAGAAAATTGCCTGAGCTGTAGTAATTTCTCTAGGTAATAAAGATATTTTATATAATACTGTATCATTAATTGAGTATGATGTGACCTCACTGTAGATGAAACTCTCAAAAGTACTTGGCTCAGTCTTTTTCAGAGTAGAGGGCCTAACTTGTCACTGGAAATATGAAAGAATCACGTATTCGAGACTCACACTTCTAAAGCACCTTGAAAAATCTTGCAATGCAATATGAACTTCAAATACACCTTCCCTGACTTGACTATTCATGTTTTATGATTTATTCCAGTTAAGCAAACTATGGTCATTATTCCATAGATCCCTGCTAGCTTTTTGGTGGAATGCTTTAGAGAAAACAGATATAAAATAGCAGAAAATACTACTGGTTGTCATATTTTACCCCCTGCCTTTGCCTCCCTCCAGGTGAGAAGTTCATTTTCTTTGACAAGGCTATGTAGAACATTTCCTGCATGTCACATCCAATATTCACTTGAATTTAAATGATTAACGAGTTGTTATTGTAATATGTCAACAGAAATTTTTTAAATTAGAAAGCAAATAAAGGCACCAACATCCACAGGGTCCTTAAAAAGCTGCTCATACTTTCCCTCCTTTCTCCAAAAAGATATGCAAGGGCATGGAAAGATCTAGAAGCAGTTGCCCTTGATTTTGATTGGAGAACATTTTTTTCAAGCAACTGATTAATGCTCTGAAGTTAGCAATAATTGATTGTTGCTTTGATTAGTGTCAAAACATGCTCATTCCTTAATTTGAAACAAATGGTTCCACCTCTGTTGGGGGTTAGGTTTTTTCCTTTTTGCTTAAAGAATTTGTTTTTCCCGTGGTTCCTAAGAGACAAATGTGGGGTACTTAAGAGTGTTTGACCAAGACAGAGTTGCTCTGAGGCAGGGGGCGGCATGTAAAAGGCAGAGCTGGAGGAAGCTTGGTTTCTTCTTGCTCTCGGGACACTCATCAGAGAGGACACGGCCAGGCTGTGTCACTAGAAAAGCCTTGGTCTTGGGAAAATCCGTCACCTGCTCGCGTGCCCAGGAATCCTGAGCTCCTGGGCTGCCCTGCCAGACCCGGCCGTGCTCTGTTTGGTACAGTGTGACTCTGCACCTCCCCCCTGCCTGCCGCGGACATCCAGCCCCTGCCTGCCATGGACATCCTGCCGTTCCCAGCTACCAGCCCGTGACATTGCACCTTTTCCGTGCTCCAAGGGTCCTGCAGCAGCATCAAGACCAAACTGTCCTGGTACTGGTTATTAGTGCTGTAGTTGTTGGTTTTGTTTGTTGTTTACGTTGTTATACGCACTAGTAAAGAGCTTTTATTTCCTATTCCCATAACTCTGCCTGAAAAAAAGCCCCCTTTAATATTTCTTTTTTTCTAAATTATAATAATTTGGAGGGAGCGGATTTGAATTGCCCAGATACCTGTCTTTCAAATCAAGACAACCTCTGGTTCAGATGCATTTGAGAGCCTTTTTTCTTCTGACATTGCCTGTTGCAGTCTACCCTTCTCTGGAATGTCTTTTTTTCATATTTTGCTTTGGTTTGCTTTGCTTTGCGAGGTGTAGTTACACTGCAGTTCCAGTCACAGCCAGCAGAGGCGGTGGTGGCTCCCAGCCAGGCAGGGTGGGTGTAATGATTCCCCCGCACCTGCAGGGGCGCTGTGGCTCAGCCACGTCTCCGTCACGCAGCAATGGCAGGTGGGCTGGATGGCGAAGCAGGCTGCAGCAGGAACCTCGGAGCGGCAGCTGGCAGGCATCTCCCAGTGGTGACAAACAAAATGGAATAGAAAAGTCCACAGCCTTAGCAGGAGCCATGTGGGGTTGAGTGGACACATAGCCCAAGGCAGTGGCAGCCAGCTCCTCCGTAGCAGCCGGGAGATATGCCCCCTGGCAAAGGGGAAGGGGTCAGCGTCCTGGGTTTTTCATTGAGGCACTCCAATAGGTGGTGAGGGGCCTTTCCAGTTAGATTGGGTGTTAATAAAGTCCCAGTTCAGCAGCTGCTCGAACGAGCTAAACTCCACTCACAGTAGGAGAGGACAGCAGGAGACAGAACCCTGCTGTGGTGGTGGTTTCTCCCCACAGCAATTGCAGCCTGTCTCCCGTCTGATGCTGATAGCAAGAGAGGGAGAGGAGCTGAACACTCACCACCTGGCCAAAATCTAGTGGTATCTTTGCCCTTCCAAAGAGAAAACCCCACCCCAGGCAAGAGAGTAGCCAGCTGCACCCTTTCCAACCTTGGCCATTTCTTTTCTCTCTTAAGGACCAGCCATTATTGTCCCAGCAACAGATGGGACAAAATTCACTGACAGAAAGAAACAAAATGAAAAATCCTAACCACCAACAAAAGGTTTTCAAAGTTTAAAGTCTTAGGCCTTGGTTATCCAAAGTGCTTAAATAAAGTGTTTTAAGTGCTTTATTTTAAAGGCGGTTATTCACTGACTTTTAAACATGGACTGAACAGAGCAACAGTTCAATTTTGTTAGTTAAAAGCAGGCAGTAGCTTCCCTGAGCTCTATCTGCTGATTTACTTAGGAATCCAGGATGGCAAGTGAGTGTCTTGCCCACTGCTGGGAATCCAAACATTTTGGGGAACAGAGTGCACATTTTTGTGTCTGACAAATAAAATGAAGACATCCTTTTATGGCTCAGGGATGAAACTGTTAAAATTAAAAACCTGAATGCAAAGATAAAGGTGTAACAGTTGTTAATTGTATTTACAAAGTAGAACTTGTTCTATCCTCTATAATCTACATAGTATTTAAAACAGAGCCAACTTTTTTTTTGCCAAACATTTGTGGCTTCCAGGCACCTTAAGATGTTCCCTTAAGATGTATGCAGAGACAGGTGATTACTGAAGTTCATCATAGGTACAAAACCAGGAGAAGGAACTGCTGTGCTGTGTCAGATGATGTGAGAGGTCATCATTGGTAATTAGCCAAAAGTACTTAATTTCTCTTTTTTTTTTTTTTTTTTCCCTGTTTCAGAGAAGAAAATGTTGCAGATTTTTTTTTCTGCATGCATTTCTTTTGCCATGGAGATGTATTTACATCTGGTTTCCTTGCAAATATCTATACTGCCTTATTTGTTTTTTTTACTTCATTTATGCACACTTTTATACCAGAAATAATTTTAAAAGACCATTCTTTAAGAAGCAGTTTCAAAACATTTGATGTGTGTGAGATTTTGACTTGATGCAGTGAAGCATAAAAGGTTGGGATCTCTACCTGTTTGTTGAAACAATTTTGTCAGCACAGTCCTGCTCCTTCTCCTTCACGTGATATCAGCTCTTTCTCATTATCTCAGAGGCAACAGCACAAAAAGGGCCCTGCTCCTGCATTCCAGCAGCTCCCTGCCTTCCTTCTGGAGGTGACTGTGCTGGGAGTGGGCTGTAAGAGGGATGAGATGCTCTACAGAGCTGGCTCTCATTTCATTGATAGTTTTCTCTTACATGAATGATGGGAGGAGACAATCCTTAATTTTCCTTCCTCTGAATGGAGCTCGGATTTTCAACTATCCCTTAATTTTATATAATACCTTAATTTAATGCTATATGATTTCCTCCATGGCAATAAAATTGTTTCATGCTCTGTTGCACTGTATTCATATCCATTTATTCTCCTTTGGAAGTCAGCGTGTTTTCATCTCATAATTGTCCCTCATTTTCCAGGCCCTGTTGCAGGAGGAACCTCGTATTTCTGAGAAATGTTTGGAGCCAGTTGGCAACTAAGGCACCCCAACACACTTAGCAGAGAGAGCTGTGGCCTTGCTTAGGCATGAGTGTGAGAGCCTATGTGTAACTGGAAACATTTGTTTTCCTACTGTTTGTAAAATTATTGCCAAGAGAGGAGCATCAAACAGTGCTGTAATGTCTTTTGATGTTTCTCCCTTGGTCTTAAATCAGTTTCTGGTGTTCATTAGTTTGGTGGGGTGGGTTTGAGTTTTTTTAATCATTTAATGATTCAAGTATATATAAAATAATTTTCTTTGCCTACAACAAAATATTGCAGATTGGTGAGATGCTACTTGAGGATTTGAGAGGCTGTGTGAAAGCCAGGGTTTAACACAGAAACTCAAGTCAGTAACAGGCAGAACAAGTATCAATACAAATCTTTTAGCACCTTTATGGTCTGCAGTTGCAACAATATGTTGATAGTAGCTGAAAAGTTCTTTCAGTAGCTCCTAGAGATCCAGGAGCCACACCAGGCAAAAGGTTAAGAGGTGGCACAAGGTTTGTAAAGCCCTACCAGCAAATATCTGTGTTCAGTAACTTGGGTTTATTCTGAATCTTTCAGTATTTATTTCTTGACGCAAATTTTTCTCCATCCTCGGAGCACTCTTTGTTTTCACAGAGTTTTAAACTTTCTGTACCCTTAAAAGGAGTTTTTGTGTTCAGTAGAATTTCTCTAAATAAGCCACTATGGAGAATGACCTTTAAGCAAAGAAGAATGGTCATTCCAGAGGATTGGACAGTAACAACTTGAATAAAATGAGGAAAAAGACCCCTTATGACAGCTTAATTATATACATTTGTTTTATGACTGCACAAAATAAAATTGTATTCACTGTACTTCTGGCCTATCACTATCTGTATTTTCATATAGAACATACTAAATAATTTAAAACATTGCACCTATTTAATATTTGTTGTTGTATTAGCATTTTGCAGCTAGTCAGATCTTTTAAATAGTGTTTGTTCTTAGTTATGTTGTTGATTATATATTATAATTCAATATCCAGAGACCACAATAATTTTGTAGGGTAAGTGTTAAGGGATACACAAATAAGATGATAATTTTATTGGTGTAAAAGCACATAATGCTAAATGGTTCTGGGTTTTCTTACATATTTACCTTGAGTTTGAAATGGTGTAAACATGAAATTAATGTTCCAAAAGTGAAGAGCAATAAAGGATTCATCTAAGCTAACCAAACTGGTTTTTTATTTACTGTGAGGTTGGAATAAGTTGGCCGGGGAACTGCTGGATGCTCCATCCCTGGAAGTGCTTAAGGCCAGGTTGAATGGGCCTTGGAGCAACCTGTTCTGAGGGAGGTGTGTCCCTGCCCATGGGAGAGGGGTTGAAACTAAGTGATCTTTTAGGTCTGTTCCAACTCAAACTGTAATTCTATGATTTCCTTCATAGTCTTTTGCACTTTTATAGTCAATTGGAAGGTTAAAGGCAAAATTAATTTTGTTTAGGTATTTCTTTTAATGAAAAAAAGAATTGGAGCTTGAACTTCCCTGACTATCAATGGTGTGTTCAGTGATTAACTTCAAGACAAATATTTATGTGGAACTCCAATTCACTGAGGTTCCTTATCAGACACTTAAAATATTCATGGTCATGACAAAAGTCTGATTTCCCCTCCTGTTAAACAAGAAAGAAGAAAAGACTGGAATATTCTAAAGGGAAGTTTCCTTAGGCCCATTTCTCACATGAGTATGCCACTGCTTCTCACCAACAGAGGGACAAAGACCCTAAACATTTTGTACAAATCTTTCATCAAAGTGAGTACATTCCTGAGGAATATTTTTTGGGTGTAGCAAAATTGTCAATTTTATTTCTGAGTCAGTCTACCAAGGTAAATCATTACCATCATAAATCAGTTTAATATTTCAAGATCCAAGTGTCTAGATGTTCCATTTGGCAGGGACAACATTTTGCCTTCACTGAGAGATTATGAATTTTGAGTGTTGCTCTTTTTAAAGCCTTCAGAAGCTTTTGCATGTGTAATGTTGTTCTGAGACTGGAAGAGAAGTGCTCTAAGTATAGCTAATTATTTACTTCCCTCGTCAAAGGTAAGCAATATGTCTCCTTGGGGTGAGTATGTGACTCACCACACTTACCTGCATCTGATACCTTTCTCCTCTTAAATATTTTAAGTAGAAATAGTGGAATGTGAACACGCTTCCAGAGCTATCAGCTGGAATGCCCATTTGCTGGGAAAAGAAATAAAATATACCTTTAAAGAAGCCACAACTGATTCTGAAATTATTGTCTTTACTGACACAACCTAGCTTAGTGAAGCTGAAGTCCTACATGCTTTTTAGAATTGTTATAGGTGATCTGTACTTAAAGTTGTCCAACTCTTTGTCAAATGGATTGGTTATAGGAATCTTTATAATGATAATTCTTTGACCATTGGGACCATTGTCTGCTTCAACCTTTCTTCATGTCAACAAAAAACGCTTTTGTTTTTCTGAAGAAAAACTAACAGGAGATTCTCTCTTACCACAGTCATTGGTTTTGACCATACTGATATTGTTGGCATTTTTACTGTGGTTTGGTTTAGAAACTCTCTCACCTCTTGCACAGTAGAGGAGAGACTTCAGACTTAACTTATGTATGTACATTTTCTTACCTTTTTGAAAGTTCTGTCCAGATTTGGGCAGATTTTACTTCTAATACACTTTCTTTTCTATACATGACAGACTCTGGCAGCTAAATTAAACAGTTGTCATTGGGTGTGATCCATTTTGGCATGGCTGACACTTTGGTTTTCTCAGCCCTATCACTCAGAGGGCTGAAAGTTGAGAGTGAGGCACCTAGAGGTGTAGGGAAAGCTTGGAGAGTGACAGCATCCCTATAGCTGGGTATCAGGTGGCTAAACAAATTGGAGACAACTGATATAGAAGTCAAAACTGGGAAAATCAAGAAGATGGGTCTTGTAAAGGGCACTTTAAATGTCACAGAGAATCTAGATTACTCTGCACACTTATGAAATCAAAACAGAGCTGTGAAACCCAAAGGAATGGTACAATCTTCATTTTCCTCTGCTGAGTGGCCCACGTAACAGACTGCTACTGCTTTATTAGTTCCAGTGGTAGATGTCTGTACTGATACTTCACATAAAAAACTGTATTATTCTATATGGTGAAAGGGGTTTTCTACTATGCTTCCTTTTCTAAAATGTCACATGGGAAAAATTTGCATAAATAATGTTGTTTTCACCCAAACAATGTTCATAGTAGGAGTGATTTTCCTTTCTCATAATGTAAAACAGGTTGGGTAATTCTGGAAAATATTGACCGTGGCAAAGGGAAACCACAAAAATGAACAATACAGTTAATTCCACATGGATCTTCTTTTGTATTTCTATATATGAAATAGCATTATGGGCAATAGTAAATAGGCTTTTAATGTGCCAGGAATTTAGCCTCAGGTATTTGGCTGCCCTCCCACAGTCCTGCTTCTACTGCTCTGTCAAACCATACAGGGATAACCCATCCCTTGTATGCTGTGTGTGGATGATAGCAGAGACTTCCGGGTGACATGTTTAGGCAGTAGGGAAGCATAGGGCATATTCCCTGGAGGAGCTCTAGGATGTGCTTATCAGTGGAATTTAAAGAAAAGGCACTGTTACTGTGTTCAATCTTTCAGATTAATTTTCAGTAAAATATTAGCAAATAGCTTTCATGATCAAAAAATTAATCAAGAATAATTTCTAAAATTGTTTGACCTTGGCTAAACTAGATAGAAAAAATAGCTTTTTGAAGATACTGTTGTAGTCTTAAAAAAAAATCAGCTTTTTCTATGAATAATCAGTGTTTCTGAATGATTTCTTTTAAAAGAAATTAGTGTTTTCTTCAGTAACCAGTTGGGGTTTTTACAACAGACACCTGGTCATGGGAGGATGTACTTTGGTTGGGAAATGTTCTTGTGCTTGCAGAACATGTTTCCACCAAAGTTTATGGCATCCAGGCAGGCATCTAGGAAAAAGACACCATATGACCATTTCTGAGTCTTTAACTTGCTTTTCTGACCCAAAAGTTTTCAGCCTAAAGTTTTTCCCAGAGAATGAAAGGTTGCAAAACTTGTGCAGCTCTAGCTGCCGGTGTTCATTCCAATTCACTGTCAAGCTGCAGTGCTAATTGGGGCAGATGTTTCCTAGAACCGCTTTTGTGACTCTCTTGACTTATCTGAATGGAAAATACTCTCATCTTTCTGACTTTTTCTATTATCTTCTTCCTCCTCTGTTTCTCCCACTTTCCTCTCATTCCTCGCTCTGTGGTCTGGCTCCAGCTCCGGGTGCTTTGCCTCTGTGCTAGAAACAATTAATGCTTCCTCATAAGGAAGCTCTTTAACTTGGGCTTTAATTCCCAGGAGCAGGGCGGAGCCATATGTAATCCTTGGGTGTTGACCACAGTGAGTTAGAGACAATTTCCGAAGTCTGCAATTCCCTGTTGGCCAGGAGGACTCAGTGGTGGGATAATGAGTAAGATTAAATCACCCAAGTTTTAGGATTTTCAGGTTATATAAACTTGCTGATTCATATGATGAGAAATACACTGCCCACTGTTTAATTTCTGGGATCAGCCTCTGCTGCTGTAAATATTAACAGAGTGCCAGGAGAGAGGAGCTGCAGTGGTCTGGGGCTCTAATGTCTGCATAAATGTTAGTGTGCATTGTTACAGTGATTCTCCCTTTGCTGGACTCATCAGTGAAGAATTTGGAAAGGTAATGGGAGGATACTGTGAATAATAACCCAAGCTCTCAAAAAAGATATTTCTAGTCTCCTTCCTAGATCTGACTGTGAGCACTCCAGCTGAGCTTGATACATAAAAACACAGTACGTGTGATATGTAAACTATGTGTATTATTAAATCTCATTAAAATGGTTGCTGCTATAGAAGAGATTTTGTCTTCCAAAAGGAAAACCCTATGCGTGATGCAGTTTCCTGTTAGAAGAAAGAAAACTATATAGATTAACAGCTACTTTTCTACTTTATAAATCTATAAATGCTACCTTAATTATATTCTCTCATCAGTTATAAATGGTATTTGAATAGCTTATTTCTGAATTAATTGTCAGATTTTTAGAACACACTATTAATTCAGACTCGTTTGGAGAGATTTTTCAGAAGCAGAGTGGGTATTTTAAGGGTGTTGGAAAACAGAGTTTGGAAATCTGATCAGGTCTTCAATTCCATGGTTCTCTCGAAATATTTTACAGCTGTTTGTAGCCTCTTCTAACTGATTTTCATTCATTTTATTGCTCCAGTATATTCCTGCCAAGTTTGCTGCAGACTCTGGTGTTGGTGGGGTGACTTGCAGGCAGAGATTCTGTGTAAGGGCTTTGTCAGTCCAGTTCCTGCCTCTGGTTCCTGATGGGACCAACTCCTCATTAAACTTCCCTAGGAGCACTGCAGAATGAACTGCATGTACATTGGCCTGCAAATAATACTTTGTAATTAATGTAAAATGACTCACAGAGAACTGTGTTCTTTGATAATAATACCATTATTTAACAATAATTCCTGTGGATTTACTTTTAAGTAACTTCTCATGAGGAGTGTATGTGCCCACAGGTACTGTTTAAAACCTAGTTGGGTAATTAAACATTTTTGCTGTAATTGTTACCTCTTACAGCTGCTTTACTGAAATTAATAAGAAAGAAAACCTGGAGAAAAAAATTAAAAAGAGTCTGACTTAATTTAAAAGAAAATACAGATAGGAAGTTAAAGGAACTATCTCTGATACAACTTGGATGTGTCAAGTGTTATTTCAGCATTATGAATAGCAACATCAGCTGAATTATGATAATTTACCATCCTTTAGTATACAGTAATGAATTGAAATTTAGAAACCATTTTTATTTTATTCTCAGCTTGCCAAATTGTAATTAAAAAAATGAGTGAGAAATCATCCTTCATTTTGATAAATTCAGTACAGTTTTGCTGTGATTATTGTAAAGGTGATGGGATATTTCTTTTATCTTTGCTCTTCTCCAGTCACTTTTTGGTATTGCTGGCACGGACAGGGATGGCAGGGATGTGGCTTGTTTCCGTCAGCCTGGCTGAGCTGGTTTATGGATATAGACCTGAGAGGAGGAAAATGGACACTTCGTGATGAAATCCCAGCAATTTGTAGACAGGTGTAGCCTGATGCTTGGAGCTCCCTGAATTTCTGCAGATAGAGTGTTTCCTTGTCAATGGTTGGCATTTTCGGTAGGCAGAGGACCAGGGATGCTCGCCCACAGAGCCCTGCAGTTATGCACAGCTGTGGCCAAACAGGCTTTTGTCCATCCTAGGACTGCATTGATGTAAGGGAATATAATATCAAAGACTGTGCAACTCTGCTTTATGTGCAAGGACTGGGAGGATTTTTTGTATGAGCAGAGTGGGATGAAAAAGCGATGTTAACTGGGAGACTCATTTCCACCCTCTCAGCCCCCCTGAAGTTTTGTCTGTGGATGTTTGCACTGTCAGAGGGGCCAAAAGCTGTCACACTGGTTAATAAATCTTCCAGGAATTTGGAAACCTTGTGAGTTATGGAGCACTCATGTTGGGCTGTATGCAGGTGTACCAGAAGTGAGTGTAAAACCTGCAGAGATTCTGAGTGCTGCTGTTGGAGACTCTGTGCTGCTGAGGGGATCTCCAGCACAGACCCTGTCACCCATCTGTGTAGATTATTGTGGTCTGGCATTTTAAAAATTCACTTACCTTTGAATGCTGGCAGTTCAGAAGTTACAGTTTAAGAATGGAAGGTTTGTGAGCTTTAAAACTCTGTTCTCTGTTACACAAGTGTTGGTTTTGAAATATCAGCCTGTGAAAAAGAGATGTTTGCAAAGGGGGGATTTGAATTGTGCATTAACTGAATTTTAACTTGCTTTTAGCAGATGAAAAGTCATAGTTTCATCAAAATCTGACAGTCATAATCCCCAGTTCTATCCAAGGAGCAAGTTATTTCCACTTACATTTTAATCGTCTTCATTTTTGTGTTTAAAATGGGGTTTAATTCATTGTCAGCACCGTTTGTGACCATTTTGATGGTTTCATCATGAGAGGAGCTGAATTTCCTGGCACAGATTTCCCATGGAATAATTTTTGCATGCATGTGCTATTGGTACAAAAAGATTATATCTTTGCATCCCGAGAAAGAATCTAAAACTGATTTTTCCATCAGAGCATCTTGAGTAGAATGAGATTGTCTGTTTCCTGCTGCATATTCTGGCCTTCAGCCAAAGCATGGCTTTATGAATTCAGAAACTTGAAGAATGAATATAATTTTGAAAGATGAATAATATGTGGGAGGAAATGTCGGTAGTTGTGAAGCTCTTCTGTTAGAAATGTAGCTATGTGAAGTAGGATTTTTTCCCTTAAATTCCTTTGATAAATCCTAACCCTAGAGCCCAAGAGTTGTCTATTCAAAGGGCAATTTGTATTTCCTCTTGGTTAGAGGGCACTTTTGAGTACTGATGGCACTGTGAAGTAAGTTAGAGTAATTTAAAATTTAAATGTCTCGGTGAGCTTCCTGTGATTTGCAAACACTTCGGGAAGTTCCAGATCAATAGAAAATCGAAGTGGGTGTCTCATTACAAGCCACATCGCCCTTGGGCAACATCAGGCTCTGGGCACACCATTCCTGAACTGCATCCTGATCTGGGCTATTGTCTGTCTTAAATGGTACGTCAGGAGGAGTAATCAGATAGTTATGTTAAGTTGACTACGGTTTGAACCTTTCTCTGAACAGTGATTAGAGCCCGAGATAAAGCTGGTGGTTCAAAGTGACTCCCTAGCAAGTCACTTAAGCTTTCAGGATCAAACACTGCTAAATTCCGGGAAGACCTTAGCATGAACATTGAAGATATTTCCTGTTTCCATCTTGCAAGTGAGCAATAACTCGCCGCTGGAGTTTGGCACGAAAAGCACAACGTGTCTTTTAAATAATGGGGCAATCGAGTATTTTATCTAATACATTGCAGTTCCCAGGTGCTGAAGAGGGGAAATCTGTGACATTGGCAACAACACGGGAATGTAACAAACTGTTTACTCCATTTGCTGACAAAATGTACAGCTCGGGTTATGGCAAGAACTTCTTTATTCTTTGAAATTGCTTATTGTTTCCAAACTCTCCATTCCGTAAGGAGAAGAGGCTTGTTCACTTAGGAAGCTCACAGCTGTTTGGACACCTGTAAACTACAGGGGAGTAAACCTCCCTCAACACTTCACAAAGAAAGCTTAGCTGAAGGAAAAAATTCACCTCAGGACCTCAGTGTGGCTTCTTTTGGGCCTTTTTGCCTGACAGCTTCATAGCTGGCACGTGAATGCAGCTTTCCAGACAGGCAAGTATTAATAAATCACAGTTGGTTTATATATGTAAAAGTCGTTGAAATTATGCAAATTAACTGTTCAAACAGACCCTTTCAGGTGGAAAACCCAATTTCTGTGAATTATACTACAAGTAAATGCAGTCTGAAGTGCAGTCTGCTGAGTGTATCAAAGGAGCATGAACAAGTGTTAAAAAGGTGGTAAGAAAACACTTTACCAGCATAGCTTACACCTCAGGAGGCTTCCTAAGGAAATGAACTAAATATTTTTAACAAGAAGAGAAGGAAATAAACAATGATAATATCAAACAGCTTAGTAGAGCAATGATTTCTAAATTTAGGCAGATAAATAATCTGTAAGTAGATCAACATAAAGCTCACAGCAGAGGGAAAAGCAACACAAAGGGAGAGCTGTATATGAATATGGATCCAGAAAATTACAAAAAAGAAAAAATGGTAAAGGTAACTGAATTATTAGTGTGGAGTTAGAAAAGTGTAATTAAGGAGGAAAAAAAAAAAAGAAGAGCAGAAATTAAAGATGGCCTCAACTACTATAGTAATTATTATGATTCTGTACTTTTTTTTGTTCCTGGAAGTCTTCTCCTGTGGTGTTTCAGGCAGGATAAAGGAATAAGTTGAAGTTCAGTAGAATAGAATGTCATATGTTGACCAAATTTAATCCTGACTGTAACTCAACTAAACCCTTATTTGAAACACCTCCCTCAGTGTTTTATAATCTAGGTTGTACTCATAGATTTAGAGATACTTGAATCTGTCCATCAGGACTGGTACTGCAGCATCTGGAAATGACAGGGTATGTTAAGAGAAGTTCATTTAGGCTTTAGGTCAAGATGCAGCTTTGTTGATTGAAGTACAGCTTGACTGGATGAATACTCATTCCTGCAGACAAGTAGAAGTGTGATCTTTCACCCCTACTGTTTGGAGCCACTGTTCATTTAATTGGGAAAAAGTGGGAGATAAAAAAGGTAACTCAGGTAGAACATACATTATGTTACTTCACAAAAACCACAGCTAGGTTGTTTTCCAGCAGGCACTCATGGGCAAAAGAAAGGTGGGGAAAGAAAAGAAAAAAGAGAAGATGAGTTAAAAATCAAATAGACTTAATGAGAACCACAGTAATTTTCAGCCTTGATAATGTGATGCAAAAACAAGCAAGATGAAAACCAGGCATCCTCACTTTGCACGGCAGTAGGATGAGGATGAACAGGATGCCCAGAAGGAAATAGTGCAATACATCAATGAGGCAGCAGCTGCATTTGGCCAGCATGAAGAAGCTGTAGGTGTTGATAATCCACCATTTAAAAGCGATATAGGAGTCTTCCACTGAAATTCTGTTTCCACCTTAACAGTTGGATGTGAAAGCTGGAAATCCACCAAAGGTACAGACAGATGTCTGAAAGCTTTTGAAATTAAATGCCTTAGGGAAATAGTAGGTATTAAATGGAATGAATTTATAACAAATACTGAGATTCGTTGGGGAGTTGAACAAGACTTAATCTCCTAAATTATCCAGAAATGAAGATGGAAATATCTAGGATATGTGGTAAGAATAAAGCCAGATCTGATGCCAGACTGTCTGCCATGGCAGGAATGCCTTCAGGCTGACTATAGAATGTGTAACAGGGGCTGACCAAAATAATTCCTCTATTGGAAAGTACTTAGAGCCAGAAACATCACAGGGGGCTTCACAAATTGGGGGACAGTCAAGGAGAAAGCCAGATGGACAACAATCAGCAAGGTAGGGAAAAAGTGTGAGTTCAGTAGCACCAAATGTTTTCCTCTGCTATTTCACATCTTTTAGGGGCTATAAACACTTGGCAGACCTGCAGAATGATCTCAGAACTTTTATCAGCACTGCTGCAGTCCTGATGAGCAGAAAGGACGTATATTAACCCCAGAGTTCCAGCTTTCTCTGTCACTTGCAACTGGCAGCTGCAGTGAGCTCTGTAATTTATGTAAACTCTGCACCACCCACAAGACTCTAAGATCAAGACACAAAGTGGTTTCTGCCGGTATGAGGGAGAAAACCACCAGGTTGTCTTCCTGCATCCAGGTGGAGGAAGTCAGTGATTGTCTGCTTGCACTAATAAGAAGAGGTATGTCTGTGGGGCCTTTTCTCCAGGCAGAGTGTCTTGGCTTCTGACCCAGCCAGTGCACCGCTGTTCTTAATTAGCTGTGTCTTGACTGCATTAATATCTTGGCATGCAGTTGTCTGGGATTCTGGAGTCAGGCGTGCAGTTCTTCAGTGTTACCCACTCTTTCTTGGTCACTGGAACCATGTCACCTGCTCTGTGGCACCAGCAGCAGCCTCAGTGACCACATCTGGCTGTTCCCAAAGTCTTTTTACTCATTTGGACTTGAGGAAGTTCTTTAACTGCTTAAAGACTCATGCTGCATGTCTGCTGCTAGATGTTCTGTGTCAAATAATGCTTTGCTGTATGAACATCACTTTGCAGGTGTTGGTTAGAGGCTTCTTACCCACCTGTTTCTCTTTTTCTCCTCAATTTATAACTTAAACATGAGTTAAGAATGCACTTTTTGAAAGGAGGAAAGGGCTTCATTGGTGTTCAGCATGTACCCATAGCAGAGGAGTTGGAACGAGATGGTCTTTAAGGTCCTTTCTGACCCAAATCATTCTGCTATTCCTGCCATTACCAGGTAGTGAGTTAAAACCCATAGTGTGTCTTCTGGTTGTTCCTTTATCAAAAACATGGTTGGTATCCTGTGAACAGAGGCATCCTGTGCTGTTTGTTCTGCTCAGCAGGCTCCTGCCTGGCCACCAGGTATACCCTTGCCAGGGAGAAAGACCCCTTGGATCTCTCCCCAGTGCTGCCAGGTGTTCTCAAGTTTGCCTTAGTTGGTCTCAAATGGGCTTGGCATATGTGTTGTACCCAGTATGTGTTAGCTGTGAAAGGGTAGGAGGGCTGTGTCTCCCAAAGAGAGGGGTTTAAACCAGAATTTTTTTTTAACTCCCTATTTGTTTGGAATATAATCCTCAAGATGGGTTTGTAAAAGGCAAAATCACCTTGGTTTCCAATTTCAAGTACAAATTAGTGATATTTATTGTATCGTGGCTTTATTCTCTCTCTGAGTTGAATGACTTTTCCTTTAGCTTACAGTTATTGTGACCAATATCTACTTTATTGCTTAAAATGATCTTCCAGAACCACAGTAGTAAAATAAGATCTTTCAAATAATGAAAACCAGAAATTTTTTTTTCAGCTGCAGCACTGGCAGTAATGTCGGAAAGTCATTGATTTCCTTTTGAAACTGTTTCTGAATTGTTTCCTTGATGTTGCCTACCTCTCTGCTGATTTCTTTCTTTAGAAGCAGCTGCTTTCGCATATCTGGTTTGTTCCAGGAATATTTCTTTTGCACTTTGTTTATCTGTAGTTTGTCAGACAGATCTGTAAAGTTTGGTCACAAGCCAGGAAAAGTCATGAAGAATTTTGTGGTAGGGTAGTCACTGAAATAACCAGGTGGAAGGAGTACAGAAACTGGTATGACACACGGTTATGTGAAGTGGATCATGCAGCCTTAGAAATACATCTTCTTGTCTGCAGCACAGTTTAACTTCTCCTGGTCACACACTGGAGTATGCAGCCTCGAGAAGTGTTCAGAGTGTGTCCTGTGGATGAATCCTAGGAAAACAGAAAGTAGGAGATGAAAAGCTATTACAAGGCAGGTCCTGATGGAGCTGATCTGCTGTTAGTTTTTGTCATTTGAGGCTAAGTTGTCTCTCAAAAAAAATCTCATCTCATGCTGGTAATTTAATGAGTCAGAGCACTGGTAATATAAAGGTAAAGGTTATGTATGGAAAATAATGTATTATGTGGTAGATCATTGTTGCAGTGTTCAAAAGCTTCTGAGGAGAACTGTGCTATTTTGGCAGGAGTTCAAAATTCTCTTTCCTACAAGGAACAGGTTTGGTGGTTTGTTTTTTCTCTAATGCGTCATTTTGAGGTTACATGGTAACATCTGTCAGAGCTATGCTAACCTCTGTCATCCAGCTGTTAAAATTGCAGTATTTTCCTTCCTTTTCCTTCTCTTTCCTCTCCTTTCTGCTTTCCCTTTCTTCCCCCTCAGAAAAAAAGAAAAAAACCCAACAAAACAACAACAAAAAAAACACCCCTAACAATGAAAACCACCTCCTTTTATACTGAAACTTCAGGTGGAATGAAGTGGTTATAAAAGCATCTGTCAACACAGGAATGGTTTGCCAAGCCAAGTATTTGGGTTGGAAGTCATGCCTTCCCAACTGCTTGAAAACAGGAAGTATCTCTGTTAAGTGATGGATAGCTCTACTTTGCTGAGAGGAAGAAAAGGGTTTTTTTCTTTCTTTTTTTTCTTTCTTTTTTTGCCTCTGGGCCAACAAATGAGTTCTGCAGTTGTTCCCTGTATGTAAAGAAAGACTCCTGTGGAGATGTATATATGGGTACACACATCTGTGTGGATGTGTGTGTGTGTGTGTGTGTGTATATATATATATATATATATATTTATGTGTGTGTATGAATATACCAATGAAAAAAAAAGTTCAAAACTCGAAACCAGCAATACACTTTGTGCATGATTGGTCCCTGTCAGAAGCCAGCCCAGGCACATCTTATCCCAGTGATTCCTGTAAAGCTCTCAAAATCTGTCAGAAACAGCCTGCAGGATTCCAACGGCTCCTGGGTGATTAATTGCCAAAAGAGTCTGGTTCCAGGTTCCATTACATGTAATTGTTATCTTTTTCTAAAGGGGTTCTTTTCATTAAACCCCCACTCCCCCCCAACTAAAAAAAAAAAAAAAAA
>VZSR01001831.1:1884858-1908793 GCA_013398615.1 Brachypodius melanocephalos | reverse complement strand
AAAAAAAAAGAAAACCCCAAACCAACAACAACAAAAACACCAAAAACAAACAAACAAACAAAAAAACCCCAAAAAAACGAGGAGGGAAGGAGAAAAAGAGCTGACATTCCTGAGGTTTTGCACCTTTTAGACAGGAGCATGGAGGACTCTCTTATGTAAACATACACTGAAGAGGGTGTGTTATGTTGTTTATTAGCTGATGATAGATTTTTTTTCCCGTCTTCACTTAATTTTAACTTTACTAAAAATTATTTTATTAGAAATGTGAGAGAAAAAGCTGCATGGAGTGGGCTTCTTCCAGTGTCTTCTACACATTATAACCTCACTGTGAGACTCAGCAAGTGGCAAAGGACTAGATCACTTCTGCTACTTGCTGAAATTGCAGGAAAACAGCTCAAACTGGGGACATCCTCTGTTCCATTGTGGTAAGACTGCTCAGACTGGACGTGGGGAGAGGACAAAACCTTGTGTCTGACACCCCCTTTGCAAAGAAGGTTTGTGGCTTTAAAATGTGTGGTTGACTGTCCTGAAGGACAGATTGTGAAGAATAAATTGCTTTTCTGATGCCATATTGACAAAGCAGGAGGGATTGAGAGCCTGATTCCCTGGCAGTGCCTTAGTGTGTTTGAACACACGTAATTTGGAGCTGAATTTCTGTGGTGTCAAACTGGAATTGTATCAGCATGGTTGCTTGGGTTTGGACTGCTTTTACTGCACTGAAAACAGGCCGTGTTTCTGACAGCTTTAGACTTTCATAGATGGGGGCCTGGGCAAAGCTTGGCTCCCAATGAGCACTGCAGTTATGTGTGCCAGCCAGCCAATTTAACCGTTTGAAATATCAGATGAGAAAAAAAAAAGCCTAGAGATACTGGTTCTGCAGCTGCGGAGTATCTGCCTGCAGATGTTTCTGCCAAGAGAAGTGGTTCAAACTTGGTTTCTTGAGATATTTTAATCCTATCTGAACAAAACTAGATAAAAATGTGCCCTGGTATTGTCTGCATGGGCCAAGGAGCACATTGTTCCTCGCAGTTGTGTTTGCATGGTCTCATTGCAACAGAACAAGTCTCCTCAAGTCTCCTTTCTCCACGATTCCCTGTGAATTGGCTGTATCAGTCACATTCTGCCAGTGGCTGGATGGTGATGTGCAGTGGTCAGGGCACTGCTGTTAGTCTGGTTAAAAAGATGAAAATATTTTGTGGCATCCAGCTTTGTGCAGGTTTGGAAAGCCAAGCCTGGCCTTCCTTAGAAGCGCTTGAGGCTTGATATGCTTTTACATCAACTCTGGAAATTTTTGCTTTCTTGAAGCACTTCAAGCACTGCCTATTTGTAGTTACTGAAGTTATGCTCATATCTGTT
This sequence comes from Brachypodius melanocephalos, assembly GCA_013398615.1. Lineage (NCBI taxonomy): Eukaryota > Metazoa > Chordata > Aves > Passeriformes > Pycnonotidae > Brachypodius > Brachypodius melanocephalos. The sequence continues at coordinate 1,907,437 of VZSR01001831.1, read as the reverse complement.
TTAAATCACCACCTTAGTGGAAATGCTGTGAAACATGCAGAAGCAGGGCATGTCGTTCCAGCAGGCCATGACAGTGGCTTCAATTGATTCAAGGCAGTTCTTTCCCTAGGTTTCGTTTTGTAAGGAAAGATGAATTTGCGCACTGGCACACTGTAGGGTGAACTGTTCTGCTGTAATAGCTAAGAGATTGATCTGTTGTGCTGGCTGAAAGTGTTAGTTCCTGTGGGTAGCCAGCAAAGAGAGCAGTTCCAGAGGACACATGTAATTACATGGAGAAGTTTCCCACTGTTCATGTGACAAACTGGAGACAGGTATGAATTAGTGGTTGAAGGGAAAAGATTAACTGAAGATGTATACCTGGAGGATAAGCTGAGGGAGTAGCTGCTACACAGGCAGGGGCATCTGAGGGACAGATCATGTTCTTATTTTGGAGATGTTTCACTCTCCGTATCACTTCATCTTGCTTTGGACTAGGATCATTTCAGCTGTCTCCCAGTTGGAGTTGGTTTGCTGTTTGCCAGCGTATCAAAGCACGTGTTTGCTCCCTGCCTTTAATTCGTGCTCCTGCTGAATGCCTGAGCAGAGGGTTCCTGCTGCGCTGCTGCCACTCGGTAGCACGTTCCTGCTGAACACCTGCTGTCAAACTATCATGTCCTTTCTTGTCAACTTGCACAACGCTCCAGATCTTGAGCAAGACTGACACCACAGAAGGGCTGTGCAACCTGGCTTTTAGAGATCTGTGTGGAAAGCGAAGCCTTCGCATAGGAGACTGCAGCATTTTCTAGGAGCTGATTGCTAATAATATTTGATAAAATTCTGTTAGCAAATGCACTTCATGAAGCAGTGGATGCACCGTAGGTTATGGAACCAAAGTGCTCCACCCTGAGAGGAATTGTAGATGTTTTGTAATGACAGCAGAGAGTAATCTGCACAGATCTTGGGAGATGTACAAGGGTGGTGACCAGCAAAAAAAGTCATCAAAGAGGGGAACTGGTTAGAGATGTTGGCATGTGCTGACGGTGGTGACAGATATTGGCACAGAAGGAAGAAGGTGGGGAGGTGGAAGAGTGTGAGGAAAGGGGCTCTTGGCAGGAATAAAGCAGTATCGCTTGACTCGGGAGCCTGTAATTACAAGATTCCAGCCTTGTGACACGGTGAGTAAGCGTGTCACCTGGAACAGAGGAATTTGGGGTTGCCTCCCAAAGCAGCTCGTGCCAGATAGAGCAGGAGTAAAAACCTTGTGGGAGAATAAAATTCAGCTCTCCACTGAAATACGGTTTTTAAGTCCTTAATAGTAATTCTCCAATGTGTCTTTTCCCTTCAGCATCTTCAGTTAATTTTGATAATTTACCTATGGTTGCAAAAACTCCTCCACTAATCTTTCTAGCAAACAGGATGGATGAGCTTCCTGTACTTGAAACTTTCAAAGATCCTAAAATGCCAGGCACTTCCTGATCTGTTGGGCTGGGAGCATGACCTGCTCTGGCACAGAGCGAGAATGAAAACATCAGGTAAGCCTCAAAAGCGTAGGAGAAGCACCTTGATGGGAGCTGCCTTCACTCCTGCCAGAGATAAATGATGGCACAAGAAGGCCTTAACACTTCCCACACTTGCAACGCATCTGTCCTGACATGTGGGCAAAACTATGGAAAACATCTCACAAACAGCTACTGTTTGCACAGGCTGCAGGGAGGCTGTGATGGGGTGGTGAGGCCCTGGCACGGGCTTCCCAGAGAAGCTGTGGATTCCCCATCCCTGCAAGTGTTCCAAGCCAGGCTGGATGGGGCTTGAGGCAACCTGGTCTCATGGAAGGTGTCCATGCCTGTGGCAGGATTAGAACTGGATGATCTTTAAGGTCTCTTCCAACCCAGGCTATTCTCTGATTCTATGATTCTGATTCTTTAAAATGACTTAGAAATGTTCAAATACTGTAATGGTGAAAGTAAAAAAAAACCCTGCATTACCCAATGAGGTTACAAGATATAGAGCATCTCTTGTATTGAGGAGTCCATGTAAGTAGGAGCCACGACCACAATTCATAAATAGCAATTGTTAATCTAAATTGGAAGGATTTAGTTACAAAGGAACTATTCCCAGTCCTTTTATTTTCATCGGTTGTCTGATCCCAATGGACTCCAAAGGCAAAATTAAACTTTTAGTTGCATTTTTTAAGGTTTTGCATTAAAAACAATGTATTTGCTTGAAAGGAAACAAATTTGATATAAAAATCTGTTCCTGCTTGTGGAGGTTGGTTGCAGCAGAGAACATGCAGTAACACTGATTCTCCAGATGAGTTTCTCTACTTCCTGAACTGATTTGCTTCCTTTTACTCACCTCAATATGCCACTTACTGCTTGGATGTTTTTAAGTTGTATTTATTTTTGCTAAAGTTAGGTTACCCTCTCGCACAGTTCATATGTGAGTTTTTGTTATGTGATTAAGAATGTTTTTGATCAATTAAGCGTGGCTGCAGAGCTATAACAGTAGGAAATTTTTTTTTCCTGTCCCATGGAGAGCTCATCAGCTGGTTATGCTTCTGCCACTGTTGTAGTTCTGCATTCTTTGACAATGTAATTTTTGAAATGGCCAAGTATCCTTTGACAAAGCTAACTAAAGGTAGATGCTTAAAAAACAAAAAAAACCCAAACCAAACTGGGAAAGAGAAGGAAGAAGCTTAGTAAAGCTTAAAGGTTAAATCTGGTCCATTCTTAACAGGAACCACAAATATTTTCCAGGCTTTACTTATTAATGTTTTCTTTCCTGAAATAATTGTCTTCATAATTGCACACAACATACAGTTTTTTGACCTAGCTATCTTTTCCAATGGTATAAAAAAAGGAGACTTTTCTTTTTGAAAGGCGAGCAATTTCTCCTTAAAAAACTCCGGTTTTGCTGTTGATGATACTCTGTATTACATGACAATTATCCCACTTCCCTAGTGTTCCCCAGAGGAGCATTGTATCTGTGTACCGCTCATAGCCTTTCAATGCATGAGCACTTAGACCCCTTTCATAACTGTTGTGGTAACAACAACAAAAAAAAATCACATAAACCTGAAGAATTGCTCAGTGGTACAAAGTGTTCAGGGTTCGAAGTATTCTGGTTTCTACCAAAACCCCAGTTACTTAATTTTATGCCCTTCCTAGCCGACGTAAATTATGCAGCCCTCGCATCTCAACATCAGTGAGTTATGATATAGCTCTGCATGCACATCAATTAATTTCGGCCCCATCAACTTCCCACCTCCTGTGTGCTCCTCGCTCCAAATCGGGTTTGCATCTCCCAGCCACGAGCGGTTCATCTCGCGCTCCCGGCAGCCCCATCTGCCCGGGCCTGCAGCCCCACTTCAACTCTTCACCCTCCCCCTCCTGCCTCTGCTCCTGCTCAGCTGAGCCACTGCCTGCTCCTGCTGAATCCCTCCTCCTCCTGCTCCACAACGGGGATCCATCCTCATGCCTTGCCGATGGATCACCACCTAATCCCAGTCCACCCAGCCCGGAGCAGTGGGGCTGGCCCAGAGGTGACCTGTTGTCCTTACTGCTCTCCTCCCCATTTTCAAAGTGCACGTTGCAAGATTGAAGCTCCATCTTCTGGAATGGCCTGTGAAAGTCTTGATGTGCTTGCAGCAGCCACCTCCAAAGCCCTACCTGTGGTGAAAGCTGGATCACACAACATCCCACTGAGAAAAGCAGTAGCTTCTAGGTCTTTACAAAAAATGGTGTTGAGGAGAAGAGTGGTGCCAGCACCCATCCAACTCAGCCCTGCTGGTTAGCATGACCTGGGTCTTGGGCTTGAAGTGCTGCAGGTGCCCACATCATGTGTCTTAGCAGGCTTCCCTAAGCAACCCAGAAGAGTTCAATTCTCTACAGTGAGCAAAAACATCATGAGGAGTGTCTTGTTCCCTTACTGCCAGCCTGTGCGTTGCAGCTTGTTTCTGAATTCTAAATTATTTTGGCCAGAAAGGAAAAGTATCTTTCTGAGAAGTGCGCAGAGATCAAAAATCTGGGAGGGGAGCATGATGTCCTGCAAACAAGAGAGGCCTCAACTTGCTGTTGTGTTCTGAGCAGCCAGCAGCCAGCAGCAGAGCAGCTCTGTAGCCCACCCACACCCCTCACCAGGCCGTTTTCCTGCAGGGACACAGGATAAGTCGAGGCAGCCCCCTTTCTCACCCTGTCCTGCTGATTTTAGCTCCTCAGGAGCATGGAGAGAGGGAGATTGGTGGTTTACCAAGGAGCCAAGGTGATGGCAGCAGAGCCAGGAGCAGTCAGGCTGTGCCCACAGTCTCCAAGGGTCACCATGTTGGGATGGCTGGTGGACACCAGCTCTCAGTTCAATCTGCTTTTGTCCCCAGGGGCTGGAGGGAGTCTGACTCTCATCTCAAGCTAAGGTTATAGAATATTTTCTCTCCTTTTTGTCTGTGTTGATATTGCTAGCGCGCGCTGCTGCAACTGACTTGTGCTTTTTTTGTACAGTTCCCAGCACATCTGGTCACCTTGGATAAGGTCCCTGGGCCTGATTGTAGCAAAAAAGTAATGATAGCATGCTTAAAACTTGGGCCTTCAAGTACCACCATCTGTAAAACACAAAACACTGAGGACAAACTGGAGGAAACACAGATTTTAGTCACTGACTAGAAAAAAAAAATATGTTCACTGTGTTATATCTACAGTTGTGCTTTTTGTGTCTTAGAACTGAGAGCCAGGCAATGGAGCTCTTCCTCCCAGCTGATTGGCACTGAGCATCTTCCCTGTCCCACCTGCACCACAGCCCTGGTCATTCATCAGTGGGAAGCTAAGCTGGCTCTAGAAAATGTTCTAATTATCTGGGTGTCCTGATAAAACCTGCCTTGGTTTGAAAGAGGCACCACCATACTCACCTGAACATGTCTTGTTTCTTCTAAATAATAGAATTAGCTATGGGCATTTCCTTAAGAGCATGCAGAACACAATTGCAGTCTAATTCCTCTCACTCCAAGCCTAGTCTTGAAACATGCAAATTTCTCTTTCAAGTGTGTTGGCAAAAATGGCAACATCCTGACACACACACATGATTTAGACACTGAATTATACACTGGTCGAGATCTCGTCAGTGAGCTGAGTTCTTGGATGGGTTCAGCAGGAGTGCTGTGGAAAACAGCAGAGTCTGCTGAGCAAGTATCAGTGGACAGCTTGTTTCTTTGCTCTTTTTAGTAGAGACCCAGCACTGACTGCTACAGGGACAGGGTGCTGGGCTGGGTATGGAGCTGTGGTCTTCCCAGCCTTGCTTTATCCTTGCACAGCTCAATGCAGCACCACAAGGCCTTTTACCTCAGTGCAGATTCTGCTGAGCATTTTCATGTTCTGTTTTAAAAATAACAAGACAGCTCTTAACATTCAGGATACATTTTTCCACTTTGAAGCACCACAACAGTCTTTTAAAAGAAACTCTAGGAAGGGTGTTAACTTGATCAGTGCTGTGCAGGAAGGAAAGCTCTTTCCTACTATTTTTTCAGCATGACTTTCACTGACATGATCAGGCTGGGAAAAGACTTATTGGCTGACAGCCCAGGACAGCCATGCAATATCTCTAGTCATCTGGAATTCAAACTAGTCTACCCAAGGGAGAACCATAACATAAAAACAATTTAGGTTACATGCTGAATCTTATAAACATTGTTCAGATTTTTTTTAAAAATAGTTTAAATACGATGTATGTGCATTTGCTGTGCATGGGATTATTGCATTTTGCTTTTCTTTTTTCCAAATGTCAAGTAAGAGGGGCTGGGAGGGTTTTTACCTTTTTTTTTTTTTTTTTTTTTTTTTTTTTTTTTTTACTGTAGATGGTTTTCAGAAATCTTGGAGATTTTTTATAAACACAGGGAAATGAGCTTCCTCCCTTCTCATAAATTTAAGAACTTGGCTTCTCCTCTGTATCGGATATAATTGTTTTATATATAGATAAAGCTTACTTTTTGACCCTGTTGAGAAAGCCATTTGAAGAGAGCTTCCAGAGGCCCAATGGTCCCCCTCCTGCACACACAGGGCTTTCACCAGACCAGATCAGGGAGAGCTTGGCTTCTCTGCTAAGCCATAAAACCCCCAAGGGCAGAATTTCCACAGGCTCTCCAATAACCTGCCCCGATGCTGTGCTTTTCTTCTAGAAATCTTTTCCTCCCATCCAGTCTGAACCATCCATGCTGCCGTGGGCTTGTCCCATCATATATTGTCTGTCTCTGTTCTGCCACCCTCCCACATCCAGTATAATCTGAGTAACTCTGAACACCCAAAGTGCGAGGCCAAACATGTATATGAAGCTGAGCATCACTGGCCTCTCTCTGTTGTTACCTTACTTTGCATAAAAAATCCTGTGAGAGTGACCTGCTCATCTGTAAGCATGTGCAGCTCTCATATTGTGGGTTAAAGCAACATGGATCTACTCTGTAAGAGTCACTTTAACAAAACCCTTCTTTTCTCCGCTCATTGTCTTGGTGGAAGATCTGAACTTGGGATGCGTCCGTTGCCACCTGTCCTTCTGCCAAGTCCTAACATTCCAGCACACCTTGCAACAAGTCTAGAAGTATTATTTTAGGGAAATGACTATGGTTCCTTTGTGATTCCTTTTTTCCACAAACTGCTATTTCACAAGCTAAGTAGCCTTTCTTGTCTTTTCTTGTGCAGGTTCTTGCTTTTGCTGAAATTCTTGGTTATTTGGTGGTGGTGTTGTTTTTAAGTTGTGTTTCTTTACTTCCTTGATGTGCTGTAACTTCTGCTGTGATGCTTTCATTGCAGGCCTTGCTGAGGCCAGGGCGAATAGACAGAATTATCTACGTGCCACTGCCAGATGCAGCCACTCGCAAGGAGATCTTCAAACTTCACTTCCAGTCCATGCCAGTCAGTGATGAAGTCTGCTTGGCTGAGCTTGTGGAGCGCACACAGAAGTACTCAGGAGCAGAGGTAAAACTTCCTGGACTCGGTGCACAGTGGTGTTTAATTTGTGAACTCCAATACCCCTTGAGCTTTCTTGGAGTGCTGGTGGGAATTATGAAAGGGAATATTTCAGATACTCCTGTGTTTTTGCAATCTGGGGCTTTTTTACTTCAGTGTCCCCGTTGGAGGAATGGTGCCAGGGGAAGGATCTCTTTCAGGGTGAGCCTTCATACAATTGCAGGTGGCCTCATTAAGGACATGCTGCCAGGAGTGGAGGGAGGTGGAGGCAAATTCTCCCAGACAGTTTCCCCACATCTCCAGGAATCTTTTGAGTGTAGGATTTTGACTGAGAGCCTCAGAAGGAGAGAGGAGAGACGGAGTTAGGAAACACTGCAGGGGAGTTGCAAAGGAGTCACTTTGAAGCTTGTATTTTCCTATTGCATATAACCAAGACCTCACAGCAACATTTATTGTTATAGCTCGTTGCTATTACTAAGCTTCTGACAGTGGATGTCAGACAATCAGTTCCTGTCCTGGGTAGAAGGAGAAACTGCAGATGCTGCTGCCTGGCAGTTATAATAAGTATCAGTACATATAATAAGTATCAGTACATTAGTGGTCACCATTCTGCTCCCTGAATATTATTCATGTCAATGTCTCATGAAAGGATATTTTGTTCTTTCTTAATTTTAATTAATTGAGAGTAATTATATTAATTCAAAAATTCAAAGAATGTTAATAAGGTTGCCAAGTTGAGCTCTTGAAAGGTATGAAATACTAGAATTTCCACCCTGCTGTAGCCAGCCCTAGTGTCTGCATTATCATGCCATCTAATTATTTAGTCACCTTCTGCTTTTTCCATAACAGAGTGGAAAATGTGATGTGCTTGCTTGGTTTCCCATCTCTCTGTATGCTGTTTACAAAGGCGGGCAAATAAGCTAAACTTTTGTCTTGGGTGATTGTGGAGGATTTGTGTGATTGCTGAAGGCCCTTCTCAAAGGACTGGTGGTGCTACCAGGCAAGGTTTCTCCTCATTTAGCTGTCCCTTAGATGCTAGTAGTCTGTAAAATGCTGTGCTGTGCTGCCTACTAATAACCTCTGACTGGTGAGGCCACTGCTATGTATGGGGTCATTTTGGGAAGCTGTGTCACAGCAGACACCAAAGCTAAACCCACGAGAGTTTTCCTCCTCCACAGCACAGGGCAGACTGCACTCTGAGAATAAATGAATGGATGAATGGAAGCTGTGTAGTGAGCAGAGCTGGTTTGTGTAGCACATATTTCTGCCCAGAACATGGGCTCTCACAATGGAAAAAAAAAAAAGGCAACAATAAGAAGGATTTCAGGCTTAAGTGTTGGTCTGGAAGACTGTCACAGCTCTACTGCCTCCACCTTTTGGAGCAGTGACCTGAAACAGTGTTATGTTTGTATTTGGGGAACAGTGACACAACTTGGGAAAGTTTATCTGTCTCTGGCTGAGTTACAAGCCTCCAAAAACATAAATATAAACATATCCTCTGTTGCATATGGCAACTGTCGCCTTACCAGGCAACAACTGCAGTGCTTGTATTTTAGAAATTCCAAGCATATGGGGATTTCCTTTGGATCTGGATCAGCTGAAAAGCTAGTGGTGAATTCCAATGCCTGGTTGATAATGAGTCACAAATGTCTTCGTGCTGGCTTTGTACAGAACCGAAAATAAGTTAATGGTCATCGAGTGTAGCTACAGACTAGTTGCAGCTAGTCAGCTAGCTGCCTGTTTCTAATATGGCATTTCCCACGAATTCTGTTCTTTCGCATCATGCAAAGTATTCTAATAACTGGGATGTAAAGAGTAAATACAGAAAAAGCCTCAGTCAGGGTTCCTTGGAAGAATATATAAAGTCTTGACAGTTGGCACACACAGTGGCCAGTTTCATTAAAGTCTTTTCTTCCCAGTGTCTCCAGCTTCCCAGCTTTACAAATAGTTTCCGCTGCTGAATGGCAAGTTCCCATTCCACTGTTCTAGCCTTTGTTCAGAGAAAGACATGGAAAATGCCTGGTTTTGTGACTAGAAGATGGTGTATGAATAGTGAGCTGCTTGTAAAGATGCGTTGAATCATCCTGACATGAGCTGAATAAACAGCCAGGAAAGTGGATAGCTCAGTGTGAGTCTGGCTTCCAACTTGGCCCCTTTTCAGATCAGATACTTGTGTATTTTTGCTTGTCATCGCTTATGACCAGTTATCTCTGTTCACCTGCTGGATGTACGTTTCTTTTGATGACTACCTTTAAAGATACATCAAGATAGCAAAATAGGGCGATTACTTCCCACTGTTTCATGTGAGGGAAGGTGGAAGATAATTTATGAGGGTGAATTACAGTTTCCTTCTCTCATGTGTCAGTGAAGTTTAATAAAAAAAGCATTAGATGAGCAATGTCTGTACAGTTAACTTTTAGGTCAAAGAAATCCTCAGCTCTCTGGAAATATTTGAATTTGAGTGCAATCTTCATTTCCAGACCCTTCTGAAGTAGTGCTCTGCAGCAGTGCTTGGGGTCTTCTTCAGAGATACTGCATTTTATTTTGGGCAAAACTGCAGGAGGTCCAACTTTTATAAAACTGATAATTTTTTAATGGTTTTATGTAATTAGAATGGCTGCACTCTGAGGTTGTTCACAGTTTGATTACAGCTTTTCTTAGAGTTTGATCACAGCTTTTCTTAGAGCATTTTCACTGTTGTACTTCATGCTGAGAAGTTTTATCTGTTTCATTTCCCACTGAGGTAGGAATAATTAGAGATCTGACCACAGAAGTATTTAAAAGTAATGTTTTAAAGTTTAGGCAGTGTGAGTTCTTGGGTCTCATTTTCTTGTTTTCGTGGTGCTGCCACAGCCAGCTCACCTTAGGAGAGATGGGCTTTCCACAAACTCAGCTGCTCCATTTTTCAGTTGGGGGTTAGACAAGCAAGAGATGTGTTTCCCCACTGGAGAAATATTTTGTTCCAGAATGTATGTGATAAAAAAGAAAATAAACCAAGCAGAGTGAGAGATGTTCTTTTATTGTCTGAACTGCAGTCGGGTGATGTTTTGTTACAATTTAAAAGGCAGAGAGAGAGGTTTTAGGCAGAAAGCGAATTCAAGTGTTGAGTTGTTTTGAGTTTAAAGTTGGTTAGAAGTAATAAAAAATTAAATAATCTGGGTATAATGACAATATTCCTCAGACAAGTGTGCTTATAAAGGTAAGATAATGGGACTGGCTGCTTTTAATTTGGTAGAAAGCAGGTCATGGTGAAGCCAAAGCTGGCATGGTTTCTATAGTATTATCAGTTTCCATGCTTACAGGACACAATAGTAAAGTGGGAATCTTGGAACCTGTAAATCTTTCACTGGTTCTGAATCAAAGTGGAATAGTTAATGTAAAAAATATCTTTCTCACTTTGCAATAACTCTCAATTGGAGCACAGAAAATGAAAGGGAAGAAAAGCAAGCTGATGAAGGTTTGCTGTGGCTCAAATAAGGGCAGATGTGATGCCAAAAAGATCTGTGCAGCAGCAAACTAGCTCAAATCAACTCAAATCTTTGACTCTTAAAATATGTATTTCAAAACATGCATGTTCTTGTTTACCAGATATTGACATATTTCAACTATTAACTTTAATTAAAAACACTTCCAAACAACCAAACCTCTCCAAAATCCTGTTTCATACAGAGGAAGATACTAAGAACAAAAGCAATGAGGCTGTGTTCCACTATAGGTGCACAGAAAGGTAAAGACCCTTTTAAGAGATTAGGGAAAAATTTGTCTGTTTACTAAAGAACGCCTACAGTAAAGGAGAGGGAGGGTTTAGATATAGGGAAAAAAAAAGAACATTCAAAAGAAGGGTATGTTGTCTTCTTTACATCTAGCTGTTCATGAAGGAAAAGATTTTCCAGACTTAAGGAAAGGGCTTTCTGCTTAACATTATAAAGGGTGGTGGATTCCATCCTGTATAGGAGCCTGAAGTATTACAGTGAAATGTGATTTTCAAGGTGAGGAATGCCATCAAATTGAAAAGTAGCAAGATTAGAGCTTCAGATGGAACCTCTGATGTTTCTCTTGGAATAGTGCAGAGTATGTTAATTTATATCATTCATTGAAAACTGGACATTTTTGTGTGGGTGGGTGAGGAAAAGTCTCAGTCTTCATCCAATATGGGTAGCATGGGATCACCTCCTTCCTGCACACATTTATCAGTGCTAAGGATGTGTTTGGCACAGGTGTCTGGAAGGTGAGGAAATACCTGGCATTGGGAATGTTTTCCAAATGTTAGTGTTTGGGATAAACGAGTTGAATCACTGGAAAGGAAATAACTAACTACACAGGACTTCCCATGGGATTTTGCCTGCTGCTGGTCTCACAGGAGGCTCCTACGTGTGGAATGTGCTTGGGCGGACTGGCAATGAGGGCAGTGTGAGCACCTGGGGATAGCTGAAAGTGCTGAAAGCAGGACTTTGGGGCATTCCTCTGCCTCTCCCTGCTCTTTTCAGTTGCTTCAGAAAGATCTGGTTCTCGTTGCCCACTTTTCAGAGATGTTGCCCAGAGTGGGTGGATTTTCATCATGTTGTGTCTCAGCTGAGGCCTGATAAAATGTTGTGTGCTTTGACCTAGTGAGGATGTAAAGCATGGCTGGCAATCAGCACATTTATGCCAAACATAAGATTTGGTGTAGAGGGGTATATTGGCACTGAAATTTATGCATGGCAAGCTCATCTGGGAAAGAACATTTTCTCCTTCAGTGAGGTAATGATTTGCTAATAGTTTAATCAAGCAGGGGAGATTTAATGCATCTGGCTGAAGGGACATCAGTGTTTCCGAAAAGGTCAGACCCATTAACAGCTCAGGAGGACACAGTCGAAACTGCTTCCTAAGTAACTCAGAGAACAGTGATCCTCAGAGGAAGTTGAGGAAAAAAAAAACAGAGGGAATTTGAATGAGCACCAACCAGTTCTGAGGTATGAAATTTTGCTTGCTTCTCAAACCTGACTTTTTTTTCCCCATAAAGGCCAAAGAGCTGATATTTTGATTCTTTAAATGCCAAAACAGTTCAGATGCAGGAACTTTACAGCTGATTTCAACATGTTTTTTTTTCATTAACTACTTTAAAGGTATTGTCCACCCAGGTTCCGTAAGTGAGCACTCTTGTATTTGCTTTTGCAGAGTTGTTTTGTGTTGTGTCCATGTTTGGAAAAAACATCAGTAGGAGCATCACCTGTGTCAGGAGCAAGCTTCCCCTCCCCTGAGCTTGCACAAACCAGCTGTAATTTCACCAAACCAGCTGAGGCCAGGGGAGGTGCCTGGCTTTGCCGGCAGCACCCACTGTGCTGTTTGCCTCCTTTCCCTGTTTTTCCTTCCCATTTCCCCACAACCTGGCAGAGTAACCAGTAGCTCCCGGTTGCTGCGGGTGGCAGAGGGGTGCATGCTGCCAGCACAGCAGGGCACTGCTGCTGAGCTGCCACTGTCCCACAGGCTTATAAAAGGGACCTAGAACCAGCCTCTGTCAGCCAGCTTCACTTGCCCTCTGCTCTTGCCTCTGGCTTTGCTGCTTTATTGTCCTGGACTTGGCTGTAATTCCCAGCAATGGAAAAACATGTTGCTCTTTAAAAGCAGATGGGAATTCATTCCTGAAGGAAAAAAATATGTCTCTTTAGGCTACTGCTATTGTTTTCTTTGAGTTTTATTTTTTGCCTGTGAGTTATTTCTGGCAACTTTTAATTTGATTTTTTTTTTAATCAGACAGTGGGGATTAATCTTCAATGTCTTAAAGCACACAGTCTTAATAAAGCAACGATCACAAGTTGGGGAATGTAAAGTTTAGAGTGAAAATTGCATTTGCAGTGATCTGGAAGGAATTGAAAGTGTTGGCTTATTTCTGCCTTTTGAAGTACTTTCATTGGTGTAATACAAATGCTTATATCAGTTCAGAGTTGAAGAACTGGCTTTTATGTCAAAAAAAAGGAAAAGGAAAAAAGTGGTTTTTTCCTCCCACTGGCCTGTTTTTCTGATTTAAACCTGTAGTGCTGGCACTTGATCTCATAAGTTACGATGTGTCGCAGGGTATGTGGTTAGGAGTGAACTTGCTGCTTGAAGTTTGTCTCAACTCTAGTCCTAAAGTGTAAGACAAGGCGTACAAATTGAAGAAAGTCACCAAAAAGTTATTGCACTTCAGAGAAAACTGATTCCTGGTCCTCTACTCTTACATGACAACTTCAGGGCCAGATCCTCTCAACATACACAAGTTGTTGTAAATATGGAGTATGTCTTAGTACATTAGTAAAAGGTATGTCTGAAGTTTTCTTGTTTCGTTGATTTTTATCCACTTTTTTCATAAACTGGCGTGGGTAGGGAAAGTAAATATTCTTACATATTCATTGCTTTTTCTCATGCCCTTAAAATTAGCAAGTGTCTGACTTGCTTAAGTGCCTGTTATGAATAATTTTTAACAGTATGCAACATCTGACTGTCCATTCTCAGTGTTCAATTTCTCTTTTTTTACATATATACTAATTTTCCGCTTGGATATGCTGCGTTAAGAAGAGGGCCACTAAGTTGATTAGAGGGATGGAGCACCTTTCCTGTGAGGAAGAGCTGAGGGAATTGGGATTGTTCAGCCTGGAGAAGAGAAAGCGTTGGGGTTACCTAATTGTGGCCTTGCAGTACTTGAAAGGACCATGCAAGAAAGGAGGAAGACTATTTGCAAGGGCATGTAGTGACAGGACAGGGGAGAATGGCTTCAAACTGAAAGAAAATAAGTTTAGATTGGATTATTGTGAAGAAATTGTTCCCTCTGAGGGTGGTGAGGCCCTGGCACAGCTTTGCCCAGGAAAGTTGTGGCCGCCCCATCCCTGGAAGTGTCCAAGGCCAGGCTGGATGGAGCTCTGAGCAACTGGTCTAGGGTAAGGTGTCCCTGCCCATGGTAGAGAGGTTAGAAAGAGGTGATCTTTAGGATCTCTTCCAACCCAGGCTGTTTCATGACTCTGTGATTTCAAGGAGGTAGCACCAAGGCATAATGTCCTGCATCAGCTTGGCCAGGAGAGCTCCAGAAGGCTCCCCACTTCTGCAGTGAAATTACCTTCCATCCTTAATAAAATCAGCCCTCCAAAACCACAGGCTGTACTTGATCAATGAGATCTGAAATAGTTCTGATTGTGATCTTAATTGGCACTAGGAATATTTAGATGTAGTACCTGAAGGCTAATTCAGGATGTTTATACCAGATGAAAGCATCCAGAGGAACACGTTGTGCTGACCTACTTGTGTTTCTGGGACTGTGCCAGTTCAATTGCTGTCATGGTAGAAGAAATGTTAATGAATGGCAGAGGAATAATAGGACCCAGGTGTAAAAACCTGTTAATTTACCTGGCTATTGTTGCCTGTGAATGAAGAACATGTTATTTTAATGGCAACACTGACTGTTTACACTTCACTGAACTGCAAAGATTGGAGAGCTGGGGTTGTGTGTGTGACTTAAAACGTTTGAACATATATTGATATCTTTGTGTGCAGGGAGAATAGGATGTTTGCTTTTGGCAGTCATCTGCAAAGAGTCATTGTTTCTGTTGCAAAAATTTGGAACCTAATAATGAATAATAATATCTAATAAAATCAAATCACAATAGGCTGTGGATTTCTTGAACAATAAATGTACCTAATTTCAAGCTTAAATGCTCTCACTTGTAAAATTACCATTATGTAGTATATGCACGAACTATTCAGCTTCCATTGCTTTCTCCCATGAGAGAAATGATATTTCTCTTGTGTAAAGTGAATTTTGAGTTTATTTTCTAAGGAGTGATTATTATTGATAAAATATTTGGAATGGGAAATTCATTTGGTTTCTTCCTTAACATTTTGATTGTGATTTGTTTTGCTATTTCATGTCCCTAAAAATGTGTATAAGGCACAGGCTTGTGCACCTGTAATCCCATGAAGCCATTTGAGTTTGAAAATGCACTCTGCTATATTCCGTTCAAAGAGGTTCAGATTATGTGTAATTTTCTTTTTTTTCTAAGTGATGTTTTTGGGGGTAGAATAGTTGAAATGTCTGCTTTTGTTCCACTTTCTTTTTTTATCCACAAACTTAAGCAATGGCATTGTTGGAGCTGGTGGCTTTTTGGTGAGGTAAGGCTTCTCAGTGTTAATTCTGAAACTGTTTGAGAAGTTGTTGGTAATTAAGATGGTCACTGATGTGGAATGTGGGAACAGAGAATCTTTCAAGTATTGCAGCCAAACCTACATTGTCAAACAGGGCAGTTTTCATTCTTGCCATGTAACTTCTGTTTTCCAGAGTCCTGCTGGAAAGCTGATGGGCACAAGCACTGCTGTAGCTCAGATTTTTGCATAGCAGAAGTTGGAAGTTGTTATTTCCAAGTTACCTTTTATGGTTACTCTTAAATACATGTGGAAAAGCTTTGGATTGCCTTTGGCAAAAGGATTAAAAGGTTATTGGCAGATGGAAGCAGCACAATAATAACTCTGCAGCAAATTATTAGCTATGTTAGAAGCAATTCCATGGTCTGTTTTACTTTTTAATTAAACTTTTTTCAAACTATCACCTAGTTCTCAGCTTAGGCTTTTTGTTTCCTGTCTTTGAGCAATGAAAATGTCAAGGATATCTGGGTAGGAAAAAAGCCTTTCAGGTCTTAGTCTTCTGTAATTTGTCCATGGCATTGGATGTATAGAAGGGAGCCATCAGATCTGGCCTGACCACTTGCAGTGGGAGAAAACAGAGCAAACCCCAAGATGACTGCAAGTGCTAATTGGTCTTGACATCCCCATTGTCAGGGGAGGAGAACCAAAAGCATTTTGTCCAGTTTAAAAGAGCTGCTTTGGGTTTTGTTTGATGGTTTATTTTCTTACTTAGGGAAGTTGGCGGCAGGAGTTATTTTCTCAAAGTAATTGACATCTTACAGACGTGGGTTTTGTTACTTAATTTCCTAGCAAACAAAGTGAATTTGCGATAAAACTAGAAAATTACTGTTATATTAACATTGCACAGTGAAACACAGCGTTGGAGGGAAAGGAGGGTGAGAGCAGCAATTTGTCCTCTGTTTTGTCCTCTTGTCCACTTTTTACTGGGATAAACCAACTTTATCTTTTTCCAGAACTTCTCCCAGTGAGCTCTCATTTGGTGATAAACCAATGAAGAGGGGTTAAAAAAAATTGTACTCAGCTCATAGGTCAAACTCTGTGGGTTTGTGAGTATTTGTGAGTCTGCATAAGGAGAACTTTTCCTACTTGCTCTCTTCAGCAGCTGAATTCCCTTCCACGGCATGGGTTTTGCTATTCAGACAGGGATGAGGGACCAAGGAGCAGGAGCCAGCAGGGTGGGATGTTGAGGGTTTTTCCCATGACAGGCAAGGACAGGGGCTTGAGAGTTCAGCAGTGCCACAAGCAAGCAGAAAATGCCAACCCCCAACCCAAAAGCCATGTGCTACTTGTATTTCTGGTTACCTGTGCAAGATGTGGTTTTGGCTGTGTACCTGGAGAAAGAGATTTTGGGGAGTGCCCTTGTCAGGGAGGGCATAATAAAGCTGGAGGGCTCATCACAGGCTCCTCGTTTCATGGAATCTTGCCATTTCTGTTTTCATTTCTGGGTATTTCTGTGTTTTATAAATCAAGGGGCAGGGAACTAAGCCATGCTCCTTTGTTAGCGAAACAGAATTTGTAAGGCAAGAAAATGAGTGTGGTAGTTTAGTGTAAACAAGAGAGAACAAAACTTTTCTTGATTTTGACTTTTCTAGTTTAAGGCCTGAGGACTTCCAAAGAAGTGTTGTTGGCAGTCTTGTTTTAATATTCAAATAGCAAGAGCCCATCATAATGAGGAGTTAGCTCTCAGAAGTGGAATATGGAATATAGTCAAAATGTTAAAAGCTGAAAACTTGTTCTTTATTTCTAACATCTGTCACTACTAAATTTGCAAAAGTATTTGTGAAGTGAGTTGACAAACCTGGGGTTTGGGGGTATTTTAGGAGATTTTTTTGCATGTGGTTATATGTATAAAGACCTTTCTCTTCTTGTTTATTATTTTCTTCACAAGAAAATAAGTTTCATGAACTTACCTATACAAAAAGGATTCTGTTCTTTCCTCTCTATTTTATACTGTCTTTGCACGCATGAGCTAAAAAAAAAGATTGGTTTATTTATTAAAAAAAATCTATAGTTTGTCTTGATTATTTATTAGTGTTTATTAGTAACAATATTTATAGAGGAGCAGGAAAAAAAGAAAAAAAAAGAAGTTTGAAATTAATTTGTCTTCTGTCAATGCTTGGAAGTTGGAATAAGAAAGGGAACTGAAGCACTGAGACAGTATCTTACCCTAGGCTAGTTGTTTACCATTAAAGAGAGAGCTTGCATGCGGGAGGGAGTGTTATGTTTTGGACTTACTTCCTTGTAACTCATAAATCTTGGCTGTATAAACGTTCAGTCATTAATTAAGCCTTTCAAATTAATCTGTTTCCTGACTGGACTTGGCTGGTTTTGCATAGAGCAATGCTGTTGCCCAATCTCCCAGTTTCGAAGTGCTCTCAAACATGTGGTATGGGAGGATGGTGTTTATTGTGGCGAGTTAATGAACAGCACCAAAGGAGGGAGGGGGAGCCCCTGGGTTACCAACATGTGCAGGAAATAGGGTGCTGGTATCAAAATGGTTTTGTGCACTTTAATTGCTTTCCTTACTTCAAACAATGGCAAAAGTGGCTATTTTATATTGATAAATTTCAGGCCCAGGCAGAAGTATTTTTCATTCCTTCCATTATTCTTATATAGTGTTCTAGTTTTGCAGTTCAGCCAGTTTACTCAGGATGACATATAAATACAGCCAAAATGTCTCTCTCATGTGATGGAAAAGGATTTCAACTTTAATTAAAGACTTCATAGAAATTAATTGTTAGTATTATCACACAGGTGTTTCTCATCTGAGATTTGTGTTCTACTTGTTTTACCCTTTCTTTACAAATATATATATCTCTGCCTCCTTCCTTACTTATGCAGCCATGGAGGAGCTTTTATCAGATATTTAATTATTTCTGGAATATTAAGTATCTTCAGAAATTCATCTTGGAGATGTACTACTTTTTGTAGGCATTTAAAACAAAAAATATTTTCATTATCTGAGTACTAGATGTGAGTTAAAGCAGTCAGCTTCCTTCAGTTCTGCATGTGCAAAGGATTTCATAAATAACTTGAGAAGTTTAGATTAGACATATGGAAGAAGAGGGTGGGCATGCCCTGGCACAGGTTGCCCAGAGAAGTTGTGGATGCCCCATCCCTGGAAGTGTTCAAGGCAAAATTGAATTGGACTCTGAGTAACCTGGTCTGGTAAAAAGTGTCCCTGCCCATGGCAGGGGCATTAGGACAAGACAAACTTTAAGATCTCTTCCAACTCAAGCCATTCCATAATTTTTTTTTGAGTAAAATGATTTTTCTGTATTCAAGAAAACCCATTGCATTTTAATGGCATCAAAGTGAAGGTGTGTTTTCAGTGTCACTTAGAACCAAGCTAAGCCATTCTAAATATTTCCAGCTCTTCTCAATATTGCTTTTTACAGATTTCTGATAAGAGGCATGTGTTTGTGAGGAGCTCTCCTTTTAATCAGCACTTTGAAAAACTCAGTGTGTCCTCAATGCTAATGTCGGCATGTGGAAAAACAGCCTCACCTTTAAGAACAACTCTGCCAGTCTTGTGTGTTTTTGGAGGAGGAAAAGAGATTATTGTCAAAATTTTTTCAATAGCAGCTTCATCTCTAAAAGTTTGTCACAGAGACACAACATCAAAAATGTGCAGGCAACGAGTGACCCACTGAGCTGAGCAGATGGTGGAAATCCAGGTGGCCTTGTTGTGCTTGGTGAAAGTAGCATGTGAAGCATGATAGGAACACTTGCTAAATATAAAACATGACATTAAGAAACTGTGGTAATAAATCTCTCTTCTTGCAGTATACATTTGATTGGTGACAGCCTTGGACTTGCTGGGAGATAGGATGGATTGTTGGATTGTCTCATTGGTTTCTTCTTTCTTATGGATTTGATAAATCACTTGACACATTGCATTTGATAACAAATAAACTGTATTTTAAAGCCTGAAATGATGCCTGGGTGACATTTATAATTTGAAATCCGTTGTTACATAAGACTTGACATTCAGTGTTGTGTTCAGTGGTGTCTGTGCGCAACCTGAGAGGCAGAACAAATTACAGGTCACCTTATTGCTTGCCATATACGAAGCAGGACTTGTTTTGCTTTGTGCAGATTCAAAATGGGGAGCTACACTCAAAATACCTGTAGGGCTTTATTGTTTTGTGGCTGCCCATTTGTTCTGGGACCTGTTTCCTGAGAGGTATTCCCAGGATGTTGCATCAAGCCACTTCGGAATGGCTGGTGCTTGTTTCGCTGCCATTCCAAACCTGTACTGTACAGCAGAAGTCATTCAACCTATTAAAAAACGCTTTAAAGCTAACTAAATAAAGTAAATAATAGGGTCAGTTAATGTAGTGGTGGGAGCCATGACCAGGGACGACTCCCTGGACCACAAGAGCTGCTCTGCTCATCTGGCAGCCCCAGAGCTCTCCAGGCTTTCCCAGCAAAGCCAGTGCAGAGACCTGTGCAAGATTCCCTTGTGATCATTGTTCCTGCTGTGGTTTCCCAAGGTGAACAAAACAATGATGCTGGTGTTAAAATGATAAACCAAGTCCAGTCCTAACGCAGTCAGGATCCACACAGGACAGGTTGTTCCCTGCGGGTCAGAACAATGCTGATAACATTTAGCAGGAATAGCAAATACACATTAATATTTACATTATGATAGCAGGCAGAATCTCTTTTGAGGTTTATGTTTGGTACTAATAATTCATCCTTGGGTTTGAGGTGATTCCTGAAAGAAAGTGTCTGTTTCCTACAGGAACATTCTTTCTTGAATGTCTCTCATTTTTCAAACAGAGAACATTTAGTAATTTTATTTTTACCATTTGAAATCCGGCAGTTTTATTGTACTTATATTTAGCCTGCCAGGACTTTTTAGCACCAGATTTTTTTCCTTTGAAAATAGTGAGGGGTTTTTTTGCTGTTTGTTTCTTAATTCATATGCAACATTTAAGGAACGCTTAATTAATCCCAGCATACAGGGAGAGGGAAAGGAAACAGTGCTCAGCAACTGAGAATATATTTAGCTACATTTATACAGAAGTGATTGTATTACCTAAATCCCTTTTTATTTATTTTTGGATGAGTTTAGGGGCTAGGAAGGAAAGGCAGGCACAGGAAAGGCTTGGTAAAAAGAAGTGGAGGGAGGAAAAATGCTTCCATGGATCTGCAAAACAGAAATACAATGAGTTATCTCTGTTTCTGTGTAGAGCTGAAGCAGGTCTTGCTCTTAAAATCCTTGAGTCAGAGTTTAGATCTCAATTTTAGGAGGTTTGCAAAGGTTGGAAAAGCTGTGGAAGTCGAATTCTATTCTCAAGGTGTGAACATAGGGGCAGGCTAATCCTGGATAGGAAGGCCAGTTCTTGTTACTGTTTTTTGTTAAAATATTTTGTTACTTCTGCTGCAAATTAACATTGGCTTGAACATTTTCTCTCTTAAGTATTGTTCAGTCTTCCTCATTAAAAAAACATTTCCTCAGTAATAATACATTCCATATGTAGATGTAGTATGTATGTAAAGTGATACATATTAATATAGCAATTGCCCACGAAAATGTGGTTTTTTGCTTTTCTACCATGTAATGACCCTTCCTGTTCCTGCCCCCAAACAAGCAGAACAACAAGAAGGCCCATTAAATGGAAAAGTGCAGTTTTAAACCATTTCCCAGATCCGACGTTTTCTGAGTTGGAGTGGAGCTGGCAGAGCAGACCAGCAGAGATGGATGGATCGCTGACTGTTCCAGGAACAGCCTGACTCTGCAGAGCAGGGTCAGTACTGGGGTTGGCGTGTGCCTGACAGTGAGTGCTCAGCTTTCCCAGGAAAGCTGCTCCCCAGGTGCTTCATCAGGGGCCTCCTCCTGCAGGCTCCTTCTCTGACAGCACAAGGCTCACGCAGGTGCTTCCAGCTGAGCCTTTGCTCAGTGCTTTGCTGAACACCAATGTTGCAGTGAGATGGAAACTTTACAGTGCTCTGAAATTCATCTCAAAAACCTGTGGGTAAAGCATTCCTTGAAAAGAAGAAAAACAAACCCCTTTTTCATTTTGAGAGGGTTACAACAGTATTCCAACACCTGCCTGTAGAAACAACACCCAACCTTCATTTCATAAAACCGTAGAACTCTAAAAAGCCAAGTTACCTTGTGAAATATCTATTTTTTTAATCTTTATGCATTTAACAAAAGGAATATTTCCATGTGTTCTGGTTAAGTATTGGAACATGATGCAATCAGTCAGTTTGGCCAAGGAGATGTTCTCCAACAATCCTGCAGCAGATGAACTTGCCAGCTTCTGCAGGGAGAGGAGGTGGGGGAGAGCTACAAGCATTCTTTGCTCCTGCCAGTTGCAAGTTAAAAGACTATCAGAACCATTTCCCAAAGCAAAAGGGACACAGCAAATATTCCTTCAACCCACAGGTTGATGGGAAATGAAAAAAAAATTAAATCCTGAATAAGATGAAGTGGTACAGGACATAGTAATGAGATGTCTCATTACTTACTTAATGTAGGTATTAATTTTACTTTTATAAATTTTCCTTCTGATAAAAATTTATTCAGAAACACTAAATTCAATAATTTCTTCAGTTCTGTATTATTGACTTCTTACATTAGAAACAGAATTCAGAATGTTTCACCTTGAAAAGATTTTTAAATATTTTGATTCAAAATTAATTTTCCAAGATTTCCTATCAATTTTCTTGCTCAATGGAATGAGTGAGGTTAAGTTTGACCCTTTGTTTATTTGGCTTTGGATTAAATAATATATTCTGCTTGGGAAATATTCTATACTCTCTTCAGCAGAATAGAATGCTTTTGCAATTCTGCTTTTGGATAACTTAAAATTAGAGGGAGTTTGGTTTTATGAAACAGAGAATAAAAAAGAGGGTTTTTTCACATTTTGATAGATACACTTCAGCAACAACATCTATTTGCAGCTCTTTCGCTGTTTCACTTTATAATTCTTTTGCTAAGGAAACTGAGCAGCCCCACACTGATAATTTGCTGGCTGCACTTTTACATGGACCCAGGTGTTCGTGTTCTTCTTTTTATATTAACTCCATAGTTGAAAGATAAGACTTACTGTCTCAGGTGGAAATGGTAAAGTTGTGCGAAATAGGTTTTAGAAAGAGGAATATTTAGTTGATCTGTATCTCAGAACATATTCTGTTTTGAAAATGTATTTAAATGATTGTGTGATTATACATAGTTGTGGGCGACTAATCTAGTCTGTTGCTGCAGGTCATGGGAATAGTCATAAAAAGTATTTATTGTGGATGTGAACCCGGATGTGTGCTTTCCTGACATGGTTCCCATATGGTCTGTAAGTAAACAATAGATCAGATCGAGAAGAGCTGAGGAAAGAGATACGTGGGGATTCTGCAGCATTAAACCCTGCATGGTTTGAAGTCCTGGCTTGTTTTGTCTCTGAACAAAAAAAAAAAAAAAGAGCAAGTCTAAGCAGAACAAAGATGCTCTGCAGACCTAGGAACCCACAGAGACTCAGGCACTGACCAAAAAAACTTTT
>VZSR01001831.1:1867238-1884758 GCA_013398615.1 Brachypodius melanocephalos | reverse complement strand
TTGCCATTTGCCCACCTACATTTACTGCTGTGGCAGAACCCGGCATGCATCTGCAGACTGCAGCCTGCACATTTTTTTCCTGAAACCAAACTAGTTTTAGGGAGTTGCTGGTTCCATTTTGACAACTCACTATTCACGTCAGAATATTCCCATCAGAAGTGTGTTTCCACCTTGGTCCTCTCTGCTTGCTTTGGGAAATGTGAACCGGGGAGGCAGGGATGTGTCAGATGGGTGTGGATGGGGGTCTGAGCTGTAAGCACTGCAAAAATGCCTTTTTTTTATTGCAGCTGAAGAGCATGCAAGAAGTCCTGAGTTGCAAACTCTGCACACTTGGATGCGTGAGTGGGAGGGTAGGAGTTGTGCCTGGCAGGAGAAACACTGTTTTCACACTGACACTTCAATATACATGAGAAGTTTCAATCTCTACTCATATATTTGCTCTGTGTTTATCTGTTTTACCTGATTTATCTTTAAAGCCATCCCAAGTCTCTGAAGTGTTATTCCTCCATATTTGTAGCCTAAGCAGGTTTTCTTTTAGCCACCGTGGCAATTTCTCTGTCACTAACAGGGGCCATTACATAGCTCTGGTATCTCAGGCTGGGAAATTTGCTCTTGGATACAACTCACACAGGCTTTCCATGACCTGCAATCTCTCTGATTTTCTTAATTTTTGTCTTCTTTCATGGGCTAAAGAAAGTACAAGTTTTCTGTGGGAAATGATTGGGAGATTTGAGAGAAGAAGTTGGCTCCAATCCAAAGGGCGGTGAGATATATTTGCACAGTTTATAAGATAAAGCCAAATCTCTATTCTCTGTTACCTTGTGAGACTCCGGCTTAGGGCCTAATGCAGCCACAGACGAATGCTCTTGTACTTCTGAGGGCACATCAATGTGAGTAAGTTATCCTGGAATGAGATAGAGTGTGAATGTAAATGCAGTAGCTGTTCCAGCATAACATCCTATGGAGACAAGGCCTTGCTGAAGTGACTAAAAGCAATGGAATGACTCCAGTGGAAGCTGAGGATGCTGAGCCCCCACTGCATTCCCCCCCGCAGCAGCCAACCCTGCTGGCAGAGGATAGGCTGGACACCATCTCCCGGGCCTTTGTTTTCAGTTAGAATACAAGATCTAACCATCTCTGCACAGGCTGCTTTTCCTGTCATTGTGGAAATGGTGATTTATTGCTCACATTATCAATTGTTAGAATGAGGCGGATGAGGCAATGACCAACAGCATTACCATAGGTGTCTTGTGAACACAAAAGATAGTTTAACATCTGCCGTCATGGGGAATATTTTAACTCTGCCATCTCTTACTTTTTTTGTCATTCCTACAGATTATCACTCTGGCTTTGATTGTCTCTGTGGGTATCTAGGGTCTTTTAGTGTATGTTTGTAGTGCTGGAGAGATTTGTGTGTGCACACACCCTTCCTGTGGGGTACTCTGGGAGTTAAAACTCAACTTTTTTAATGCTTGAGAGGTTGCTACACACCAGTTTTTAGGCCTGTGCGGTGTGATTCAGTTGTTACCTATCCTTTATGGTTTGCTGGAAATGAGTGTTTATTTTTAAAGTGCCTTTTCCTGAATTAAATAGAGCATTAATTAGTGCATGTGAGGAACAGGGTGCATTATTCCACGCAGCTTTCCATCGCGTCCAGAGCTCATTACCAGATGCAGAGATCATAAACAAACACACATGGCTGCTGCATGTAAATCATCTGCAGAAGAAATTACTGCTGATTCCTCCTGATTACATCACTTTGTCTTCCAGCTCATTAATACACTTTTGACCATGGAGACTATTCAGGTGCTAATAACTCTCAAAGCAATATACAGGAAAGTATTCACTTTCCATATTTGTTAAACATAATTCCATCTGGAATTCCTGTCCATGGTCTAGACTACTCTGCTTTTTTGCCTTTTTTTTTTAAATTTAATTTTATTTTAGAAGAGTAGTTGTGGAGTCTAAATTTTTCCTTCGTAATTAGTGTTTGCTCCCACAAGGTCTGTAGCAGGATATACAAATAGTCTTTCCAAAGCCACAAAAAGATGATGATACAGAAATTAATCTGAAATTATTGGGCCACAGTCTTTGCTGGCACAATCCCCAGGGGAGTTATGCCAGCAGGTTAATTGGCCTAAGGATGAATAAATCTGATGAATAAACCTAATGGAAGCTGGGAATCGCTAATTTAGGACTTGATCCTGCCTGTTACCAAGGAATTAGATCCCACTGCAGTAATTCCCATGGCAGTCCCTGTCATTGCAACCATTCCCTGCCATGCCTGGCACTGTGTTGGTTGCTGTAACCCCTCCACTGCTGAGGGTCCATGAGGTTTGGGGCATGAATAAGCACTGACCTGAGGAAGGCAGCTCATCCCAGGTATCAGCAGAGCTTGCTGTGTGGTGACAAATCACATTTGTGACAGAGCCAAGACTCTAATCCTACATTCAGTCCCTCTCAGGGATTGTCAAATGGCTGACTCCTGTTAGGAGTGACTTTTGCCTAGCTCTGCCAGGATCCTTGGCAGGTAATGTTTCACACAGTCTGGTGGAAAATACCATGTTTTATGCTCCTCTCCCAAACTCCCCAAGGGCACCAGCCACACACTGCCTGAGCTGCTGACCACAGCAAAATGACTTGGAGGGGTGAGTAGCCTTCTACCAAAATTTCTTCCTATTTTCCTTTTACTGGATACATCAATATATAAAGACCATGTAGAAATATAAAGCACCAAAGAAGTGTGACACACTGTTATAAATCACAACTTCTCTCTGTGACCAGAATATGAATTTTAGCATTTGCAATTTGATTGAATCTTGCATTAAAATCCATCTCTACTTCTGATAGTGGATATTACTAAGTCCAAAGTTTTGCAGAGCCATTAAGTACCATCATCTTAAGGCAAAAAAGGTCTTGTTTGTCCATGGTACTTGTCCTGCTCAATGACTTACAGCTTCCATTTAGCTTCCAATTATTAAAAGCAGATAAGGGGTTTGGAACATACTTAAGCATGTGCTTTACTTCAGTGGTGTTTGCTGACGTCAGAGGAGCCCAAAACAGATGCCTGTGTGCTTTCAGGGACACTTTCTTGAAACAGGAGGAGAGGAAAAGAGAGAAGCCTCTCCTTCTCTTCTTGGCTCTCCTCTTTTCATGTGTGAGTAACACAATGTGTGCCTGGTTTTGTTTAAATCCAAGGATGGCAAAGAACCACACTCTGTGAAAACTTCCCACTTCTTCCCATCCTTCATGGTTTGTTTTTTTTCTTCTTGCTATTGATATTTGGGAACCTGTGGAGACAAAGTGATGCAAAACTTGGAGATCTGACAGAGGAGTTTATTCTCGCAGTGTTTGTGTGAAGCCCCGTGGTACCATGAAATGCTCCTCAGTTCCACTGCTTGCCTTGCTTTTTCAAACACAGCCATAGTCTGGGCTGGTGCTGCATTTGCAGGGGGTCTGTCAGAAGACAGTGAGATGGATGGCAGAATCTCCCAGCTCACAGGTTGGTTGAACTGCCTCTTTTACAGCAATAACATTCCTGAAGCATGTTCTAATATTTTATAGCTTTTGTGAAAGACATGGATACTTGTCAGTAAATTACAAGTCTGTGAACCCAGTAAACCTGTTGGTTCTTCTGAATCAAGGGTGCCTGATGTTCAGATGAATTTGTATCCCATTAAATGGCAGTTGCACTCATTGTGTACCTTGACTCTACAATAAAAAGAGTGTGTATACAGACTCTTCTTTTTAAAAGGGAAATAAATGGATAGGAATTTTGTTTGTGGATGTATGTTTTGGGTTTTTTTAAACAATGAAGCATTTCCCTGACAGGTTTGCAACAGCTAAGCAAGATGTGTGTTGAATTCACATTCACATGTAAGTGTTACATGGCTGTCCCTGCTTTGCCAGCTGGTCAGTTCGTGTGGTGACAGACAAAAAACTGCGAAGTGACAGTGCTGAAAACAGTTTTGCAGGTTTCTCAAGAAAGTGCAAAAATGAGATTTCTCCACCATCTAAGCTTTAGGGCCATCACATCTGAAATATTCTGTACTTTGTAAAGATGAGGAGAGAAATATTTTGGAAATGCAAGTGTACATAGTTGGGGCACTAACAGCTGCCTGTGTCACACCTTTTTCTCTGCACCAAAGTTTGGTTTATGTGAGTAGGGTTAAGCTTACCCTAACTATGAAGTATAATGCTGATCAGAGATTTCAAACCCACCCTTCTGTGTGCAAAAATGTCAGTGTGAACTCGTGTTGAAGCAGTATAGACTTGATGAGGATCTTTTAAACGAGAAATCATATTACAAAGTACATCTGCTTCCTATAGTTTTAAGAAATGCCTTATGGCAACTAAAGCAATCGCTTGCTCAAAAAATAATACCAGGAAGAAATCTAGCACATTTTACTGATTTTTTTCCCCTTACAGATACATATACTGTGTTAAAGAGAAGGATCAGCAGTCCACCAGTAGTACATAAATTAGGGGGTCCCTTGGTGGTTGATTTAATGATCTAAGAAGTGTGTACTAGCTAAAGGAGAACTGGGAAGTAATGTGCACACTTCCTGCAAGGTTGTCAGGCAGTACTTAGTTATAAATCTTGCAAAACTGAAAAAACCTCACCGTGATAAGATTACCAAGACACGATAAATGGTAGCCCTAAATAGATTTTTGACTTCCGTCTCATCTCTTCTTTCCCCTGCCTTTCGCACTCTGCTTTGGTGTAACAAAGCTGACAGGGCTGTGCAGCTCCTCCAGGTGAAGGTCAGCTCTTGGTATATTTTTGATCATTGTGTGAAGTTCTCCTGTTAGTATGTGGTCCCTGCTTTAACCTCTTTGCAGATTCCCCCCAATTATCCCAAATCACTTTCATATGGAGCTGAGGTTAAACTTTATTTCTCTTGGCTTGTCCCTGCTGTAGCAGACACTTCATCTTCACTTTGAAAGGACAAAGCGATGTTCAGCTGCCTGGGCCTGCGCCCAGCATTTGATTTATACATTATTTAATTTCCTTTAGAAAATTGGAAGCAGAACTTTAGGAGTGGAAGTCAGTCCTTTTCATTTGTTTAAGGATCTTTTAGGGCTAATATAATCATCGATAGTAGATGTCAGCATGATTAGGGTTACTTAAGGTAAAGCAAAGAAGATTGAATACCAGGAGAAACTTTTTCACAGAGGAGAGGGTGCCAAGATTTATAGATGTGCATGACATCTGTGGGTTATGAATTGTGGCATTATAAAATGAAAATAGAAAATCACCCGGTTTTTGAGTGATACATTGAAAACACCTACCTCTCCTGGCTGCAGGTTGGGGCAAGAAAGGCTCATACCCTTTGCGTTACATTTGCAGTTGATTCTTGGACTGTGGGTCTCTCTGGAACTTAATTCAACCAAGGAACTAATTCTACAGAAATTCCTCAGTTAGTCCGGAGATTTGCATTTGGGCTGACACTGCATTCACTCCTGCAATTAGGTCTGCACATACCTCTAAGTGACCGCCAAGACAATTTGAAAATTTCTCATGCATTGGAGTCAGGAAATTAAAAATTAACTCTGGAAAGGACATCATATAATATTTGGCAGTGTGGTTTGAGTGCTGTGTCCACTGAGGAGTAGAAAGTCCTGCTCTCACCACAAAAAAAAAAAAAAAACCAACCAAACCCAAAAGTTGAAATATGTCTTCCATGGGATTTTCCATGATCCACAGCTGAGGGAAATATGGGAAGGGGAAAGACCTGTGGCATGCATGTGCTTTTGGATACAATATGACTTACTTGTGGCCTTTAATTTAGTGAAATAGCATTTAATGATGCAGAGTGAAAGTCCCACATTGTTTCAGGCTCCTGGTGCTACGACTGCTGTTCCCAACATGGTTATGTGGGGGGAAAAAGGGCTTCAGTGCTGGAGTGTCGCTGTGGTGCTGTTCCCATTCCAAGTCTCAGAGTTATCCATTTGATCTGGAAGTCACTTGATAAATAGGGAGTGCACATTGCAGCACCAGAGAGGCTTTCTCAGTCACAGCCCTTTGAGCTAGAACAAGCACCTTCACCTGGGCTGCTGAGGGATGTACCAGTTGTGTGGTGTCACGCAAAACGAAAGGAAAGAATAAAAGTCCAGCTTCCCTGTGACATTTCATGCATTCCAAACTTGCTCACCCCATAAAAAACAAATGATTGATATAAAAAATCTTCCAGATAGCATGAAAAGTATTAAATATGATACTAAGTGGGAAATGTTAAGAATATCTCCTCTTTGCAGTACTGAATAATTACAAAGCTGAGAAAAAATAACATTTGTTTTTTGGTTCAGTATGGAAAACTCTGCTTCTGTGACAGCATCCTGGATGTGATGTCTTCATTCTTTTGGTCACCTTTTATTGTTTTTGCAGGGGGGGTAAGACTTTCTGTCTGAGTCCTACTATTTGTATATTTAACATGAAATGAGTAAATGCAATACACAGGGAAGTGGAAAGTTCACACTTTCTCATGCACACAGGCAATTCCTGAGCAAATCTCCTGAACTCAGCTCTTGACAAGGGTCTGGGAAAAGTACCAGTTTTGGATACCTACACAAGGCAGACAGAGCAGCATCTGCTAAAGACAAAGTCAGTGTTACAATTACGGTGTCCTTTTTGTTTCACCTCATTGACTCATGGCTACTTGGCATGTGTTGTTGAATGCTGTCATCCCTAGAGCCCTCCTCTGTGCAAAGTGGGCTGCTGGGTGATTCCTGAGCCTGTTAGATAGGCTGGAATGGCTCCAGGGAGATACATTGTGCTTTATTGTGTCATTGTATGACACAAGCTTGGCCACACAATTCAGCACAGTAAAATATTTACGAAAGTTCAGGAGAAGGCATGTGTGTGCTGCAGGCTCTAGCAAGAGGACTGCACCCCACAGCACTGCAGGTAGTGGGAGCAGATGGTCTTTTCCTGTGTATTCACTCACATTCTGGTAGGCAAACCAGCCCTACAGCAGAAGGCAAAAAACCTGATGGGCACTTCAATTTGTAAGTATCCCTCAAAGTGGTCCTTGGGATCACTTCAGGACTGTCCTGTCTTTGGTTGCATGTTTCTTAGTGGCTTTTTAGGTTCTTTCAGGTGTGGTCCTTAGTTCTGTTACAGTTTCTGAGCTCACTCTTGTGGCATCCTCCTTTGGGCATCATCTCCTCCTCCCTTGAACACTATTAAGCATAAATTTCATACTTTTCTGGCCTTAAATTGTTTGAGTATCATGCTAGACTGCAACTTCTTAAATGTTGAAATGCTGTTAATATTAAAAAGCTAAGCTGCATACAACATGGAGGAAGGGGAAGGAAGACTCCTCTGCTTCCCTCGTGCGTATTTGCAGAAATGCTGAGGGTAAATTTTGAACATAAAGCATCTTTGTGAAGAGAAACTTAAGTGGCCTGTTTTCTAAGTCTTCATAGTGTTGAAAATTTGCATTACATTTTCTTGCCTAGACAAGGAAGGAGGGGGAAAAAACCCAAGAAATCCAGGAGGTTTTTGCAATAATATGACACAAATGGATAAGGAGTTTACAAATATGAAAGAAAAGAATTTGTTAAATTAGAGCTGTTATCCATGGAGTAAGCACATCTGGATGACTTTCAGACATTATGTGGATTTAGTTTCTTCAGCTGGAAGAGGGCACTCAAATTATAAGCTGTAATGTTATCAGTGCAAAAGCAAACACCTTAATTGACTTTCTGTTCCATTAAAATATAACCCTTCCATCAATCCTTAACTCAAAGTTACCCAATTTAACTCAAGTTGGTACCCCGCTTTTCTTTTTCCATATATTTGCATCATTCATGGCTTCTTTTCATGCTGTAATTACTTGATTTCTTTTCTTACACAAGCAAAACCTGCATTAAAAATTGAATAAGTTCTTTTCCAGCATTTTTTGCATCCTCCTTTAGGAATAATAACCATACACAAAGGCATTTTGCTGGGGCTTAAAGGCATTGCTTTCTAGGTCTGCCTGTCCTCCCAGCCACACTCTGCCTCCCTGGAATACAGGTGTGCAGTAGTCCTCCTTCCTGATTTTCCTGGGAAACATGAGCAGCTGGTGCCATGGGAAGCTCCAAGAGGTGAACTTAGAAACAGCCTGAAATTCCTCTAGCTTTCTGCCAAGGAAATAGATATTCCACAGGAGACATTTTTCACCTTTCAGGAACTGAGAACCCAATAAATAAAAACTAGAGAGCTTCCATTAAGGACATTATTCATTTTGCAATCCAAAGGCCTTATGTGTGTTCTCTCCAAATGTATTTTCTCACCTCTTGCCTCAACCCAGGATGTGTATGTACCAGAAAATGTAACTCTTTATTATTGTAGGATTCATGTGTTTTCTGTCCAAATTGACAGGAAAACTTAAGTTTCTAGACAATTTGTCATTATTTTTAACTGAGTTTGCTTTTACTATATTGTATTATGATAGCTCATATATAGGTAACTACAGTTGCTATTTTTAACCTGCTGTGTAAGATCCAAATCAGGATAATATTTGCCATGGCTCCAAAGACAGAATGAAAGGCAGAGTTTAAATAAACCCATGAAAAAAGAAAATTTTTTTGCTTTCCTTCTTTGCTAGTTGGATTCAAAAGTTTAGGGTTGTAGCTACCTTTAAATGGTGATATAATGTAATAGAAATGCGGCTGGAGCTGAAAGGAGATGAAAGAAGTTCTAGACTGGCTGTGCTCTATTGACCAAAAAAAAATATTTTTAGGGAAGGGAGAGCACTTCTCCCAGTTCTTTTTGCAGAATTACTTTTATTTGCTTTGTTTTGATAGAAGTCTGAGGCCTCTGCTCAGGTTAAACTTGAGAAAGGAAAGGCAAGAATTATCTTCCAGTGCAAGAAATAGGAAATATGCTGAACATACCACCCAACCTTGTAAGTGCCTCAAAATCTGAAAAGCAAGCAAGGAAATGCAGCAACCACTTAACACTTCCATCCTGATAGGTTTCATAAGGTAGGAGCTCCCAAATCTGTTTTATACAGGTTTTTTCCTAGGGAGAAGCTCATGACAGCCACAGCTAATGATGAAGTCTTCTAGTTTTAAATTTTTAGTTGCATAATCCAATCTCCCTTGCTGGCGGCGTTCAGCAGAGTACCCTTAGCTCTGTGTCCAGGCCCTCTGCAGCACCAGCAGACTGTGAGTGAGAACACAGGATTCTCTTAATTACTTTTAATTAAAGTGAATGCACACACACACACACACACACACACACATAGACTGTTTTTCTAGTGGCTTGGCTTCCTTTTCCTCATTGAGGGGAAGAAGTTAAACTTTCCCATTAAATGTTTATATAAAAATGAAATAATTCTGAGGTTAACCAGAAATGCAGCTTAATCTTGTATAGAAACACACATGATTGGGTGTTTTTTTTGGGGGGGGTTTGCTTTTTTTCGTTGGTGGTTTTTTTTTTTTTTTTTTTAGTTGCACAAATATAGCTGAAACTTGAAGTTGGCAGAGAGTGCTGTTTAAAAATATTTAGTCCCAGCATGTAAAAACTCGTTTTGTTATGGAATTCCTTTGTGAGAGGTGTAGCTATGCCATGTCTCTGCCAAAGTGATGGGAGCCATATCGGCAGAGTGCCTCTTGGAAATTAGCTGCGTTTTGGGCTTGTAGTTACAAAATTGAAATTGGAATTTACATGTTTTATACGTTGCTTGGAAGGATACCGCATCTAGGAATATTTTTTAAGAGAGTGGAAGGAAGAAGAAAAGAAAGCTTGCAGATGGAACCGAGGCTTCGCTCTGTTAGAACATGTTGGGATGAGCAGAGGTATGTGTGATGACACCTAGCATGTACCACTGAGAGCTCTGCTTTATTCCCTTTAGCTGTCATCATGTGCTGGAGTTATGAGACATACACCTAATTTTGGCTTCATACCTCATCTTTCCCTTCCCTGAGCATGTGTGAGCTTTACAGAATAGTAGGAGCTACTGATACATGTGATGCTGTCTGCTGCCTGGGCACAGCCCCTGCTCAGTTTCTGGTGCTGGAAGAGCAATTAAAGGCAGCATTTTGGGGTCACTGTGCGTCATTAATTGTTGCCATAATTGTCCCACATATGCAGCTCTTTGCATTGTCCCACATATGGCCAGTTCTTTGGCTCAGCTCTTGGCTCACCTTCAGCTGATTCTTAAGCCTGGCTGAGACCAGGAGGAGAGGGCAGAAGGAGGACTTAGTCTTTGCTGTGGCCAACATGGAAAGGGTGAGTGAGAACCTCCATCCTGGTCAAATCAGATATATTCAGGTAGCAGGACAGCTTTGTGTCCCTCTGGAGCACTTCAGGTAAGCTGTGGACACCCACACACGTGGTCATGTGTACATCAAGCCACAAAATTACAAAAATAAGCAAATGGAACATTAAGTTGTGTAGATTTGGGGCAGACTGCTCTGAACTAAGGTCACTTACAGACAACATTAAAGGAGCTGGTTTTATTCAATTACACGTGCTTAACAATTTCTCATTAAAGGAATCACGAATAGCAGAGATATTTGCTCTCAGAGACACAGGATACACATAATCCTGGGTTTATGGTTTGGGATGCAAGGGACCTTAAAGATAATCTCATTCCATGCCCCCTGCCATGGCCAGGGACATCTCCTACTGGATGGACTGGGTTGCTCAAAAAGTAATACCTATCCTTTCCATTTAAGAATTGCAAAGATGGTACTCATCAGTACAGACCTGTTTAAAGTAGACAGTCCAATGTCTGCTTGTACTGAATGTCTATTTAATAAACAAGGGAGAAAGAAGTCTATATTTTATATGAAAAATAATATCTAATTATAGACTATCATTGCTGAAGGTAGTAACTCATCTGCTCCAAGGCAGTGTTCCTAAATACAGAACTGTAGAGATGTAAGTGCTTTAACTTGAGGAAAGCTAATAACATTTTACAACATAGCTGCTTAGAGATGAAAGAAGCCTCTGTCTCACTGAGGCACTTGTGTGGCCTGTGAGAGTCTTGCACATTTCAGCTGGGAAAATTTTATGGAGCAATAATCATATCTTAAGCAAATCCACTCCGTAGCTCCCATGGTTCAGTACATGAATGTGGGGAGTGAATGGATGCTGTCTGAAAAGCATGATGCTAATACACTTCATTATTTTCTGGTTAGAACAGATTATTCTTCCTTTGCAAAATAGCCAAATGTATGATTGTATAATTTTGAGGATGCCCTATCTGTGGGAGCGTTCAAAGCCACGTTCTGAGTAACCTGGTTTAGTGGAAGGTGTCCCTGCCCATGGCAGAGGGGTTAGAACTAGGTAATCTTTAAGGTCCATTCCAACCCAAACCATTCTTTGATTCCATGATCCATCCCATTTAAATCTACACAGATCATAGAACTGAGCCAAATGAAGGGATGCATGTACAGGGTGATTCTTTATCTTTCAAACATTGGTCAAAATTTATCACAAGGTGATCAGTGATTCCCTAGTATTGGAAACTATATTTCCTCTCTACAGAACAATATTTGTAGCAATCTGTAACAATTTCTCTGTGCAGACCAGAGAAAAAAGCTGTTTTCTTGTCTTTCCTTTGTTTATACATGAAACAGGGAAGTTGAAACACAAGAGTACTGCATTTAAGCCTTTTTGAAACACATCAAAAACTTCACTTCTCAGCAGCTAAGAGCCTCGCAGTTTAGCCCATTTTAAAGAAAAAATTACTTTTGTGGCATCTTAAAATAGCGTTCTTATCTAGGGCACGTCTCCCCAGCATCTCCTGGAGCATAACGCATCCCACTTGCTGTGCTCTCCCCTCCTCCCATGCCGACTTGAGCCCATCTCAATACCCCAGCAGCAAGCTAAGGTTCTTTTTATTTTATTTCTGGATTAGTTTTCTGATGGTCTGGTGCATTGAATCGGTGAATGAAAGGGCCAGCTTAGCGCCGGAGCCAGCACAAGAGCCAGGCGGGAGCCTGCAAGCCGGCAGCGGGTGGTGCCTACACAAAGGAGAAAGAGGGAAAGCGGGGCCGTGGTGTCCCACACTGAGCAGAAGTGACCTGCTGGGAGTGGCACAAACTTCGAGGTATTTTTACGTCTCTGCCCAGCACTGCTTTGAGCCCCCTACAAAACCCTTGTGGGAAGTTGTGCGCAGCTGGAGCTGCATTGAATTATTTATGTGTATTTTAACAGTACAGTCAGCAACCTCTCCCAGCTACTCTATGCCTACGAAGCAGCTTTCACTGTGGAAAAGCATCCATGCCCCCTTTTCCCTTAGTCTCAGGTGGGTCCTGAGAGCTTTCCAGCTATCCCTGTTTTGTGGGGATAAGTCTTTTGCTCACACAGAGCAGCTCCTGGCACAGGGGTAGGGCAGGAATTCGCCCGAGTGAGACACAGATGTCGAGACCCGGGGGTTATTCATGTCTTTTTTCAAATGCCGTGTGTGAAGCTTTTATCCCCCCCTGGCTGAGCGGGAAAGGCGAGTCCCCAGACCTGGTCCCGGCCCCCTTTGAGGTGCCCGGCGGGCGCTCAGCCTCGCAGGTACTGCTCCGCCAGAAAGCGCCCCGATTTGCGCTGTTCACAACCCGCAGGGCACTATTCTTGTTTCCAGGCTCCTAATCCCTCTCTCACACACAATCCCTTACAACTTTAACTGGCGGGGTGGAGGAACGAGTTAAAAAAGAAGGAAAAAGGAAAATGAAACACAATGTAGGGCCAGGCAGTGGCTGCCAGTTACGGCGCACACAATCGACACCAGCTGCAGCCCAATTAAACCCGACATTCACAGGTGTTCCCAGCACACTCGGCCCTAACAAAACCACTTTCTTGAAAATACCTAAGGCTTTAACACAGAAGCCTTTTTTTTTTTTTTTTAAAGGTTCTTTAAAGCTATTTAGAGCACTTAAAATACAAAGAAGCTGAAAAGGGACTTTGAGTCCGCTGGAAAGGGTTGCTGTTTAATGCCAGAATGGGGGAGAATCGGCCCAGCTGAAGCAGCTAGTTGTAACCATTGGTTTCGGGGGAAAGATGGGTTGTGCTCAATGCTGTTTATTCAGGGAACAGTAACTGGCACCAAGCATTTTAATGTTTCTGGGAGTGGAATGGAGCAAGAAGGAATGACTAGGTGTAAATCCTGTCCTGCAGGGGGGCTCATCGTTGTTTGCACCATAGCTCTGAGCTGGTGTGTGGCTCTGCTTCTTGCTGACCTCTGTGTGTGTGGCTCAGACAGCAAATTTTAATTCTCCTTTCCACCTAAGAAAGCTTGATTCTGGTGCCTTTTTGACTTCGAAGCAGAATTCTAAATTAATTGTTTATTTTCTGATCTTAAAGCACTTCCTGAGATGATAAATCAGTCCTTTAAGAAAGCAATGTACTGTTTTTTATACAGGAATTCAAAGCTATTGCCATGCTGAGAGATGACTGCAGACAATAGATGAATGCATTGGTCGGTAAATTGCTCTGACTCCATTGAAAATGAGAATTCCGTTTGATAAACTTCCTTTTATAATGCTATAAATAATAACCAAACTAGGGGATATTCTGGTACTCTTAGATTCAGCAGCTTTTTACCCCACCTGGCTGGCTCTTTATTGCTGCAGTAGCAATAGTAGTTACAATAGGTAGAGCTTAATTACCTGGTGCCTGGTGTGTTGGTGTTTAATCACTGCTGTCTCTGGCAATCCCTCCATGTCTTCATTACAACCTTAGAGTGGGCACTGAAAGCCACTCTGGATTCAGATACAGTCACAAAATATCTATTTTGTTCCTCCATACAGTGAGATGTATTTTTTGCCTTTGGAACGGCACTAGGATGTTATTCCCATTCCTCACAACACACAGAGATCAAAAAGACTGCACTTTTAATTGTCTTTTATTTGTTTACTGAAAAGGTAAAAATTATGATTCCTTGTATTTGTATTTGAAACTCATTAAGAATTGCCTTGCAGGTAGGTAATGTTGGTTCTTAGCATTCATTTATAGAGGTAGGCAGAGGCTGTTCATCAAACTAAATGCAATGGAGAAAAAAGAATATTGCCCAAGCTTCAAATTCACAAATAATTTGGCCTAAATTAGATACTGTCACTTGGGAAAAGATGCTGGAGGCAGTGTGGATGATTTTCTGAGAAAAATCCTCTCAGCACAAATACAATGATAAGAAAGGAACTGCAAGCAACCCAGGGACAGAGCTATGGCCTGGTACAGCCCCCTCTGTGCCCTGCACAGCTTCAGGCACTCAGCAGTGAGAGCTCAGGGCAGAACTGGGCAGCAATGGCAGATGGGAAGAAGAATGGACAGGTTGGGCAGGAGCAAGGTCTGAGTCACTGAGGAGAGGGGATGATGAGATAAAACTCTAAAATCATCAATAGTAGGTGAACAGGGAAGAGCAGATGAATCACCATTCTCATAACAGGGAATAAGAGGGAAAACTTGCTTCAATTGCCAGATTTAATACAAACAAAAGTGGGTTTATTATACAAGGCATGATTGGACCGTGGCACTTGATACATGGTAATCTTGTAGACGCCGAAAGAAGAAGTGATTTAAGAACGTCACAGG
This sequence comes from Brachypodius melanocephalos, assembly GCA_013398615.1. Classification (NCBI taxonomy): domain Eukaryota; kingdom Metazoa; phylum Chordata; class Aves; order Passeriformes; family Pycnonotidae; genus Brachypodius; species Brachypodius melanocephalos. The sequence goes on along the minus strand of VZSR01001831.1, from coordinate 1,870,237 downwards.
AGAATTCTCGTTCACTGGGGATAGACCTGTTGAAGGGTTTTGAAGCTGATGATGTGGATGCAGCTTCTGGATTTGGAGTGCTGCTAAGCCTGGGAAACATCCGTGTCTTGCTGCAAAGGGTCTCCTTCCTCTTCTGTCAGCTACAGCCTTCTGTGGCCTTCCCTTTTTTTCCTCAACCTGCAGAAATGACATTTAAAAGCCCTTCTGTTGCTCCATCTGGTAAGAAATGTCCTAACGTGGCTGTGACAAGCAGTCTCCATGACAGACCAGTGACCTTAGGCCAGTAAGGCCTAATTCACCAGATGAATTCACCCTTCTGTCACTGTGGCTGCACTACCACTTGTGTTTGCTTTCCATGAGTGATTTAGCTTTACCAGCTAGTGAGAATGCTTGTGAGGACTTTGTTTTTCAAAGTTTGCATATTTGAACAAAGGAAAATAATCAAACTTGCCTTGTTGAATCTCTTACCTCAGAAACTGATCTCCTGGGTTAGCCAAGGAATGGAAACAACTCCATGTGACTCTGTGATCGGACATGAGGGGATAAATTTTCAACACTGTGCCGTAACACCTGCTGTTTATTACTCAATAATATAGAAAAGATTTAGTCCACAAAAATTCTGAGTGCAGCCAGGAAAAGGGAGAACGATAATTTATGCCTTAAAAGTTTTTCCTTGTCCCTTAAAAGCAGCTGAAATGCTTTTAAGAAGCCAAAAATAATCAGTTTTCTGGTGCTTCCTCATGTCTAGTGATTTTCAGTTACCACAGAACTTATGGTTCAGTGTTTAAGAATAAAATTAAAACAAACAAAGAAATCCTTTGGAGGTTAGTTATCATTACTGTTACTGATGGTGTTGGCAGAGCATAGAGAACAGGTGAAAGCATCATCAGAACTATCAGCCTATGGGTGAATTCCTCCTGAGTGTATTGGTGTACAAATGAAACAGGAAGCAGTAGGACTGGCAGTGATGTTCCTTCGGTTTTGGGTGTGACAACTAGACAGTGTCTCCTTCAGCTTCACCTTTACTAAAACAGCTGCTGACGAGTGAGCACCTTGTCAGTGACACCCTGCTTCAGCATTTCATGCTGTGGATAGGTGATGACCTCTGTGAGAAGAATGGGGTAGTCAAAACCTGCTGGACTGCATTTGGGGATTTTTTAATAATGCCTGTAAAAACTTCCAGAGAGTCTCTTAATTTTGTGGCCTTACTGCAGTATTTATCAAGGGGAAATGTACCCCTCCTTCAAAGGCCAACATGGATTTAGAGTCCAGAGTACTTGGGATCTGTTTTTCCATCACCAGTCTTCTCCCTTGTGAAAGAATTCTGGGTCTAGTGGTAGGCAAGGGGTATTTGATCTGGTGCAGATTTTTTTCTTTAAGTAGCTTAATATTCCTGTTTGAGATGGGGACACAGTCACAATGTCTGCTTAGAGAAAAACCTGCACAGAAAGACCAGGGCCTCTCTGTTAACTTTCTGGGTGATGTATTACTGATCTCCACAAGAAGCTGGTGCACTAAATCTCAGCTGCGCTTCCACGTTCAGCTGTCTCTGAAGTCTTGAAAAGCATTAAAATGCGTAACAGCAGTGTTTAGCTTTGGTGCTCATTAGAGCCGCACAGAACTAATAGTAATATTGTTGTAACTTGACAAAGCCATCTAAATCCATGCATGTTTTCTTGTGAAAGCTTCCTAAACATGCTGCTAAATCCCCTAAAAAGCTACTAAATGGCTTTGGCAACCATTAGTAGAGCATAAGCGGGGGAACTCCTTTCAGTAAGTGAACAAACAGAGAAAATATGCTGAATAGCCAGACAAATGTGTTTCAGTTGGCTCTTTCATTTACAGATATAAGGGAGCAGTCAATATCAATCACTGTTTTCCCTGTTGCACTGGAAATCACAATATCTCTTTTCATTCCACAAGCTCCTTTCACCACGGTAATGTGTCTTTAGAGTGACACTGGCATCAGTCTGTTTCCGCTGTCTGAAGTCCAGAGAGCTTAAAAACACATTGCAGGGTATGAGACCTTAACCCTCCTCCCCTTCCACACACCCCTCTCCTCTGAGCCTCCTTTTGGAATTAATTGTTTTTATTTCTTTCCCAGTGCAAGGCTGGGAAAGAAAAGTGCCTGCAGAGCCTGGGAATATCTGCTCTTGCACTTTGGGGATGGAAAAATGTATCGCTGGTGGTTGGGATTTGAATTTATCTGGTGTTGTGGGGAGTTTAACACAAGGTAATATGATTAGTAAGTTAATTTGCAGCAGGCTGTAATGTGAAATGTAATGTAACTGTGGTTTGAATTTTGAGCTACATCCTGTTTGTTGGATGTCCTAATCTCCCTCAATCTCATTTATTAAAAAAAAAAAAGAAAAGAAAAAAAAAGTTGGAAAAACTCTACTTGTGATTGTTTGGCATTTGGAGTTATTTGATGTTCTTGTGTTCTCTTTCTTCAAGTAGTGTTAATAATAACAACAATAATAATAATGCTGTGTGGTTGGTTTCTTTTGGTGTTTCTTTGCAGATAACAGCAGTCTGCAGGGAAGCAGCCCTCCTAGCTCTTCAGGAAGACATCCATGCCAAGTCTATCACAGGCCAGCACTTCCGGAGCGCGCTGATGGTCGTGAGCCCGAGGATTCCCGACTCGTTAATCCAGTTTTATGCAGATTACCAGCAGCAAAGTGGGCTGCACGCGCTCTGAAAGGCAAATTAATACATACCCCATTCACTGTGTGAATGGCAGATTTCCTTTGTGATGCTGTCAGAAGCCAAAGAGTTTTGTACTGTGAGCGAGTGGAGTGTCTGGAGTTAACTGAATGCAGAATTGCCGTAATAAAAGTCCCTGTGGAAGTTTTGACTGTCATAGACATTGTCCTAAACTTTAGATTTTACCATTTCAGTGGTATAACCTGCCTTTTAGAGGTAGTCAGATTTCTGGTTTAAGTCAGTTTATCTCAGTACTATATCCATGTATCAAAAAAAAAAAAAAAAAAAAAAAAAAA
>VZSR01001831.1:1851258-1867228 GCA_013398615.1 Brachypodius melanocephalos | reverse complement strand
ATCAAATTCTGAATTTTGGTGGATTCTTGGCCCTAAAGAGAGAAGCAACAAATGCTATTATTGTCTTCTTTTGTTCCTGCCTCAACCACAGTTTGATCCCAGGGACCATCCCAGTGACTGGCCTCATTACAAAAAATGCTTTAAATTATTGTGAATTTTTTGATTTATGACCTCCAGCAAAGCTGCCAAACAGGCTTTCTGAGATAAAGCCAAGGCATCCTGATTGATTACAGCCAAACATTTATCTTTAGTCTTCACCAACTCCTTTTTAGACATGCTGGCAGGTAGGCACCTTAAAAAACTGTCCAGTCCTTCATTAACCTGAACCCACTGCCAGGTGTCAGCAAAAGATTCTTGTTGTTAATGTTTGTTTCCAACAAAATAAATAGGAATGTTGATAAAATAGGTAATTTAAAGCTGGCTGCTTAAATCCATAATGAACCCTAATTAATGGATGAGAAAACCTCCTTGCAAAAACTGTTATAAATGACTATGAAATACTTCAGGGACAGATGAAATCTCCTCAAGTTGTTTCTTTTTATATCGTCTGTTGAAAGAATGACAGGTCCTTGTGGGCTCTCTGCTCTTGCACTCAGGATGAAATGCAGTTCAGCAAACTACTATTCCGCTTTTTCTCCACAACAGAGAGGCTGAGCTTTTCTAGTCCAGGCATAAAAAGCTGAGGGAAAGGTAAACCAAAACCAGCCCAAACTTCAACAGAAAGGTAATTTCTTCACCTTGATTATGGTTTTCTCTGTTTACTTAGTTCCACACTGTACACATTTTGTAGCTTTTAAACAGAAATCTACTATTTTTAAATGACAGCTTTTTTATTACTCTCATTCTAACCTATTGTTGCTGTAATTAGCATTTTATTTTATTATTGCTGTAAAGGATTAGAGGATGAAGAAAAGAGGGACCTTAGTTCACCTGATGTGTATGAGTTTTTTCTTTTTTTCATTGTTCAACTCTTTAATGGTTCAACAGACAGAGAGAATTAAGAAAATTATGAACTGGAAAAGTTGTCTTGGGGATCAAGACTGCATCTGAAACTACTTTATCCTTCTTTTCTAAATTCTACACACTCTAGCTTGGAGTTCAGGATGTGAACCATTCATCATAACCATTAAATTTTTGAAGTTTCCAGAAATTAAATGCCATACCTTTATTCCCTGGCACTTCACTCCAGTGTCTGCTCCTGAAGGGAGGAAAGAGAGACTGCAGTTTTCACTGCCAATAATGAATTCTGTTTGTGATTTTGTAGCCTAAAAATAACACTACATGGTGCTCCAGATGAGTGTTAAAACTAGATGGCCATTCCTTGGGAAGTGCTGAGGTTTATTGGGAACATGCACCAAGAAGCAAATGTGAACTGAGAAACTACAAGAGAGGCAGGTGGGAGCTGGCTGCCCTGTCCCTTTGTGGAATCCTGCTGCCATCAGAGGGAAATTTTGCACATGGAATTTTAGGACACTAGGAGAGAATGCTGGCCCATGTCCGCTGTTTGTGGCTTGGGAAAAATCCCATCCCTGCAAACATTTATCCTTATACCTGTATGGCGTCACACATATCCACAGGGCACCAAATCTCTTGATACACACCCATGTGCCTGAAGTGATTTTAAATGTAAGAAGCTCCCCTTTTTATCCTTGTGTTGTAGAATTTGATTTTTTTTAAAAAAAGTAAGATATTCTTTAAAAAAGTAAGCAATGACAAATTTGTGAAGTCCCCAGGAGATGTCTGTTGTTCCCAAAAAATTCTGTTTGGAAAACTTTGGCAGTCTGATGCCAGTCAGGATCTTACTCCATCCCAGACCACTCTTAAATTAAGATTTAAAAGAAGGTATGATGATTCCCTGTCTCTTTCCTAAAGACAGATCACTGCTGCTGTGGATGAGCAAATTGAAACCCGGGTATCAGAATCAGAATTCTGGAAAATGACCAAAAGTTTGGTTTTGATGAAAACACAGGGGCAGTGTAGCCCTTTCATAATCCAGTGTGGTGAGAGCTGTTGCACCCTGAGCCTCTCGTTGGAACTTACTGATGAGGGCACTGTAGGACAGAGCACTCCAAGAGCATCTCCTGTCATTTACAGGAGTGAGTTTTGATTCAGAGCTGACTCCACAACATGTTTTGCTGAACACCTCGTGCCTTGGGACCCACTCAGATCTCTTGCAGTGTGAGCCCATAAAACCTAAACACCTCTGTGCTGCAGAACAACTCAAAGATAGAGGCACTCTCTCCTCTGATGGGTTTTGTTGTTGTGTTTCCATGAGATTTAATTTTAATAAAAGGTTTGAGGCTCAGTGAACCTCAACGGAGAAGACATTTGAGAAGAACATCTCTGTTCCATCCTCTCTTTAACTGCTTAGACTACCTAGGCTTACTTCTTTAAGTTTTTTAGAAACACTGTCTTTTTCCTGCCTGGTGTTATCTTTTGGAGCTGTTTATTGGCCCAAATACTGCTTGAGTTGCAGAATTGTTAACATTAAATCAACTTTTCAGTGTTTCAGGCACATTTTGTTTAAATACAAAATCTAGCTTTTTCCTCCAATAACAGCCTCTTGCAAAATGGTATAAAATGTCTTTTGACAGTTTGGCTAGAAATGACCAGAAGAATATTTATGATCAAAATGCAAAATTGTCTTCACTTAACTTGAAGAAAGTTCAGTCCGGTGTTCTACCTAATGCATAAAACAGATTTTCACTGCAAGTATGATATACAGTTCTTAATCCTAGAAGAAAGAATGAGGTTTTTTGTGGATAATTTTCTTGCAGCCTCTAAATGAGAGCAAAATGTAAGTTTTACCAAGCTCAGGTGCAAGAGCAAGCATCAGAGACAGAATAAAGATAATTTATTTCAAAGCTGGCTATTCAAACTCATTGAATTTAGACTTGTCATCCCTTTTATATATTATGTCCTTAAAGCTGTTTTTTGTGGATTCTGTATCATGGCTCTTTGCTTTCAGTTTCTTTACTCATTTTGAATATCAAAGTGTGTTGATTCCCCTCTGGAAGCTGGACGAACAATGCTCCAGGAACTGAGCATCCATGGAAGGCTGGGAGTGATGTTTCCTGGTGAAGCAGGAGTTGGATTCTACTGATGGGGTGTGGAGAGAGGAAAAGTGGAAATCAAAGCTGGTGTTTTGACCTGTAGTGCCCAGAAAGATGAAGTTCAGTGATGGACACAGATTGGTGGGCAGGAAAACTGTCTCTGCTTGTTGCAGTCAGGGCTGTGAGGAGCCTGACCCTGAAGAGTTGTGATTGTTTCTGGCTCTGCCAGAGAAAGTGGCTGATGTATAGGTGAAACCAAAGTGCCGGCACTAGAAATGCTAGTGTCCGGGGGTTGTGATGTCCTAGTATGTAGTGCCATAATTTGGGAGGAATTGGACCTTGAAGATGAAGAGTCACCCACTGGAAGGTGTCATAACCTTGGCAAAAAGCCTTGAAAGAATTATAAAAAAAGAACAAAGAACTTGCCTTGCTTCCTGTGATCCCAGAGTAATCGGGATAAAACCGAGTGTACTTCCATTCACACTCCTGAGCCTTGGGATTACTCCTGTGCTGATACAGTCGGGGGCATAGGAAGTGGTTTGCAGTGGGAGCAGAGCTACATTTGGAAAATCACTTTTACGTTGAGACCTCTTTGTATTTGTATTTAATATTGGCGCTATGGTTGTAGTGAATTGCAGTAATTTTTATCTCCTAGGAACCCCAAAATCTTTTGCTGATGGCTTTTTTTCCTTGACATGGAAGACAATACCACAGGTGATATTGTGTGCAGTTTGATAAGGAGCTTTTCTGAGGTACTAGGTGCAAGAGGCAAAATTGCTGTTGTGGCTGGGCATGTTTTGCCCATTTGGCAGGTCAACATCTGGAAGACAAATATTTCAGCTGAAACCTGCTCCTGATCTTGGGGTTTGTGTCTGCTCCTTCTGCAAGTGCTACCTGTTCATTTATTAACCTCCTCTGCTGGAAACTTAACCGCGCGTTTTCACCAGGGCTTTATGTATTCTGTGTTAAACATTTTAAATGGTGTCATTCTTCCACGCATACTTAAATCCAACAGCTCCAGAGCCCTGACAGAGAAGGAGATGTGTGTTTTCTCTGTTAACTGGCCCTCCAAGGACAGGAGGGATGAGGGGGGAGAGAGCCCCTCTCTGTGTTTGCGTGGCGAGGCTCCAGCAAGAGTGCAGGTGTTGCGAGAGAAGGCAATGGCAACCAGATGACATTCCTTCCTCTTTGACTAGAGTGGAGCTCAAACTTATTGTGGGTCCAGCAGTTGGACTGGATGATTTTAACGGTTCATTTCCAACCTAAATGATTCTGTGATACCCTTCCAACAAAATTGGAGGCTAGCATGCTACCTCTGTGTGCCTGTGTAAAATCCATGACATTAAAGCTTGGGTTCTTCTAACTAAAAGATTAGGGGGGTGGAATCACTCTTCACAACCACTGGGAAGATACTAGAAGGTGGTCCAGACAGTGATTTATCCCAGCTGAGAGGTGAACTACCTTTCCAGAGGTGCTGATGGGGCAGCTGATGTCAGGAGAGGCTCTCAACACTTACCTAGAGAAAGTGCCTTGAGGTAGTTGGAAAGAATTGTGAGCAGCAACCCTCAATATATTGAGAAAAATATTTTATCAACTTGTGCAAATGTGTCCTGTTTGCTGAAATGGTTCTGGAAATGCTGCTGGTCTCTTCCCCTCATACCTGTGTGTGTGTGGCCTTAACCATGCACCCCAAGGACTTTTTATCTCTTTTGCTAACACTGAGGAGTTTTCACATCCCTGTTTGGTAAAATGGCTCTGCCATCAGCCAAGTGTGGAAAGGGCTTTGATAATGTTCAAGGTGAAGCACTTGTCAGCTCTCACTTTATCCAGGAATGGATTATCTGGACTGTGGAATAATGAGGTCATGTCTTTCCTCCACACCGCTGGCAAGAGCTTCAGATTTCACACAGGGGCAGCTGGTTACACCAAGCCTGCTCTACTTAATGCCTTTAAAGCTACCCCGCTTCCCTGTCAGCGAGTTCTCCCCAAGCTGAAATGTGCTCACACAGCCTCCTTTGCAGTGCCTGTGAGGGAGTTCCTGGTGCTTGGATTGCTGTCCTGTCCCAGAGGTGGGTGGGTGGAATGCAGGAGCACTGGATGTGAGAAGCAGTGACCTGTGCGTTGCTACTGCACCTAAAATACAGGAATGTGGAGCAGGATTTATGGATGGGTGGACCAAAGCCATGCAGCTCTTTTCCAGGTGTCTCATCAGCAGCTTGCAGTCTGAACCTGTAGCTTTAATGCAGAGCTGTGGCAGTGAGAGTGGCCATGGACATGAAAGATCCCTAAAGCACACAAGTTGTGGGTGTTAAAGTTCTATGGGTGCTTAAGTAGATTAGCAAACAAACAAATCCTTTAATATTCTGGAATGCTTCCTCACCACCTAAGTAGGGATTATTCCACTAAGACAGCAAATTCTACCCTTCTGCCTAATGAAAAGTCTGCTTTTCAGATAGCTGTGCTCTTTAATGATTTATACTCTTAGGTTAAAAAGAAAAAGGAAAATGTGAAAGCATGTTGAAAATGTCTGTGTGGATTTCAAGAAAAGCACAAAAATGGTAGAAAGAGCTGTTAAAAATGTTCAAGACCCTGTGAAAACTAAGGTTGCTACAGTGCAGGCAGTAGCATATGTAGGATGCTACACCACAAAAGTTGCTACAATTTTATCCTTAAAATTTGTTTTACAGAACTCACTACAACTTTATGTACAAATACATGACACAACTCACCCACTACTTTCTTCTTAGCACTGTGAAAGTCTTGGTTAAACTGTCAGCTTTCTATCTGAAACATGCAGAAACAACCAGTTACCTTGGTCTGATTCCACTTCCAGGCTTTCATCATCTGCGATTTTGGTAAAAAGCTGCTTTTGTTAATGTGTAATGCCTCATAGTAACCGGTTACACTTTTACTACAAAGGGGTGTTTTATTTTCCCGAGGGATGAATAGTAATCAAGGATCAGCTGGTAGTGCCAAGTGCCCTGATAACACAATTGGCTGCATACAGCTTTGTTAGGCCCCTTCCTGCACTGGCTGGCTGGGGAGACTTTAAGAGATGTTGGGAGAGGGTTTTTTTACCTACTGGGCTATTGGGGAGCTGAATTCTGGGATCACTTTTTCTGCTGGATGAGGAGGTAAGAGCTGGCTTTGGAGGACACAAAGCCCTTACTGATTAAGGACAGCGAGGGGAGGGTGGGAGAAGGGATAGATGGAGAAAATGCTTGAAAATAAGTATGTGAATTAGAAAAATTACCCTGGAATTCATCACTTACTGATTTTTGTGAAAAGGTGTGGGGGTTGATGGAGTTGGAAGGAGACAGAAAGTGGGAATACTGATTCCAATCAGAGTAGGGGCTCATTTGTGTTATTTTGATGCTGATTTAGGTGAGCTGAAGGAGGGCTGCAGTCACCCTGGCCCTGTGGTAGGAAATGTCTCACTGCTAAGCACAAAGTGGAGTCTGGCTTTGATCTCATTAACCCCATCAGCACATTAGGAGGAGATGTGTTTCTAGAGCTTGACTCTTTCAGACACTTGAGGGACACAGAGAGTGGCAGAGATTACTTCAGAACCAAAAAAGGTAAGACATAGATCTTCCTGTTCTGATTTTTTCAGAAATTTAGGGTCTAGTAATGGTATCAAGAGAGAGGAGGGGAATTCTGCCCCTTTTCTCAATGAGAAGAGGAAAGGCTGGGGGAATAAAAATCTGAGGAGAAGTGGGGAAGAAAAGAAATTAGTAGAAAGCATGTGTGAAAAAATTCCTCCTTTCCTCTGTCTGCTCATTGTTTATTTCTAAACTCCACAAGAAAAACAATGAGATGGAGAAGAAGGAAAACCCCCAGCAACAATAACAGGAAGAGCATCTTGGAGATGGCTTTGCACAGAAGCGGGCTTTCTATCTTGCAGTCAGTTCTATTAGGATGTGGCTTAGCCCAATTTTCTGAGACTACTCAGTATCCTTAATAAGTGCCCTATGATTTTAAGCTGGATTTATCTTGCTGGATTTTCTTGGGAAGAAGGATCACAGCCATACAAGTTGATCCCAAGCTGTGCAGACTACTTTGAGACTTCTGATTTAAAAATAGGATATAGAAGTAAAGTTCTGTGTTAGCTCTAAAATTCCACTGTTCCATCAATTAAGGAGCCCCACCAGGACTTTGATAGTAGAGTGTGCATGGAAGGAAAATAATGGTGGTTGTGACTTGCTGAGCCCCTCCAGTTGTAACACACTTGTCCTGCCTTAAGTGAGGGCTGGAAACAAAACTCATATCATAACCTTAGGGTTTTAATGACTGTAGAACATAATGAACTGTTTTGAAAGGGTGGTTGGAGGGTTAAGCTAGGAAGGACAAACTGGTAGTGTAATAACATCTGTATTAAAAATAAAAAAACCCCAACCAACACAGATGTAATGTATTATATAATCTCTGTTAAACTGGCTCTGGGAAACCCTCCAAGAGCTAATGTCAGTCTCCATTTTGTACAAGTCTGTACATAACCTTTGTAAGAATTTGTGTGGAGCTGGGTGGGGAAACAGAGAAACACAAAGTTAGAACAGAACGTAGCCTGGCCAAAACCTTTCTGCAGTAGTGCATTTGGAGCAGGGACAGAGGGAGGTTTGCTCCTTCCTGGGCCTTCCCACCAAGCCACCCCCTCAGCACAGGTGCTATCAGCCTTTGTTAGTTGCTTACATATACAGCAATTAATTTAATGACTGCTAATAAGTAATGCATATGATAAGATTTGGGCTATGCCACAGGGCTGTTTTTTTTCCAGGAGCTTGGTCACTGCTTGTCTCAGCATAGATGGTGTTCACTTACCTCTCAGCAGAGAATGACTTGGAGCAAAGTGCTTTCAAGCACAGTGTTTGGATACAGGGGGAAAGCTGGTGTAAACAGAGGAATTATAGTGATAAATCCTCTTGTGAAATGTGAAAGAAGCTTTTTACACTTTTCTGACAAAATATCAGTCTGACTGTATTGATCTACTCCTGCTGAGCTCATCAACTTCTGTCTCTTCCACCTTCCTCCTTCTCTGGAACTACTATCCTAGTCAGCTCTTCTTGTGACACCCTTGGAAGCCATCTCTCTTAACAGAGGTGTTGTTGTGCTGCTTCCTTCCTATTCCCTGCCAGGAAGGATTGTTTTCCTCTACACAATTCAGCAGAGCAGCCACTGGCACTGAAAATATTGATGATGTGGAGGTGATTTGGAACATGGCAAGTTTCCTCAAACAAATAATGCAATTACATTCATGGACTTTGGCTGAGCTATCCTGTCATGAAATACACAGAGAAAATATTTTTTCAGGCTTTTTAATTTTAGTCTGAAACCTAAGTTTAAAACAGAGCTGATAGACCAACTGTCTCCTGTCTAAGCTACCTTTAACAGGAATAGTAGAGCTGGTTTAACTGCTCCTCAAGGAGCAAACAGGGAATAATTCCACGTTTACTACATCTCTCATATTAACTTTGCTTCTTTGTAAACAAACTAGGATAGATATGAGTATCCTAATACCTAACAGCACGTGAAAAGAGAGATGTGATTTAGAAAATACATGCCTTGTACGTTCTCAGCATCTCAGCTTGGTTTTCCCGACATGGTCCTTCCTTTCAACCTCTCTTCTTTGCCTAGGGAGGTCTGACAGTAGGAGTTGTCCTTTCCTGCCTTAGAAAGAAATCTGAGCAAATTATTCTTCCTGTGTCTTCCTAAGGAGTGCTGAGCACTTTCACTTTATAGCAATTGTCACCCTGGAAAATTAAGTCTGCAGGAGCTAATGAGTCTACAGAAGTGTTTGTGATTGACTCAAAGTTGTTGTTTTCTCATGTAGCAAGTTTTGAAAAAAAACAGCAGGTGGTTTTGAAAGGTAATTCTTGACATCAGTCCAGCTCCAAAAATGTTATTTTCCATTTACTTCCCATGTTTCACACTGTTGATGTGTGATGAAATATGAGTAGTGCTGCTGCTGAGCTGCTGTGCTCCTGTAGACTTGTGGTGAGAGATCTTTTCCATGTCTTTTCAACCATAAAAGAGTAAAAGAAAGGTGTGGTGCTGGTTTGTTTGTTTTTCCCCCTGTACAATACCTGCAGCAAAGACTTAGAATATGGTAAAATATATTGAATACTGGATCTTAGGTGCATAAAGGTTTAAATTTTCTGGAAATGGGACATTTGGAAGAGAATTAGAAAAGTCATGTTGGTTTGCTATGAGAACAGGCTGGTGTATAAGTTCTAACAGATTGATGTTTGGGTTTTGATAATTGCCCTCTGCAGAGCTGAAATCCAGCCAGGTGGTGACAGCTATTTCACTATTCTGGGATGTATGGATGTAAATAATAGCTGAGCAGTTGACCTCAATATCTGCTGGAGTTGAAGATGACCTTTCTTGAATACTCTAAGGTCTCTGTCTGGCCTTCCATGTAGAAAAGACTAGAACCCACTAGGGAATTGTTGTCAGGTTTTTTTTTTGTTTGTTTGTTGTTTGTTTTTTTGTTTTTTGTTTCCTTTTATTTAATAAACAGGATGGGGAATTGCTGCAAACACTGAAGTTCAGCCAGACAATGATGCCCTCAGTTCTAAGCTAATATAAAATGTGTTTTCTGTTTTTCAACTGAGCACACTTGGCATTCTTATTTTTATTCAGATGCTTTTTTTAGGCTAGATTGTACTACTGAAAATCTATGGAAAGATTGCTGTAGGCAACTGTGCAATCCCTCCCTTGGGAATGCTTTGGTATTACAGTGCTGCTCCAAGAAATGTCACCCTGCCAGCAGCATCACTGCAGTGTTTAGGAAGGTTAGTGGGCAGGCTAATTTAGGAGGAAATTCTATTTTCTGCATAAATTTCAAAACCACTGAACTTGGGAGGCAATAGAGACGGGATCCCAACTAGGCTTTGAGATTCTTCAAACAGGATATGTTTCAGTAATAGATGTGGTCTTTGTACGTGGAAATTCTTTGGCTTCTCAAGGACAGCATGTTTAATTGATCAGGGAAAGAAACAAGAATCACAGGAATGGTTTCAAAATAGAGAGTCATGGAGGGAATCTAAAAGAGGGACCAACCCCCCAATACACACAAACACACAGTTTCTGGTGTCACAACCTCCCTGTGTTGAGTATGTGTCTGTACATGTCCTCCTGGGTGGGAGCCAGCATGAGAGGTAGTGCAAGTTTTCCCCATGGCTTGTGTGGAACTAGAGCAGCCAGTCTCCCATCCCAATGGAAATGAGGGGGGGTTTCATCAGCAATGTGACAGTATGTGCAGGGGCGTGTGTGTTTTTCGTTCTTCACTGTCAAGGGTTTTCCAAGTCCTTTTTGGTGGGAGAAATCTGACCTTTTCAACCCAAAAGCTCTTGAGGGATAATATTTTTTACACTGTCTCCAAAATACCAAAGCCTCCTGACTTCCTCAATCTCAAAGGGAACCAAGGTTAACTTTGATTTCCCCAGGAACAGAATCTGGCCCTTGACACTGAATATTCCTTGGCAGATCGTTGTTACTAAGGAGCAAAATTCCAAGATGTGCCTGGCAAACTCTTCTAGAGTACAACAAACCACACCAAATATGCAGGGGGTGTCTTGGCACTTTATACTTGAATTGTCAACTGCAGAACCTGTCAGAGAAGTAAGTCCCAGAAAATAAGAAAAGGATGAAAAAATAGAGGTTAATAGCAAATTATATTTTATCATTCTCTCATTGGGATGTGGAAAAATGACATCACTGTAGTCTTGTAGATTTGTGGTAAGAGATTTATCTTTTCAGCCATAAAAGAGTAAAAGAAAGGTGTAGGGCTGTTTATTTGGTTTTTCCCCTGAGAAGTTAAAATCTGTAAACATTGAAGTGGATGATGCTGCAGCCAGAAATCTCTGTGGTTCCTGTTCATTTTCCTGTAGCCAGTTTCTGGTGGGAAAGCAGTGACAACTTCTGAGCTGAGAATTAGCTCTCTAGATACTCACTTTCCTAGCACCATTTGCTACCACACGAGTGTATGAAGACTCAGAGGAAGAGGTTGCCATGAAAAAAGTTTGCCTATTGCAAACTACTCTTCAAGAGATACATGAAAAAGCTTCTTCCCTATTTGCATTTGCCTGTTAAAATCTCACTGAAATGCCTTTCCATGGTAAAGCAGAACCAAGAATGTGACATAGATGTGAAGCCACTGCTTCCCCACAGAAGCTGCTGCAGCCACGGAGGGAACGTAAACTTTGGTTGTTGACACATTGTTCTTAAGAGCGACAAGAGAGATTGTGTTCATTAGGCCAATCCCATCATTCTTGCTAAAAGCAGGCTCAAGTTTCCTTGTATATTTTCAAATCAAATTAGAAACGCTGCTCCTGAGACCTCCTTCAGCTGACAGTGACGAATTGCACAACCTGATAAACGAGAGGCATTCCTGGAGCTGTGTTAACACCCAAGTCTCTGCAAGTGCTTAGATAATAAAAACATGCACAGAGCCATGTATTTAAATTAGCAGAGAGCTTTTCCTCTTCCCCAAGTAAAGAAGCCCACTCCTGGGGAGTGGACACTTCTCCAGCAGAAATGGGAAAGGTTTGTGCCTGTGCAAGGAATTGTGTCTCAGTGGATTGGAAAAGGCAGTTTGCTCTGTGCTAGGACAGGAGACAAGGGCTTGCAGATAATTTATAGTAAATGGGAGTAAGTTATTATTGGTATTCAGCAATAATGACAATTTTCCTTTTTCACAAAGCTGTTTATACAGGCAGATGAAGTTATATTAGCTAAAACAGTTAACAATTAATACAAAGTAAGGAAGATATGGTCAATAGCTTAGCAGAGTATCTTGTGCACATGCAGGCAACCTATGTAGCAGCTACACGTGAAGGCTACAGAGGCAGTTCTCCAAGGAAGATTAAACTTGATCAGAAAACAATAACTATGGATACTTGAAGGAAAAGTGTAAAGGTACCAGTTGCCTGTATGTCAAATGAGTGGTGGAAAATGAAGAGACTTGCTGTGGCCTACCCTTAGGAGAGTGAAGTTTTGACTGTTTACCCAAGGAAAATACTGGTTTCTTTGATACAATGGAGGAGATCAGGAAGGCAGAGTGTATTCTCAGACTCTGAGCCTATTTTACAGACCGTGGCATTTTTTTTCTGTTTAATTTGTGCTGAATTTGGGCACAGACCAAACCTCTCTCTCTGCAGCATTTCCCCGGTGCTTTGATTCCACTTTCAAATGTTCATGAGGCAGGTTCATGTCAAGGTTTATCCCTTTGTTCTTGGAGGTTTGCCTGGCTGCCGCCTTTTACTGTCTCCTCTGCCACTAAGAAAAACTGATGTTATCTCCTGAAGTGAAAACTCCAGGTTCTATTTGTAACTGAGGATTTCCCGTGTGCCTTTCCCCAGCCCGTGCAGTGACGACAGAGGCAGCGGCGCACGGGCTGCTCGTCTTCAGAGAGCTTTGAGAACAGCCCCTGCACAGGAGCTGAAGAAATCCCCAGCCACCCGTGTCTTTGATCTCAGATAAAGGTCAACCTGTCTGGTAGAAAGTGTGATGGGAAACGCTACCACATCAGCCTTCGCTTTCTCTTTCTTACCCTGAAGTGATTCACTGTAGGTGTCAGGGTAAGCCTTCGCCACAGCAACCATGGCGTTTGGCTCTTGGGAGCAGCTTTATTCATCTCTTGCACCAGCTTAAGCCAGGGCTAGCAAGATTTCATGAGACCTGCTGGGAAACTGCCCACAGCACTTGTTATTACAGCAGTGTTCCATAGCTGTTGTTGGATTTTGTTGGTTTGTTTGGAGAGTTTTTAAATCACAGAATCATTTAGGTTGGAAAAAAAACCTTGAAGGTCATTGAGCCCAGCCATCAATCCAGCCAAGTCACCACTAGACCAGTCCTTAAGTGCCACATCTATACATCTTTTAAATCCCTCCAGGGCTGGTGACTCAGCCAGCTCCCTGGGCAGCCTGTTCCAGTGCCTTCAGTGAAGAGATTTTTCCTGATATCCAGTCTAAATCTCCACTGGCATAACTTGAGGCCAGTTCCTCTTGCCTTGTAATATATATAGGCCTAGTGATGTGTTAAAAAATTAGTTATGCTTTTCTTGTTCCAACAAGCACTGAGAGTTTCTGAGACTGTTCAAGCACTGACAGCTACAAAGTTCCACCTGACACAAACTCAAAGCTGCTGACACACAAAGCTTTGGGGAGCTGCAGGTTCCAGTCGATTCTCCCAACGGCACCTCTGCAAGATCATCACTGGTGGGGGGAAGTACCTGACTTACACATGCTACAGGTAAGACTGGAACAACAATTTGGTTCATAATTTTGTTATAAATGCTAATGGAGGGGGGTGTTTAGTTGCCTTTGAATTCCTCTGTAAACTTAGAAATGTTGCAGCTGTGAAGATTGGTTATGAAGGGACAAGTAACTTGCATAAAGGGAAACACTTTCTCTGCTGAGTCTCCTCAAAGGCCAGGTGGGCTTTGTGACTGGGGCTGAGTATGTGTCTTCTTTCTGGACTGGGATCTGTGCTTTAGCAAGGGCTAAGAGATACTGCTTAGGGAGAAGTAGAACAATATTCCCAGGTGGGATGCACCATGGAAATATTTGTTACTGATAGTGGGAGGATCACAGTTTATCCAGTGCATCTTTACAAATGTCAGTTAAGTCACCTAGAGGTAAAAGTTGCTTCTAGGTGTGGATTAGGAAGAAAACAAAACAAAAAGTTAAGGATGGGTTGTGCTTTCCTTCTGTCCAGTGCACCTTTTGGCACTCAGGCTGCCATGAGGGAGAAGTAGCATCTGACTGCAGGAGGTGGGGATTATCTCCAGTGCCTGATCCTCAAAGTGAAAGTGGAAACAGGGATTGGATCACTGCTCTTGGCCATCATTCAATCTCTTGAACCCCATTCTGACAGGTTTTTCTGAAGGATTTACTTCAGGCATAGAGGGCTGGTCTCTATTGACCTGGTGTCAGCTGGATCACCTCTAGATGATGGTTTGGAAATAGACAAAAACTTGGCTGCATCAGATTCCTGCATGTGCATCAATCCTCAAGTTAAGGCTGGGCTAGGATGTAGCCGTAAGTGCCAGTTCATTCTCCAGAATGTAGCTCTCCTTTTTCCAATCAGAACTTCTCACTTCTACAATTTCCAGGAAGAATCTAGTGAGATAGACTTCTGTGAGGTACAGGAATGTTTGCTTGAGCCTGTGGAGAGCCTTTGGATATCCCTGGAGGGTTTTCCCTTCTTTCAGTGAAGTATTAATTCAGGTGCCAGGTGATAGTGAACACCTGCCAGTACTCTTGGTTATTTGACTGACCCATTTAAGCCCAGTATTATGTTTCTAAAATCAAGCTCTTACACTTGGCATAGGTTTTTTAAGGTGGTACGGGCTTTACAGAAGTGAAAGGAGAGGTGCTGAGATGTTCTTATGGTAGTATCCTAGGAAAAATGCATATGGACTTCAGTGAGAAGAGAGCCCTGCTACCTCCAAAGGCTCCAAAATAAACTTGCACCATGAATACTAGTCTGCAGGAGTATTGTTTTTTCCAGTTTTCTTAGTAATTTTGGTTCTTCAGGTGGATTTGTTTGTTCATTTGAACTCTTTACAGGTTCCAAAGTTTTCAGATGGATTTCACTGAAAATGGTTTTGTACTTTGTGCTCAAGGTGTGCCTGAGAATGCTTTTGATGAACAGCCACATTTTCTAAATCCCACAGCAACATTAATGCTGATTTGGAATACTTTTATTCCACACCAAGGATTTTTGTGCCATTGCTTGTTCTTTAAGCCTCTGGCATTGGGGAATGGTATTTATGGTTTGTCTCTATCAGCAATCTATTAATTACAAACTTGGAAATATTAGAACTCATACTACCACTACTTCTATATTCTAGCATTCAGTATAGAACCTCTAATGCATATAAAGTTTATTTCATAGAGAAATAGGTGGTTCAGGTAAAGGTTGTGCATATAATGATGAAATTTTCAAAAATGCAGTTTAGGTGATTCTTTCCAAGCTCAGTGAAGTTTAATGAAAAACATCCATGAGTGTGAGCTGGCTACACAGACAGTCACCGAGTATCACCATTGTGGTGCAATCCTGTTTGTAGGGATTGTTTGTTTTTGGATGAATGTTCCTGCTAAGCAGCTCCACATATCCTTAGCACATACTTCTTTTCTTTGGGGCAAAAGGTGGGAGAATGTTTGGATTTTTTTGTGAAAGAGATTATTAGTATGTTTCAGATAAACTTAAGGCTGAGTGGTGTTTAGACAAATACTAGAAGTCTCAACTATTCCAATAGTCTGCATGTTGTTAAGAAATAATTCTCAGAATTTTTATGTGCTTTACATCACTTTCCCATGTTCTTTTGGTGGACTGTTAAAATACTCCACTCACTGAGAAAAACCAAACCAACCCCCCAAAATCTTATGTCAAAGATAATATCTGGCCATAAAACTACTGGCTTGGAAAGCATCTCTGTATCTCTTTGACACCATGGCAGAGATGCAGTGGTGAGCTTTGGATGGGACCTTGCCGAGGCAGGGCTGGAAAGGCGGCAGAGAGAGACAGCCGGGTCAACAACCCGCATCATCTCAGGTGCTGCAGTTCCAGCCGTAAAACGGTGAGAAGAGCCGCTTCCTATCTCATGGCAGGATGACAAGAGGGAATGCTTCTCTCAGGTCCTCAGCTGCCTCTGCAATAGATTGAAAGAAGCAGAAAATATCTTGTGAATATAAAACGAAGGGCTGTTCCACCTGGCTTGAAGGGCGCTGACGGTGAAACACAGACAAGAATCTCTCTGTAACGCTGTCAGAAGAGTGTGGCAGAACTTGAACCCTTCAGCAGAGCCCGGTGCCCGGCGGTGCCGCGGCAGCTCCATGAGCTCAGCCCGCCCGGCCGAGCGCAGGCGGGGGCAGCGTGCGCGGACCGGGCAGCTCCGAGCTCCGCCGGTCCGA
>VZSR01001831.1:1745389-1851158 GCA_013398615.1 Brachypodius melanocephalos | reverse complement strand
GCTGGGGGCGGCCGCGCTGCGAGGCGTGCGGGAGGTGCGGGCGAGCCGCGCTCGCTGCTCTGCGGGGTAGCGGCCGGGAGAGCCGGGACTCGGCTCCCCGGGCCGGCAGCGCTGAGCTGGGCGCGATTCGCTGCTCACAGAGAAGCTCCGGGTCGGTGCTTGCCCGTCCCGCCCGAAGCGGGGTCTCCGGCGCGTCGGAGCTGTGCGCGACCCTCTCGAGCCTGCAGAGACCTCGGTGCCAGACGGCGGCGTGCGGGGCCGCCTCTCCCCGCCGCGTCCTATCCCTGCCCCGAGCCTGTCACTCGGCCCCAGGCAGCGACAGCCAGCACATGGTTGTGTGCAACGACCTCGCAGGGCCATTGCATTGCGCTGCCTCTGGCTTCGTCCGCAGTTTGCTGAGCTCTGCCTGGAGAGCCTGAGCCGTTTCCTGATGTCTTTAAAAAGAGAATAAAAAAGCAAAACGAAAAAAAAAAAAACAACCAAAAAAACCCCAGCCAAATCTTTCGCACCAGAGGTTGTGGTTTGCCAGACGGGACTTGCGGCAAGGAACATGCGGTGAAGCTGAGCTCCGGAGCGGGACCGCAGCGCTGCACTCTGCGATCGCAAAAGGAAATAAACAGCGGGAGCAGGAGCCGCGCACCCGCCGCCTCTTACCGGAGACCTACATCGCAACAGCCCCGCTGCCTGCCGCAGCCTGCAGCCGCCTGAGGCTCGATCCAGGCACTTCACTTTGCAGGAAGGGCTGGATTTGCTCCCAGTCGCCTCCGGACCGAGAGAGCTGCGGCCGAAGGAGAGCGCCGCTTCCCCGGGCGGCCCGGGCCGCTGCATGCTGTTCCCTGGGAGAGGGGAGCTGCGGTGGGCAGCAGAGCGGGGCTTTTCTCCGCTGGCCCAGTAGGACGTGGAGATCGGCGAGCGAGGGCTGTGCAGGGACGAGGAGCGCAGCCCGCCGGCCTTCCCCGCCCCGGGGGCCGGGGGAGCGAGGAGCCGGGGCCCTGCCGCGCCCCGCCCGCTGGATTTGCCGTTCCCGCTGGCTCCTTGCACATCAGTAAGTTGGGACCCGCCGTGCGCTCACACCGGGGCCGGCGCTGCCGCAGCGAGCAGGTGCCGTGAGGCGCTGCTGCGCCTGCCCGGCGAGGGGCGGCCCCGACCACCCTCCCACCGTTCCTCTCCCGGAATGGAGGCGCCGGGCTGTGCGGGAAGGCTTGCTGAGGACCGTGGCCGGCTGCAAACGAGCAGAACATGAAAAACATCCCCCAGTGCTCCTCGCGGTTGCGAGCCAGAGGGGCTGAGGCGGGGGGTGCCGAGCCGCAGCGTAGGGAACCCCCGGGGCTGAGCGGCCGCTCGGTTGCCGCTTTAAGCGCCAGGTAATCCGCCCTGCCGAGGCACCGCTGGGCTAAGATCTGCCTTCCCCCGTGGAAGAGAGAGAGAAGGAGGGAAAAAAAAAAAAGCCTATGTTTTCATTCATAACTTTTTTTTCTTCCCCTTTTCCCCTCCTCTTCCTTCCTCTCCGTCAGCGCCGTGATCCGCTCCGCTCCGCTTGGGGCGCAGAGGGCGCCGCGCCGCCGCCGCCGCCCGCCCGGGGCTGCGGGGAGCGGGGCGGGACGGGGGGGGCTGGCGGCGTGTCCGAGCGGGTGTGGAGAAGGGAAGGGAAGCGAGATCCCACCCCCGAGGTGCGGCGAGGGAGCGCAGCCCCGGGTGCAGAAGCGTGAGGGCTCTCGCAGCCTGCGCCGTACGTTATTTTATTATTTTCTTTTACTCATTTTTATTTTATTGTCCGGGGGGGAAGCAATTTACGAGCGATCTGAGCGGGGGTGGTGGTGGCTGGTTCAACTCTAGTCCCGGTCTGCAGCTGGGCTTGTCAGTCTGCACCGCGTTGATGTTGCGCTTTCCCCCCAAAGATGGCACTGGATGTCTTTCACATCTTCTTGGGATATTGTTTTCCATCCTCTAGGGAGCCCAGCTCCTGGCTGGTAGAGCTGTAAATCTTTCCCTTTTCGCATTCATTCACCCTTGGTCTGTTGTGGAGTTGTATTCAGTGCTCGTGAAGAAGGCAGCTTGTTGTGTGGGGTAGGAGGAAATTCTTTGCTGGAGGGTGATGAGGCACAGGAAAAAACTAAATGCCCCATCCTTGGAGGTGTCCAAGGCCAGGTTGGATGGAGCTCTGAGCCACCTGGTCTAGTGGAAGGTGTCGCTGCCCATGGCTTTAGGACTGCACAGTCTTTTAGGTCCCTTCTCTTCTGTGAATTAGAAGTAAGAGTGTTTGGTTTTCTGTTTAATCTGGTGACCACAGAGCCTACGCAGGTGATGTTAGATGTAAAATGAGATCTTTAACTGCTGGATATGGGCAAAGATTTTGTGTCACGGCAGAAGCTGTCACTTTCTGCTCATGGTGACTGCCTGCTAGAAGAAATGCTTTCTCTTCTTGCTCTTTCTGTGCTTCCACACCACGGTGCTTTTTTCTCTCTGGAGTGGAGAACAGCTCCATGCTGGCTGTGATCTGGGTAGGCAAGATATTTTCTTAGGATTATTGGATGACTTTTCGAAATGCTTGATAGCATTTGCCTTTCTCTGCTTTTAGGTAAATGCTTATGGCATCTTGGAGGGGAATGAAAAGGGCCCTCTCCTTTGGCTGACAGTAACGAAAAGCAGTTTGTTGTTCTGCTTCCCTGCATAAAAGTGGCACTTAGATACTCAGCTACATTTTTGTGTAGGTGCAGAACTGTCACTGCAGTTTTCTCAGTCAGTGTTGCAATCTTCATGTGTCTAGCTAGGTGGGATGGAAAGGGATGGAAATGTGTAACATTTCTACTATTCTCCTACTATTGAAAAGATAGACAAACAGATGTTCTGTTTATTTAAGAAGCTCTTAATCTGTCTTGTGAAAATGGATTTGTTCTTTGTTTGTGTTTTGAGGTTGTTGTTGAGGGGTTTTTATCTGCTCTTAACATTCTCATGAATCCTCAGGTACTTTTTGTTTGACATCTAGTTCATCTAAGCCTTTTTCTACCCCATTTTTCTTTTACATTCTGGCCTATGGTCAGGAAATATTTGAAAACAGGTTGTTTGCATCCTTGCTTTAATTTTATAAAGGAGCATATTAGATGTGTAGGCTGAGTTAGTTTCTCACAGAAAATGTCTTGGCTACTTGACAGCACTTAGTTCAGGACGCTGTAATGCACATACGTCACTTTAAGAGGGAGACTTTCCAAATGCACTAGGAAGCAAATCTGTGGAACTTTCTGATGCTGCAGATTCAGGCAGAAGAGTGAGAGCTGGGCTTGTTCCACACTCTGCCATACGAAACGTGAACACAGTGATGTTCTTGGCTGTTTCCAGCTCAGTGTCAGGAGCATTTGAAATTGCTATTGCTAGAGACAGATGTTGAGTTCAGTAGCACGGGGGAGGCACTTCCCATAGCTTTGCCAAGTAAACATACATGTTAATATGGGATTTTTATTTTTTTTTTTTATTTTAAATGGCATGGGGTCTCCTTTGCATTCCTCATCTATGATGCCATACCCAGACTCTCCCCATTACTGGACTTTGGCCAGATCCTCAGCACTGCTGTAATCCCCTGCTGAAAGTGATCAGTACCAGGTGGCTGGGGCAGTTCGGGCTTTGCCAGATCCTTTCTGTTTTCAGAAAGTATCCCGTGCTTTATCCCTACACTGCCCTTGATCTTGTGTGTGTATATGTACACATGCAGTGTTTATTTACACCTTCTGTCTCCTTCCTTATTTCAGGATTTCAGATGCATGCCAGGTTCCCGCTGAATGCCAGCAGCAGAGATCACTACAGATGGAGCCCCAAAGTCAGCATGGCAGCGGCGGCTCCCTGGTGGTGATTCAGCAGCCCTCCCTGGACAGCCGGCAGCGCTTGGACTATGACAGGGACAGCCAGCCCACGACCATCTTGTCACTGGACCAGATCAAGGCCATCAGGGGCAGCAATGAATACACCGAGGGGCCGTCGGTGGTGAAAAAATTGGGTCCACGGACGGCGCCGAGGCAGGAGAAGCATGAGAGGACTCACGAGATTATACCAATTAATGTGAATAACAACTACGAACACAGGCCCAGCCATGCTGGGCACGTGGCGCATCAGCAGAACGCCAGGGCTCCCGTCCTGAGCCGATCCACCAGCACGGGCAGTGCGGCCAGCTCCGGCAGCAACAGCAGCGCCTCCTCGGAGCAAGGGCTGCTGGGGCGCTCGCCGCCCTCCCGGCTGGGCTCCGGCCACAGATCCGACCGGACAATCCGGGCGCAGCCCAAGCAGTCAGCCCTGATCGTGGACGATCTGAAGGGGCCTTTGAAAGAGGACTTGACGCAGCACAAGTTCATCTGCGAACAGTGCGGGAAGTGCAAGTGCGGGGAGTGCACGGCGCCGCGGGCCCTGCCCTCCTGCCTGGCCTGCAACCGGCAGTGCCTGTGCTCGGCCGAGAGCATGGTGGAGTATGGCACCTGCATGTGCCTGGTCAAAGGGATCTTCTACCACTGTTCCAATGACGATGAAGGGGACTCGTACGCGGATAATCCCTGCTCCTGCTCCCAGGCACACTGCTGTTCTAGGTACCTGTGCATGGGAGCCATGTCCTTGTTCCTGCCCTGCTTGCTCTGCTACCCTCCGGCCAAAGGATGCCTAAAACTCTGCCGGGGGTGCTACGACCGTGTCAATCGTCCGGGGTGCCGGTGCAAGAACTCCAACACGGTCTATTGTAAACTGGAGAGCTGCCCCTCCCGGGGTCAGGGCAAGCCCTCATGATTTTGGGAGGGAGGTTTACTTCCTCCAACTTCAGTTTTTCAGGTTGTAGCAGATTTTTTCCCCTCCCCGCATCTTTTCTTCTTTCCCTCCTCCTCTCCCATTTTGGGAGGACTGTTCCTTTCCTTTCTGTCTGCCCAACTTCAGACACATGAGTTCTTCCCCTTGCATCTTTACTCTCCTCCTCCTACTGACTTGGCTGAGTGTGGAGTGTTTCATGCAGTCGCTGCTGCTCTTTGGTAAGTGTGGACCTGGGATCTGCACCTGCCGCTCACTTGGGCAGGGTCTTTGAGTTTGTAATTGAACCACTCCTGAGAGAGACAGTGAGGGCTCACTGGGCTCTTGAAGCTTCTTCTTCTGTGAATATCTTCCCAAAGATGTTTTTTCGTTGTTGTTGTTTTTCTCAGCAAGTTATGTTTTTTTTTTTCTCCTTAACCTCCTGGGTGCCAAGGAAGAATAACTTTCCTGAGTGAGCTGGATTGTGAAATAACTTTTTGTGGGTGTTCTTTCTGGAGAGGGGTGTAAAATAAAGGCTTCACCAAATGAAAGGCCTGACTCTTCTATAAGCAGCCTGCTGCTTTTTGCAACTTTTTCCCCCCTGCCTGTCTTTTTGTCTTAACTTTTGGAACATTCTCAGACCTGAGAATTGCCCTGCCTCCTTTTCTTTTTTTCTTTTTTTTTTTTTTTTTTTACATTTTCAATGTAACTTCAGTTTTTGCTACACTATGTAGATCTTCACATTGGAGACATCGTGGCTGCAACATACTCATTTGTTTCTTTTGCTGTCCAGTCTTTGAAGGATATTGCTCACTCCACCCTCCTAATCCCATTTTTATAGTCTGTCAGTATCAGTTGACATTAAAGTTGGTGGTGTTCATATATCCAAACAGCCTTCAGGTGTCATTGAGTCACCTAAATGTCCTTGAATCCTTCAAGTCTTGTGATCCTTGGGCTTAGTGAGTTTAGCTCTGCTCTGTACTTTATCATTTTATCCTGTCCCTGTTTTATTGCCTTAGCCACAAATTGTGGTCCCTTTTTTGTATATTTTATGTATAAAACACAAAGTTGAATCCCAACTATTTTTAAGACAAAAGTCTGTTAAAACTTTTTTTATTGTAAAGAATATTTATTATGTGAATCTCTATTATTTTATGATATTTATTGCAAAAGACTTCGAAAATGTACTCATGTCTGAATATAACAAAATATCAATACTTAACGGAATAAGGATGACACGAAGAAAGTCCATATGTTAACTATAATGCAGAAAATATATTAATTAATGAAAATGCCTCTGGAGTTCTTTTGTTACAATGACAGGTTGTGAGCCACGTGTGTGTATTGCTGGGCTGTTCCTCCTCCAGGTCTGTCAGGTGGCAAATAACCTCCTATTGATACTTCAAAGCCACTAGTCTGTGCTTTAGTTTAGTTTACCTGATTTTAAGTTTAAGCCAACTATATATCAAATAAGGGATATTTAATACAATTGAATTTGTGTTGTGATTAACAGTGCCAAAAAATGGAGGCTCTATTTATTTACCAAAGCATTTGGAAATACAGTTGTGGAGGAGGAAACCACAACTTCCAAGTTGGTTTTTTGATTTTTTTTCTTTAGGAATACCACATTAACATGCAAAGCCATTTAAAATTTTCCTATATAGAACTTCCTGACTGGTTAAATTGTGCAGCAGCTGAAGAAATTAATCTCCCCAGCTTGATTCTAAATAAAAAGCTTGGAGGCAGGATGAAAAACAGTGATTGTGTGGCTGTAGTTTGGTAGCTTTGAAATCTGGGAATGTGTGTGTGTGTGTTTGGGCCTATGTCTATGACTTATTTGGTTCTTTTCCCATACGTTTTCCAATGTCAACTGAATCTTCTGTCTTTAAATTAAAGGCTCTTAAGGGTGACCTAAGTGTCACAGCTACTTGTGGCCATTTAACACACATTCAACAGAAAAAGCTTTTCATTAAGAGTGAATGGGGATGCCTCATTCTTTTCCTCATGTGGGTCAAGGTTACATCACAATTCTAAACTTTAAAAGTTTTAAATGGATGCAATTTCACATAGTGTTCAGAGTAAGTGGTTCTAGAGAAACTCCACTTCAGAATGGAGCAATGACTTGACGAATGTGTCATATCTTGCTCTTTTTTTAAAATCGTGCTGCTTTGAATTGCCATATTCAAGCTGCTCTGACTCCCAGCATGGTGATGATTTGAATAAGCTCGCCTTTCTGTAGTTAATTCCCTCCCAGCTGATGCAGTGTCATGGAACAGAGCTGACTGAAAAGCTGCTTTTTATTAAACAGCACAGATGACCCCTGAGAGGTACAAAGTGAAATCATCATCTGAGTACATCTGGGAATGCTTTGCAGGATGCGGGTGGTGCCACTCCTCTGTGTGACAGAAGTGATGGGCTGGGGGATTTGTGGGGCAGCAGTGGATGCACACAGATTCTGCTTTCCAAGATTTCCCGAGAGGAAGCAAAGCCGGGGAGGAACGTTCCTGGGGGACTTGCACTCCTTCGCTATCACCGTGCGTCTCTAAGAGCGACAGCTGCAAATGGCCCCGCGGACACAATGGAGGCCTTGTCTGGCGCTGGCCAGAGATGTCCACTGGTGACTGTGTGCTGACACCCGGGAACACGGAGCCAACTGCCTCCTCACCGCTGGATTGCAGCCAGCTCATGCTCAGGGCCTTTGCTCCAAGGGTGCTGCTTGTGCCTGCTCAAGGAAAGCATTGCCCTCTGTGTACCTCTGTCTCTTTTTTTTCAGCCAGGTGACTTATCTGGGGGTTTGGGTTGGTTCTAGCAGAAGAGAAGAAATCCCAAAGGACCTATGTGTTCTCCATCCTTTAATGATTGTCTTCCATCAGGAGCTATGTGGTGGCACTGTTTCTGATCTCTTTTTTAAAACAAAAGCTACGGTCTAGTTAGTCATACTAATAGTCCCTTTACTAACCAGATTTTGGAAATAACTTGAGGTTGCAGCTCCTCTGGAGTAAAAATTGACTTGGACCTACAAAGCAAAGAGAAGAAAATAGTTCCTTGCAGGTTTTACATGGTTTTCTAATTGCCAGGTAGAGCAGGCAATGTTAGAAAGATGAGAATATTTTTTTTCTCTTGGGTTACATGCTATATGCTTTGTATTTAACATACAAATATATCTGAGCTCACTTCCAAGTACTCTGGAACATAAGGTCATTGCTACTCTGCCATAGAAATGAGTGAGAATTCATTCAGGCAGCTGGATTTTGTAGAGCCACACAGGGTTGTGAGAGCACATGAATGACTTTCCAGATGAAAGAGAATGGAGCAAGCTGATAGCTGGATGAAGTGAAGCTGTGAAACCTCCACAGGTTACTTTAAATATGCTCCAAGTGGTCACCGCTGTGTCTGTTCTACTTTCCACAATGGCCATCCAAGGATGCTGTGTTCTGTTGGAAGGAGGTTTGCTGCAGGGATTTCCAGCAATTAGGGCACTGAAGTGCACGTTTCAGTCCTTCAACCCCAAATTTATCAGGGGGCTGTTTGAGGTTACTCTTCCGTGTTTGTAGAGCACCACACTGTCAGAGCCTGCTGCAGTGTAGCTCATAAAAATGACTTCTTTTTCCTGATACTTCTGAGATCTTGTTTCGAGAAGCCAAGAGAATTCTATGTAAAATGATGGTGTAATTAGGCAGTAAGTTCAGCTGACCTACTGCCCTAATTGCATGGGTGGGTGATGGATTTGGCCGAGGCTGCCATCTGGTTCCAACAGCGGAGGCCTCGGACATGTAGGGTCTGAGTTGAAGGAAAAAGGGAAGTCCAGCAAGCTGGAATTCCTGCTTTGCTTAGTGTCTCAAAGCTTGTGATAAGAGATGAGTTTAGGAAACAGTAATTTAGAAATAAAACCATAAACTTCATGGGTAGATGAAGTTCCCATGTTCTATGCTGGAGGAATCCATGGCCTGGATGAAAATTTGCCCCTAGAGCTGGGGTGTTTCTCCAAAGACTGCTGCATTGCACCAATGCTGGGGTGGGTGAGGGCATTACCCAAGGGGGATAATGCCTAACAAATGAAAAGTACTTGCTTGTGTTTATGGTTCCATATCATAAAGACAGGTGGGAGAGGATTAGCTCCTCTGTGATAAAGCAAATCTGTTAAGAGGGATTAAAGGGGCTAGATGAAGTGTTTTAATGGACTTATATGAAGTAATAGATTTTTGTCCTGGAGGAATGTTGAGGACTCACTGATACTTCTGCATTTCTTGTTCTGCTAAAATTACCTCCAAATTCTAAGGAATCCTGATTAATTGTTGGCTTTCTTCCAGCTGGAGCATTTGTGTCAGTCATGGTGGTGCTTCAAAAAACCTGGAGTAAAATTCTGTTTTGCTGTCACATAGCTGGATTTGCCAGCCTTCCACAGCACATGGGGCTGCACAGGCCTTATTCTGATGACCCTTCATTTGGAGGCAGTTTGCTTTTAGGGCAGCTCTTAGTCATTTGTTCTTCCCTGTGGTTCTTTCACCTTCCTCTGGCTGGTGGGAGGACCCAAGGCATGGCTTCTCCCCTTGGCATCAGTAACCCAGCCATGTGGAGCCCGTGGTAAGGAGCTTTCTGCTCATTGGAAGGATCTGCTCAAAAACCTTGTGATCCCCAGAGCTCGGTTTTACAGTTCGGTTTATATTTGTGATAAACAGATGCAGTGCAGTTGGTTTCCCCAGGAGCTGCCATTCACACTCCTCTTGGTGAAGGTGTCTTGAGATACCGCCTCATTTACTTACCAATAAATACAAATTTGGGGAAGTTTTCCTGCAAAGCTCACATGGCTTGGCTTTTTAGTTTAAGTATGTATGGGTGAGACACTAGTTTTAATGAGTAACTTTTGCTTTTAGCATCAAAAAAGAACCAGAAATTCGCCTGGATTTTTCAATATTCCTGATACATGCATGGAGCAGTATTGTAAGGAAACAGTGTTCTTCCAGGAGAAGTACATATTCCAAAATTAGCTTGAAAGTGTGGTAGCTCTTTATTTTGGAGCAGAGAAACATGCATTTGGTCAGTCCTTGGAGAAAGGTGTGCCTGATAGCCGTGGCTCTGGCCTTGTAAGCACGCCCTGTTGTGTGAACCTTTGTCTACATGTTCGGTACCCCGACCTGAAAACAAACATCCTGCAGAACACGATGTCAGGAGGCACAAACAGCCTGACAGAGGCTCTGCCCCCAGGGGCTGAATCCCATTGTGTTTGTGCAAGAAGGAGCACAATGGGACATCCTGCCTGACCCCGCAGGGTCGCTGCCGGAGTATGAGCGGGTTTATTCCATGGAATATTTCTTCTGAATGGAGCTGATGGATTTACACCAGTGATTGAGCTGGCCAGGCGACAGTGCTTGCACTGCCTTAGGAATGCCCAGTGCTCATAAATGTTAGGATGTTCTCAGTTTGTGGGATAAAGTGACTGTGAGAAGGAGCTGGAGCTCCCTAAATAGGCTGAAATTACATAATTGATTAACTACTTAATGGCTACTATAAATGAAACCTCCTGTTTTCTGGCACATGCTTCAGTTTCCAAACCACCTGAGAGTTCTTGCAGTACTGCAAGGATTCCTCTTCCGCACTCCAAGCATGAGGAATAGATGAATTTACGTGACCTAGTGAAGGTTTTCTCCAAAGCTTCGTTTCTTGTGTGATGTCTGATTTGTTGTTTTTGGATCTGTGCACTTTATGAGTAGCACACTTCCAGATGAAAATGAATAAACTGAAAGGAAGGGGGAAGTGCTGGAGCTTTCCTCTAACCCAGATATTGGGGGATTGCACAGTACCTTCTTTTTATACCAAAGTCTTATCTAAATCCAGTCTCATTTACCTGACCTCTTCTTTTCAGGGAATAATTGTCCACTTGTTCATTTTTCTACATGGCCTGCAAAGTTCTTCTGGATGAAATGTGCTATGACTACAGGAGAACCTGTGTTGTCATTGAGGCATTTTTTGATTTAATACATTTTTATATGTCCAGTATCTCATCCAATTCAAGGTGAGGATAAACCTGGCTAGTCAGGGTGGGAAATACAGGATAGTTGGATGTAATGAATTTGCTTTGTTCTGAAATTCAACTCCAGGTATGAACTTTGCCAAACTTTGGTTGTATCTGGGCTTGAATTTACTGATCTGCCAAGAGTATATGAGGAAATACTCTTAAAAGTTGAAAATGCACCAGTTCTGCTGTGTTAAATAGTCAAAGGGTCTCTCTGGAGCAAGTGGTAGAGATAGAAGGTGCCATTCTGGAGTCTCCACAAAGATTTTTGCATGGGCTTTCTAACCTGGAGTTCTAGGGTCTGTATTCTTGTATCTCCACTTTCCATCCCTTGTCTGTACTGGAGCAGGAGCACTTGCCGTGTAGTTCCAGGGTCATCCATCACTGCTGCCAGGTGCAGATAACATCCCCTGAAAAAATGTTAACCTCATCTGCTCTCCCTCCTGACAGTTCTAACACACTGGGGTTGGGACAACTTTACCTGTTCAGGTGACAAAAGCTGCAAAATAGCTTAGAGGATTTTTCACTTGGACTTCTTTTAAATTAACCATGCCTGATAAAGCAGCTCTGAAGGAAACGCTTCTCTTTGGCTGCTGGGAAAACTGGGGCCGGAGGGCTTGTGTGGAGCCACCCTGTGAGGCACTGGCAAAACTAGGAGCTTTTGACCAGCAGTGTTTAATTACTGAGTCATTCTGTGCAGAGGGATGGATGGATGGATGGATGGATGGATGGATGGATGGATGGATGGATGGATGGGAAAAACCCATCCTGCTAGAAACTGTAGCATTTTTTTCTGGAGAATATTTAAAACATGCCATAGATGGGGGGCTGTGGTGGATTAGAAGGATTGTTAATACCCTAGGGGGAAAAGATATAATCCCAAGACGTGGACGAATTTGAAATGTTCTTGGTACAGCACACTGTATGTATGATCCACCTGTAATGAACATTTATTAGTTTTTTGTTTTGTTTTGTTTTTTCATGGCAGCGGTGCTGATGTTTGGGTGTCAGCATTTGGATATGTGGGAAACGAGGTAAGAACCTAAATAATGCATGTTACTTGCGGGGCTGGAAACTAGAGCCATATCCTATGGCCTTCTAATTAAAACTCTTTATTTCCACAGATTTATTCTGTGGGCCTTACTAAATAGATCAGCCTTGGGTTTCTAATGGTGACTACTTGAGGAGGAATGTCGCCTTTGTTCCCCTGAATGGTGGGGAGCAGATTACCGGGCTGCCAATTTCCTGCTGCCTTTCAGAGCTGCAATTTGAGCCCTATTTGCTCCTGGCTCTTGCACAATTGGAAACAATGGGTGGCTTCTTTCAGGTTTCACTTCAGAGCTCTTAGAAACTGGGGAAGTGGCAAAAGCCCTACTTTACAGGTAATTAACAATAGATAATGTTTGCTCTGCTTCCCCCCCCACCCCGCCTTTTTTTTTTTCTTTTTTTTTTTTTTTTTTTTTTTTTTTTTTTTTTTTTTTTTTTTTTTTAAGAGTTCATAAAGGTAGAAGTACACACCGAGCTCCCAATACAGAACCCGCAGGGGCAGTTTTGTGGATGCAGTCCCAGCCACAACCTCAGCAAGGTGATGGTGTGGGTCAAACCTCCAAGCAAAGGCAGGGAAAGCCACACTAGAAGATCTGCAGGGCTGCCAGCAATGCTGAGGTCCCTGTTCCAGTCAGCCCAGGGTGTGTGTGTTTGCTGGTGTGAACCTGCTCTTTGATTTAGGGCCCCTTTTTATTGTAGCCTCTATCTCCTTTATTAGGTGCACTCTCCTCATACCTTGTTGACGTTTATGTAGGATAGCTAAACGTTTTCTTGGGGATATTTCATTCTAGGAAGCCACCTGTCCTGTAAAGTTTATCTTAAATACAGAAGCTTGTTTTACCACATAAAGATAGAAGTGGCTGTTGTTTAATCTTATCTTGCTAATGAAGGGCTGTGGATGCCTACGAAGAAGATAAAAAGAGATGCCCTTGCAACGTTACTAAAATTTACAGGAAAATGGTTTGGGGCAGATGATCAGTGTCTAAATTGGGAGGCTCATGCCTCTCTGTGTTAGAGGTGCTCTCCTTACCTCCCTGGCACATCACTGTAGGTGGCTACTGGAACTGCAGACGTGGATGCAGGGCTATGAACCAAAAATGGGATGTATCCAGCAGCACCTGACGAAATTCAGTCTCTGCACTCTGTGTGTTGCATTTGAACATGTAACCAAAGTATTAAAAAATAGATGAACACAAGAAGCAGTTCCGCATTTCATGCCTGTGTTTCTGAGTTTCCCATAGGGATTGCAGAATTTCATTAGCTTTAACTGTGAGCATGACTTTTGCTTCTTGTTCTGACCATCTGCGAGGCTTAGACTCAGTAAAATACTTCTGTATCTTCTCCTTCCTGTCATAGCTGCCCCTCTTACTACTATGACTTCAGTGATATCTTTTAGGCTGTAAAGTTTACCATAGAAACTATCCCAGAAGGAGAAAAGGATTGCAGAGTTGCAACACTTTGGATGTATCTCTGCTTCAGAGCGGGAGCAGATGGAAGGATGCCCATGCCCTCTGTTGCTCATCTTCAGTGAGCTCTGAAAAGGAGAAGGAAGAGATTCTGAGCAGAGGCTTGGAGCCAAGCTGTAAAACTGCCTCTCTGGTAGGTTTGTTAGGGGATTCTCATTATTTCCCCCTTTCTCTAGTTCCTTGCAGATAATTTAGGAAGACTGAATGAACAAGGTACGTGCCCATCACCTTTCCCACTTGTGAGTCTGCAGCAGTGCTTCTGTGAGATGCCAATGCAAAGGGTTTTTCTGGCTCTTCTGTGCTTATGGACAATGCAATTCTATAATACAATAAAACAATAATGAAAATGTTTCCCCTGACAGGAACTGTATGATGGATAATCCTTTCCTCCTCCTGAGTTCTGTGGGCACAGAGACACATGGGGATATTTGCACATGCACTCAGTGTACACCAAAGCTTTTCCTCTTCTGCCTCTAAGGCCTCCTAGGTGCCCTTGGGCAGACTGTTCTTTGTGTCAGCCCCACTTGTACACGATGTTCTGCTGCGGAAAACGATGCCTCCTTCATCAGAGGATGTAAATTTGCCAAAACAAATGTCGGGGAGAGGAACACCTGACAATTCTGTTTTGATTTTATGTAACCTTTACAGTGCCCTCCCTGCAATGCCTCCCAGATAAGGAGGTGGTGTGCCAAAAAAAGAGAATGGTTACAGCTCCTGATGACCTCACCCCATCTCCGTGCTTCAAACAAGGCGCTTTTTTGATGGGTTACGAGACATGACATCAGAGTTTCCAGTTTTGTGCATGCAGCAATGGTGGGAAGCATCCCACGGAGCAAACCCACTTGCTGGGTAGAAAAGGCAGCAGTGAGACAGGAAAAGTGTGAGTGACAACAGAGCAATGGAGGAGTGGACAAGGTTGTACAGTAATATGCCAGAGTCAAAATGGAAAATGCTTTTTAAAATTCCATACATCATCCTTCTGCCATCAGCTTGCTTTCTAAGCAGTCTCTCACATCAGGACTGCCACATGCCATGGCAAGACTTGGAGGCTAAAGGCTGCCAGGCTCAGCAAAACCTGGAGTTAAGCACTTCCCCAGGGAGCCAGATCTCACCAGGATATGGTAGTGAAGGGAATGTTTTGGGTGAAGGTGGCTCTGTCTCTGTTGCTCTCCGTGCTTTAAATGCAGGGATGGCCTGTAAAGCAATACCCAAGATGGAATTTCTTGTCTAAGGAGTCTCAGCTTCAAGTTTCTGCTGAACCCTCAGCTCAATCCAGCCATCCAGAAGAGATGCTACCTGGCAAAGGGGAACAGGTGAAAGCACTGAGTCATCTGCAATAATTTCCTTAACAAAAGGACTCGGTGCTGTCAGGTGGTCCGTAGCCTGGGGGTTATATTCTTATCTAGACTTAGGCAGGAAACCATTTGATTTACAACTAGATGTAAGGAATAGCAATTGCTTGCCTCATCTGCACAGTAGATTACTAGCATATATTTTCCTTAGGTTACAAACCTAGAGGATCCCACATCAGCAAGACATGGCAGAGTGTGCTGTTGGCCAAGCCAGTTAGGATGCTGAGGACATGGCAGACCAATGCTCCAGAGTCTGTAAGTTCAGGGTAAAATGAAAAAAATCTGCCTGGAAAGCTCTGAGCAACTAAGCTAGTGGCAAACTCCTTTCTGCCCCTTGAGGGCACCTGGGATGCTCCACGCAATTAGAAGGCCCAAACTCCCCACAGCGGAGGAGACACCCAGGACAAGAGCCTTTGGTTATATCGAGGGGTATGAAGCAGGCCTGCTCTTCTTGAGGCAGGTCATCGTAGGGTCTTGATCTCCTTCAGGCTTGCCCTAAGACCTGCAGCCTTAAACCCAAGGGTTTATGATGGGAGAGCTGTGCTGTTCTCCTGCATCCCTTCTGGAGCTGCACTGGATTTGGTGAATCTGTGCTAAGGATATCAGCTAAAATTAGCCTGTGATCTGTGATCAAGCTACAGGGGCTTGGTATGAGAATTACAGAATCTGCTCCCAGCAAAATGCTGGGTTTGAGTCAGCTAGAGAGACCGAATGGAGGTTCTTACCAACTTAGTCTTTGTTGGGTGCCTAACTAGAGCTGAGCCTCCTCCAAGGGCAGGGGCTTTGACTGCCTTTTGTGATACAAATGGGGCATGTTTAAAACCTTGTTTGTGGCTGGGAGTGGGAAGCTGTTTGTTCGAGGGTATTAACTGTATGATAGCACGCCTGACCCTCATCGAGGTGGCCCCAGGAGCAGGGTAGCTTGGAAATGCCACTTGCAATTAAAACTTATATTTTAAAGTGCAGTTCTCCTGCTTGTTCACACTGAGAAGGGTTTCCTATCTTTCAGAGTCTTTTGGTCGCTGGGCGACACTTAATAGGATGAGATTTACTTTTTCCCCCCTTTCCCCCTTGAACCACAAAGCTGCCAAGCTATCCAAGAAAGAGGCTTGTAATTAATGCTAAGTGGAGTGGAAAACAGGGTGGCTGCTCAGCACAGGGCATGCTGTGCCCTCAAAGAATGCCAGTGGAGCTCTGAAACCACTGTGAGTATCCAGGTTTTTAATCGTGGTACGTGGGAATAGGATCTGCCCCCACTGCAGTGAAGCTGTTTGACTCCGTTGTGGCTGGAATGTGAATAATGCATGGCTGGGCCATGGAAGAGTCCCTTTGGGTGGGTTTCTCTTTTGAGGCACTCCGGAAAAGGCTGGATTTGCTTCTCTTTAAAAGCTTTGTCTAAGTTCCTGCAGGTTGTGACCTTGCAGTTTGGGACTGTGATCTTCCTGGTGATAACCTCATCATCTCACCTTGGCCTGTCCCTAAAGGGTCTGTTCCAAGGACGCATTTTCTCAGCCATCCCCTCCTCCTTGCACACAGCCTTGTTGTTCTAGTAAGTGGTTTCACTTTCTGAAGTGTTGAAAGTGGCTGTTAAAGCAGCAGCTACTTTAACCTGAGGCTCACCTGCTTTACATTTGGGATTTCCCCCCCCCTCCTCCCTTCAAGCTGTTTTCCCACTGGGTTTGATAAGCAAGTGGAATGCAGTTTCCATGTTTGCTATATAGGTTATAGACCTCACCCCGGGCAATAATAAGCCAAGGCTTTTTGCTCAGCTGTTGGAGAGACAGGGAACGTGGTGGGCAAGTCCTTTGCTTTTCCAACCACTTCTGGGTGTCTAAAAATCCTTAGAGAAAAATGCCTGCAACTGCCAAGAAACCCTTAGCTAAGTAAAACTGAGAATAGACCAGTACTGAGAGGGGAAAAAAAAAAAAAAAAAAAAAAAAGGCAGGAGGAGTGACATTGCGGTTTTTAAACACACTTTATAGTAGGTCCATTTCAGCTCCGTGGTTTTCCTTTCTTCCTTTCTGGCTTTGCATCTCCAAACTGCATCCTGCATTTCCATGTCCGTTTGGTGAGACAATAGCAGAAACTCTGGTATCTTTGCACTGCCTCAGCTTGCAGAGCTGTAGAGAACAACTACCAGAGCTGTTGGCTTGGCCATTTGGTCACCTTGCTGTTGGTAATGGAGTTCTTTTTCATTCCATAGCAAATAGGCTGTGGCAGAGGACCTGCTGTGTAAGTTTCTCAATTTAAACTTTTGCTTTGTGGGTTTTTTTGTGCTTTTTTTTCCCCTTTAAAACAAAGCCCCTCAATTGACAAGCTGTGTCTGACTTACTCAGAATTCCTGAGTTTTGCTTTCTTTTTGAAGGTGGTGGTACAGAAAGCTGATGTATGGAATGTTTTTCTCCTCCAACGTCTTCGTGGATCTCTCTCCAAGCCGTATGTTGGTGTTTCCCAGCTGCCCGGGTTTCTCATGCAGATGAGCCCTGCAAAACGGTTTCCCTCCTGCACTCTGCTAGGACAAAGGCTCAGTTGTTGTTTTCTGTTGATAAACTGGGCATTTAACTGCTTCGTTTCCCCCCTACTACAGCAGAATTACTCGGGGGCTATTTGTTCAGGCCCCAGTCCCTGGGATTGCTGGGACAATTGCTCAAGCGGTTCCGATTTAGAAACCAATGATTGTCAAGCTGAGCCTCTGAACTAAACTTTCTTTGAGATGAGCCAGAGTGACCTGCAGCGAGCTCTAAAGAAGAGTGCAATGACCCCCCCCTCCCCTTCCCTTCCCGAAAGGAAAAAATATTTCCCAGACCACTGAGAACCCTCCTGACTTCCTCTCCTGTGAATTCTGGATTAGTGTGATTTGCATGCTTAAAGTTAATTCACTGGTGAACGGAGGAGGTGTCTGGGCGCTTGAATAGATTCAGCTCCTTGCCGCTGAGTGCCAAAGGCCTCCGGAGCGAACCACGGAGCGAGGGAAAGTGAGGACATGGAGGACAACTGCAGGGCTGAGGGGAGGGAGGAGGGATTGTACCATTTGTACTGAAGTGTTTGCAGTTCTGCCCTCCCACAGGCCATGGCAACTGGACTGAATGTAATCTGGCCCTTTTATTTTCTTGCTTTTATTCAAGTGAGGCCATATAACAAGTGGGGAGAGAGAGGAAGGGGGGAAATGCATGAAGTATACATATTAAAGGTGATGCTGCTGGAAATACTGTTTGCTGTTTAAAAATACAACCAAAACTCGGTGTACTGGCTGGGTTGGGAATTTGAGTCTGCTGGGTGCCTGGGAGGCTTCTTCTGAAGCCATCCTTAAAAACAAAAGAAACAAAAAAAGCTGTGTCTGGTCATCCTCAGGCCTTGATTCCTGGTAAGAGCCATCTCTCATGACCAAATTAAAACATGGACTCTATCTTGCACTTGATAATATGCGTCCATCCGCCCATTAGAAAAGTTCCCATTTGCAATTTTTTGGTGCCTGGGAAAGCTGCTTTAAAATTGATGGGGGAGAGAAAGAAAAAAAAAAAAAAGAAGAAGAAAAAAAATTTGAATCATTGCACGGAGTCACTGGCCCTGCTGAGGGGGCTTTCTCTCTCCTCTGAAGAACAGACCACGCACAAAGCCAGATGGTTCCCGTCTGCTGGCTTTATTCAATGCACTTCCTCCCACAGACGGGAGCCCTTTTGCTCTCCTTCCACCCCCTCTTTCAAGCATCCACCACTGGGCCTTTCTGTTCTGTGGCTGGAAATAATCTTTTATTGCCCAGTTGTTCGGAAGTGACCTTTTGCCCTTGATTAGATAGCACCAGGCTCTATCACCGGATTGCTTTTGAGCTGGCAGTTGCTTTTTTGTGTCCGCTGATCCGGTGTCAGGGAGAACAATGCAAGGCTTTGCAAAATTTTAGTCCGGCTAAGGCTCCATGTGGGATGGTGGGGGTAGAGAGGAACAGCGTTGGATAAAGCAGCCTCATGGACCATGATTAATTATATGAAAACATTTCCTTTAATAAACTGAAAAACAAATCGTGTTTTGGTTCACATTCATCGTGCGCACTGATGTGAACCGCTGTGCGCTCCTTTCCAAGCCCTTGGATCCCCGTCGGAGGCAAAGGGGCAAAACTGCTCCTTGTTCCTCTCCTATGGGGTTTTTGTGCCTGGCTGCTCAGGCAGGTGAGCTGAAACCTGCTCCCAAAGCCTCCAGCTGGCGTTCAGCTCAGTGTTTTACTCAAGGGGTGGCTGGAGGAGTTATTTCAGGGAAAGGCTCTCAGGCCCTGGTGGAAATAACTGATCCTTCTCCAAAATGCAGCTTTGATAGCTTTAGAAAGGGGGATCTTAGCAGTTATCTGTAGAGGAAAAAGTCAGTATTTAAGGAAAGTTATGGAAATTCTGTAAAATGTAGTAGAAGAGGAAAAGAAAATTCTTTCTTGAGAAATTTTAGTCCTATAACTTAGAACTGAGTGTGCATTACACCTCACTTGGCATATGGATTGTATGCACCTGTATTATTTATCTATTATTATTTTCTATTGAACTTAAAATACACTGCATTTTGGGGATGGGACTCTCTTCCCTAAATAAACGGACCTTGAGCTTTAGCCTAAAACCAAATCAAACAAAGCCCAAACCTGCTTCTCCCCTCCCCATCCAGCTTTATCTGGACTGACTTAGAAACAGCAGGAGACAAGCTGGTGGTCTGTGGGTTATTCAGTAATTTGTAAACTAAAATCAAGAAAGCTAATTTTTGGGTATTTTTGGAGGTAGGTTTTCAGTGTTCAAGACAGCTTAATCTTAGGCAGTCTGTCAAAATAAAAAATTAATAAAAAGTTAATCTGAACAAGGGTTTTATTCTTTGTGTTTGGGTTCGGTGGGTTTTTTGTCTGGTTTTGGCTTTTTTTTTTTTTTTTTTTTTTAAATCCTGATTGGATTCTGTCACTACCCAGTTTTGGAGGAATTTTCTCCAGGGAATAATTTGTTGGTTACCACAATTCTTTTGCTACTGCTGTCCACTACAGTGCTTCCTCGAATAGTATACCCTTAAAAAAAAAAGCATCAGCTCTCTTGGCCTCACTGATTCATCAGCAGCTTTTAATTCTGTCAAGGCCACCCTTTCATCTGGCAAATCACACAAATGTCTGTGGTGTGAATTGGACACGTTCTGTGTCACGAAGGCAGCTTGGGAGCTCTGTTCCTTGCGTGTCTGGGCTCCAGCTGCAGGAATCCTGGGCCCAGGGAGGAATGGTGTCCAGCCAAGGTGCCAAGACAGCAGGGACCTGGGTTGTCCTGGCTCTAAGAGCAATCTATTCCACAAGTTTGTTGGTTTCACCACTGTTAGATGGCACAAGACTTCTCTGTGAGGAGGAGTTTGCTTATGATTCTTAATTAATTCAATGCATTTTTTCCCTCATGCCCCTATTTTATTCATTGAAGTGTTATCTTTGGACAGTAAGAAAGACTGAAGTATTTATATAGATTCAGTTGCACTGCTTGGAAGATTTTCCAGGTGGTAACTTGAAGGTACCTGAGAAGCAGATGTTGTATCAGCTGTAGCTTTCTGGGCTAGAAGAACTCTTCAATTAACAAAGGCTGTGTTAATTGAACTCATATCTGTTACCGTATCTGTTGACTGTAATCACAGCAATGACTGTCTTCTCCCCTGTGCCAAAGTTATTGCTGTGATGAGCAATTTACATCTTAGAATATTTTAGGTTGGAAGGAGCCTTAAAGTGGTCGTTCCAGCCTAATTTGCTTTTATATAGGTTTTAATTTGTGCAAGTTAAAGATACTTTTTTTAAAAAATGAGAATTGATGAAGAACAGCTATAGGAAAATCCATACTAGCAAATTTATTTTAATTCTTTCCACTTGCCAAATCTCTGTGTGGGTTCAGTGATAGTGGTACAATAATAACTCAGTCAGGTTTGAAAGAAGTTGGTGATAGAAGAAACTTCAGAGTAACTCATGAGTCTTTATCAAGCGGAAAAAGCATGAGCCAGTCTGAGGCAAAGCAGCAGATCTGGTTTTCAGCATAGGAACTCACGTGTGATGTGTGTGTGTGTTTGTAACAGGGGACTATTTCCACTTGCTGATGTCAGTGCTGCTGTTAATGAGCTGCCCACGGCCCTCAGTAATGTTGTTTTCAGATTTGTTCCACACCTCTTTGCCTGCAGACTGCACCTCGGTGGGATGCTGGGCTAGGCTGCAGCATGGGGCTCTCAGGCTGTGCCAAGCATCAGGGTCTTGAATGGGCATCAGCACTTCTGGCTGGGCTGCTGTGGGGCACAGACAGGCAAAAAAAGAGCTTGGTCTTTTCCATTCTCTTTTGTAGGGGAGGGGGCTTCAAGTCAAGGCTGTGAGCTGCTCCTCCTCCTTGGTTAGAGAGGGAACCCAGGGGATTTCTAATCCTCTAGGACACTACCAGGTCCGAGACCACTTTTTGCTCGCAACACACGATAGGGCAAGGGGGAATGGCTGTAAACCGAAAGAGGATGGGTTTGGACTGGACACAAGGAAGAAACTGTCCCCTGTGAGGGTGAGCCCCTGGCACAGGGTGTGCAGAGAAGCTGTGGATGTCCCAGCCCTGGAAGCGTTTGAGTGAGGCTGGAT
Organism: Brachypodius melanocephalos; assembly: GCA_013398615.1. NCBI lineage: Eukaryota > Metazoa > Chordata > Aves > Passeriformes > Pycnonotidae > Brachypodius > Brachypodius melanocephalos. The sequence goes on along the minus strand of VZSR01001831.1, from coordinate 1,829,930 downwards.
GGGGCTCTGAGCAACCTGGTCCAGTGGAAGGTGTCACTGCCCATGGCAGAGGGTTGGAAATACATGATCCTTTCCAAACCAAGCCATTCTGTGGTTCTGTGATCAGTCCTGCCATGTCTAGCCTAGGGTGACTTTAACTTGAAGCAATTCACCTGCTACTATCCAGCTCGGATGAAATGGGGATGGAGCTAAACGGGAAGCTCAGGGGAAGACTGCATTGAATTATTTAATTTCTATAGTGTTTGAATACATTTTTCCTTCCTAGACAGTTGTATGAGGTTCCACCTCCCCCCCTTTTTTTAATACTTATAGAGGAGGTTGAATATCAGAGCTGGTCTTTGCTTGTTCATAATGTTTTCTCTTGAATTATCTTTTAATAGGTTTTTTTGTGCCATGTTAGATCTGCCTAAATAAATTGCCTTGGAAAACTAACAAAGCATTAAGACATTGAAAAACTAGGCTGCATACAGAAGAGACTTTAGATACTTGAAGTAAATTCAGGAGTTTCAGGATATGCATGCATGTTGTGGGCGAAGGGAAATGAGTTAATTTTCTATATTCCTAACTTGTTCCTTTCTTCTCCAGCACTGTTTGTCTGGGAAAACAATGATTGCCTTTCAGCCTTTTCTTCCCTTTCAAAGAACGGGAATTTAGTCAATGGGACTATTTACATGCAAAACGTGAAGCATATGCATAAGTGCTTGCAGGACTGCGGCCTTTCATTGTCGCTAAAGCAGCGCTGCTTTCCGGTGGCAGATGAACTTGTCATTTTAAAACTCGTAATAAACAAAATTAAGCCATTGCGGGCAGGTAATTAGGCTTAAGAAAAATAAACAAGCTTTAGGGAGTTTAATAAATGTTTTCCTCAACGCCCAAACTGAGGAAAATGAGGCACAGTCCTTTGGAATAATAAAAAAGTGCAGAAATAGACATTTTGAAATAAAATGGGCGATGAGGGGAAGTGGGGTAAAACCGCTCCTGGTTGTGTTGAAAGCAAAACTTTGAATAAGATGCTGAGAGAATTGGGTTCTCTCTACTTAGTTTATATTTAGCTTTGACTTATTTTCCTGCCCGTACTGGGAGATCTGCTGATACCTCAGAGCTCTGCTGACCACAGGTTCGCTGAGCAGTGTAGTCTGCTGTGTAAAGCAACAACAAAATCTCGACAACCAAAATTTCCAGCTACTCTGCTGTTGTTCAGCCTGATAGCTTTAATTTTCTTCTTTGGGTAGATTAAGCAAAATACTCTATTCCTGTCTAATTTGGTGACCTCAGAACACAACTGATAAGGTAATTTGCTGATCAAGATATACGGTGGAAATAGCTGTAACTGTGAGAATATGTTGCAATGTTCATGCTCTCGTTAAGGCTCCTTGAGGTGAGAAAAGCTTTGCTGTAGAATTATTTTCCATGTAATCTTCCTGTTGTAAGTATCTTACTTGAATTGCACTGGGATCTAATTCCAAAAATCCATGTTTTCCTTGGGTGTTCAGCCAGGATTTTTCAGTGTGTAAATATTCAAGCCTGAGGTAGGCTGTAAAAATCCCTGGCTTCCTAGAGAGCCTCTCTGCCTTGCTCAGCTCTCACCCTCATGGCAATAACCAAACCCACCCCAAATAAAACTGAGGGATCACTGTGCTCCTTACTACGAGCAATGGCTCTATGCCTGCTTGTACAGGCACTGAGCACTTTCTGAAAGCTAAACAAATAATAACCCTATCAACCAATTTAAAATGGTAGCAAATAAAAGAGGAATACAATCATGTGCTCCTTTGCTTGACTAATGTTTCTATGTGCTCAGCCCTCGGTCTTAGTGCCTTTATGAGATTTACATAAATTAGTCATCACATTTTATAATTTTCCTTTTACATATGTATGGCTGTTAGATGTGTGTGAAAAAATGTCATGAGTATCAGAGGTCTATTTGCATTAGAATTTCCAGTGGAAATGTCAAGTATGACCTTTCCCTTGTCCGGGTGGCTAATCCCATTTGAAATTCCTGCCATGCTCCTAGGGAGGGTCACTGCGCTTGTGAATTCAAGCACAGCACCTGCTGCAGCCTCCGCTCCTCCTCTTCCTCCCCGGGCTCAGATAACGGAGCTGGCAGCCTGCAGAGCCCGGCTGATGCTCGGCCTGGCTGCGGTTCACTGCAATCTCTACTCCCCAGTTATGGGGATAAAATGCGTTGTTACAAATCTTTTTTTTTTTTTCTTGGCATGTTGTTTTTGGAGGGTTTAAAGAACATAAAGGAAAGACGAGGCAGACAGATTAATGGTGACTTTCTAAATACAGGAATGGCAGTTTGGAAATTTGAGGGCAGAAAAATAAGACTTTTTTCACATTAAGAGAAAAAAGGGCAGGAGTAAAGATGTATGGGGGTTCATAATGGATAAAAGATGCACATTTCATGATGAGAGAGTTGAAGACCTCCCTTGTAGTTGTAAATCAATGTGGAGGCTGTAAGCATGTGCAAATATATTGGCAGGATATCCACCTGTAATAATCTAACCCTTGTTTTGCCACTACATGGGTCTGTTGACAATTTCCCATTACAGGAAGTGCTTTTTCATATTCAGAGAAAATCTGCTCTTGGGTTATAATCTATTTCTATCGCAGTGACTCTTTAATTCCCTTGTATGCTGAGGGGATTTGGAAGTAAAATTTCCTGCTGCCTACAAGAAAATAACTTTTATAACCCTGCTTATCTCTAATTACATTTTATTATTTTTTAGATGTTAGTTTATTTAAATATTTACTTTGGGAAATAACCATCAGAGATTAAGTTCTTGGTTCCTGTAGTCATGTGGATATTATCTGTTTATGGTTCCTTTCCGAACCAGCCCTCAGTCAAATAATTTTCTATCAGACTGGAGCTGTATTGGCAAGAACAAGAAGCACTGGTGCCTTTGTAATCAGTTCCTGACATTAGAGATAGTACGGCAAGTTCCTGGGCCTCCTTCATCTTACATAAAGTTTGATTAAAGCACATAGCCAAGATAGTGGGAATGCCAAACTTGCTCCTAATTCTGCTGCCAGATTGCCCCATGAGCTGTAGCAAACAACCCATTTATAATCCCTAAACTACACCCCTCTATGAATTGACAATAATTCCCTGTAATGTGTGGAGGAGGCTTGGTGAATGGAGATTCTTAGGGGGAAAGAAAAATTAACTTGGCAAATAAAATTCTATAGTAGCTTGTGTAATACTGTTGGGAACTCGTGCAGCCCACTCCTGCTCTTGGTTTGGACCTCCTGGCCTGGGTGGAGACCTGGTGCCCGTGGGATGCTGAGAGCAGCTTTTTTTTAGGCCCACAGAGAGTCTACCTGTTCCCATGGCTCAGGGACAGCTTTCCATGCACGGCTTACACTGCACTGCAGTGTGTGAAACCACCACGCTTCAATTACTGCGTGACAGCAGGATGTTCACTCTGGGTGACCAAACCAGCCACCTCAGCTATTCTCTTTCCAGCCTAAGAGGATCCCCTTCCTGTAGCACCTGATTGAAATCGGTTCCAGCACCTTTATTTTTCCTAAAGTCTGAGCATTTGTCTTACAGCAAGTTTTGGTGGGTGATCGGCATTCTGATACAGCATAACCTTCAGTGCTTTTCCTGAGGAAGTGACTATGCTGACAAACGAGGCATGTTTATCTGCTGAATAGAAAAAAACACAAATAAGAGATGTATTTAACCGGGAGGTGACTCAGTATGTGACAGGTGGGATGCTGGTTGCATATTTTCCTTAAGGAGTGGTAAAAGATGACAGGAACAAATCTGTCATGTCCTCCCAGGGTGTGTACGTGGGCAATGTGAATCAATATACTACAAACATGGACATCATGGGGGGTGGTTTTAAACTCAGTGCTCCGAAATCACTGGGGGCTAAAGCCAAGGTCTTTAAGCAACCTCCTGCCCTAATGCACTTGGCTAAACACTCCCCTTAGGTTCCAGTAATGGCTGGATGTCTAAGCAAGTGCAATCAGGACTGAGTCCAGTGAGAGCAGGGCAGCTTCCTTTGCTAAAAAGTCTTGTTTCATCATGTTCTCTGTGTGTTTATCTGAAAACAGAACATATTCTTGAAATGACTAGTTATTGTCTGCTAACGTTTTCTGAATCAAGAGCACTGCTTGCCTCCCTAGGGAGCAACAGGGCCTGCTGCCAGCACAGCACCTGGAGGGAAGTCTGAGAAGACTGTGGACAACAGCAACTCCCCTTCTGTCTCTGAAAGTCTGGATGTGATATATCTGCAATTTGTGCCATCAGCTAGACAGGCCAGCACACACCGTAGCTGAGTGTACTGGGCAAACACCAGCTCATTAAAACTGTAGGAAATATATTTCTTTTTTGTCGGGCCTTTCTATGGAACAGAGGAGAAAGGAATTCTTAAAGACTCGAAAGCTGAACTTACCCCACGCAGCCAGCAGTGGGAATGGCTGCTGTCCCATTCTTTTCCCCTTGGACTCCCTCATAACCACCTCTGGTACCCCACACTGCTCCTTCAGGAGGAATCTGACATGGATGAAAGGAAGTGGATGATTGCTGTAGTGCCCTGAGCCCCTTGGCAAACGTCTTTTTGCTGCCTGCTCATTCCTATGAGCTCTTATGAGTATTCCCCATGTTGGGCAGATGGCTGCAGCCGTCTCATGGGAAGTGTTCTCACGTCCTCAAATCTTCCCGTAAGTCTTGCTTTTCCTTTAGCACAGAGCCTGCTTCCTTATATAGGAAGTTGCACTTAGAAGTGCAACCTCCTGTGAAGATTTAGGAGCCTCTCCAGGCTGCTGTATCTCTTCCAGGCACTGTGCTGATACAAACAGGCTGGGTTTCTGATGCTGTGGAGACCTTACAAGGTAGTGGCCAGAGCCTCTGCAATAAAACCCTTCTGTTTATTAATGGCTTCCCGCAGCTTTCACACACTACGATCCAGCTGAAAACAGCCTTCTCCAACAACACCATTTCCAGTGGCTTCATCCACTTGCATTAAAAATTCAAGTCAGATCAGAAATATTCTTTTATGCCACACTAGTAACAAACACTTCATGATACATCAGTTAAATGGCATGGGTGTGACACGACGTGATTGTACTTCAGGAAAGCAGAAGACAAATAGGGTCATAAACAATTTTTATAGTGCTAGGAATGGGAAGAGAGAATTTAATATTCTAAGGCAAAATATTACATTTGAGCTACATATCTGTCCCCCTCCCCTTTACTCCAGTCTCCTGAGATTGCTGTACCATAGATCAGCACTGTAAATCAGCAATCCTCTGAATGGCCAGGTAAAATACTAAATGCTCCAGGCTGGGGTATTTTCTCTTGGTACATGAGTGGCATAATTCACCTCCTTCCTTCCTTCCTGCCTGTCTTCCTCTCTTTTCTCTTTCAGTAATTTGTTCAGTCTTTTTCAATATGGTCTTTCTGAGGGAATAAGGGGACTAGAAATAAGGGATTTGCTGTTGTGCTCTGGCTGAGGAACAGATATCACCAGTGTCACTGGTAGTTTCTGAAATCTGATCTGAACCAACACAGCTTGAGTGGAATTCAGGTGTAGTCCATTGCCTTCCTGGCTCACTTGGATAAACAGGAGCTAATTAATTGTCGTGGTGGCTCATGAGGTCACTCTCAATCCAGGGAAAAACTCTCCAGTTGTGACCTCATAAAGGTTTAAGGTCTAATCTGTTAATTCCGTCTGCAAGATACTTTTCCATGTGTTCAGAATTTAGGTCCAAAGTTGCCCCCAACACTCAATATTTGACAAATGCTGCTAAGTACTAGATAAAATAAATAATAGATTGCATGACAAGTAGGTTTTTTTTTTTTTTTTACATTCCTCTATTTTATATTACTGTGATTTCAAACATATGTGGTTAAGCTTATCAGATTTCTAAAAATGAACGTTCTATAAAAATCACACTGGGCCCCTCAGCTGTGTTTTCCTCTATTATTTATAGACAAATTGAAAACAAATGGTCTTCTCTCTTTCAAAAACAAAAAAGCACAATGAAATGGAAGCAGCTGCCAGAATGTGCTTTTCCTGTCATCTGCAACCCAAACTAAATTGGAGATTATTTCCTTTAATCTGAAGTGCACCGCCATTTAATGGTGGTTTTGGTGGCAATTCCAGTGGAAGCTGAAGGGAAAAGTGTCAAGACTGTTGCCATGTGGCAACATGCAATGTGGCCTTTTTGGGCCATGTCACATCTGTGCATGCCACTCTGGTACTGTTGGGAAGGGTGTGAAGGAGACTCCTTGGTTGTTAGAAAACAAGATACACAAATTTAAGGGTGGATAGTCAGATTCCTGCCTCCTAAAGGAGACCTATACCCCTTAAAATATCTGGGAAAGGATTTGGAGCTCAGAGGGGACCCTTAATGCACCGGAGTAGAGCATTCCCTCTAGCTGCCTGTGCTTTTAAGAGGATGTTGAAAGATGGGAGAGTGCAGAAAGCCTGGGAGCTGGTTTAATAGCTTGTGCTTTGCATGGAGAGAAAGAGATCAAGAATTCCATGTATTTAGCTTATCACAAAGAAAGGCTGAGGAGTGACTTGATTACAGCACTTTAAACGCCTTTGTGGAGAGGAAATATGTACTAAAGGGCTCTGCAATTTAGCTGGCTAAGTCACAAGACTGAACTTGAAACCAGAAAACTCAGAGCACAGGCATGTATCTTTAGCAGGGATGTTTAATAATCACTATAATAAACCACCAAAGAAAGTGATAAATTCCCCAGCTCTTGATTTATTCAGGTCAGGGCTGCAGCCCTACTTGGAAGTGGTGTTTAAACCAAACATGAGCTGCTGGGATGAGCAGAGAGGTAACCATGATTAAATGACCTCTTGTACAGGATTGTGAGTGCAGTCCATTCCAATAGTAGATGGCAGCCTGAACCTGCTGTGAAAATCACCTCACAGAACAGGGCCACAGATCTAAGTGATCATCCTTAGAAATAACTCCACATGGCACTGGCAAATGTTATATAATTGGATCACGAGGCTACTGTAATTCTTCCGGGTTTAGGTCCTGTTGGAAAAGGTCCAGCTTGAGCTTTTACTTCTACCCTGACTTCAAACTCAGACATTCAAACTTCGATTGGCAAATAAAAACATCTTTATTTGTATAGGAAAGAAAACTGCTAATTTTTATGATAGTTACCTTTTATGAAATAAGTGCACAAACTTTTATAAAACAAGCATCCTTATAAAATCTCTGGTACCAGATGAACTAATCTTGAGTTATCCGAGTGTCTCTTTGCCTGCAGACAATCTTCTCTGTGAGCTTGCTAAAAACTGACTGTGACTGCATGGAAGCAAGCAAAAGGTGGTAGAATAGAGTTTACAATGGGAGGGGCAAGAAATCAAGATGATGAATGAATGCTTTGATAGCATGGAACGTCGTTAAATTTCTGAAAGCTGAAACAAGGGCAACAGGAAAAAAAAAGAAATCCACCCTATAACCTTTGGTTTTAAAATAACCCTGGGTGTGTTGCTTGCAAGGTGTCTTTATTTCTGAATTTTAGAGGCTTCAAGGACTGAAAACCTCCTGCTGATCTGATTGCATTTTGTGTGCTCCATGGTGTCCAGCTTTTCATCCCATCTCCAACGGGCATCACACTTAATACAAGTCCAAGTAGCTCTATGAAGGCCTAGACTAGGAAGAACTCTGACAATCTCCTTACATAGTCATTTTTTAAAAAAAAAAATTCTTACTTTTGGTGGCCATTGAGTACTTTTTCAGCAGCAGAGAATCTGTTGCACTCCACTGATCCAATATCCAAACTCTGAATGGGACGTCCCTCAGTGGCATCAGGTCAGCTGCATTTTCACAGTGCCTTAGTGAAAATATGGTGGTGTTTCCTGGTTCCTTCTCCTTTCCATACAGTGCTGAACAGAACAGGATTATGGCCCTAAAAGCACAATCCTCAGCTTCTAAACAACATTCAGTATGTGATAACAGTTACTCACATATTATAACAGTCATATGTGATAATACATGAGTTGTTATTTGAAAGACAGAAACCTGAGTAGGGGTGATGAAGCAAGGTAATTAATGCTTTGGAATGGGTATATGTAATCATGTTACTTGGAGAACATTCAGTGTGCTCTGAAGCATTGTCCAGAGTTACTGTCAGGGACAAGCATGTGGCTAAAAGGAGCTGTTGTACTGTTAATATGTGGCAATTCCTGTCTTCCTTACGAGAAAAAGGAATCAAGTTAGAAACTGAAATATCTTACCTAGATAAGATGCTTTGCCACCCCTTCTATTTTATTTTTGGATCTTTTTGGCAAAACACACAATTAATGTCCATGACTGAAGAAAAATATCCATTAGCACAGTGCTACTGTGTGGTATGCACTCCGTAGCCATTACTTTCAGAAATCACTTAGTTTAGGGCACTTCCTTGTGACTTTTCTCTCAAACACACTCTATTAACAATACACTTTGTTTCCGACTGTATTGCAGCTGATGATAAACAGATGGATCTCGGTCACTGGATGAATATGAGAAAGCTGCTGGAGCATGGTATGGTTCGTATTCCCATCCAGCTGCCTCAGGCTTCTGTCCTCTTGAAATCCTGCTGAATAGTGAAGGCTTCTAATTAGGGTGAGGTTGAGGGTCTCTTTCTGGCCATATATCACTTTCTTTGGCAGGGCTTCCATGGACCCACAAGAGGGAAAATGCACGATGCTGTCAAAACAGCGTCTTCTTCAGCGCGACCTGAAGAAAAATGGGGTTTGTGTGAAAGCTGGCTCTTTGAGGGTCTGGGGGGTGGGGTGGGAATGGAAAAGAGCAAAGAACGATGGTGAAAATGGTTGGCATCTCCCCTAAAGTAGCTCCTGGCATGCTGATGGGTTTGAAATGATGCTGTGAGTCACTGAGGACACAACCCAGTATCACAGGCTGCAGCACAACGTGCACATGTGCGACCATTAAGTGGTGATCTCTGGATGCTTGAATTGCATTTTGGGATCTTTTAAGATTTTTTTTAAGGATAATTTGAAGGGGTTTGTTTTTATGTTAAAGTTCCCTTTCGTTGCAGTAAGGTCTAATGAGGCACATAGTGCCACTTTGATGAGAAATTTTTTATCTGTGTGAAGTTAAGTGGTGATTTTAAGTGCACTGAAATCTGTAGGAAGTACATGTGGCTAATGCCTTATGAGGCTGGAATGGAGTCCTGGCACTGCCTAGATGTGCCAAAAGCACCTGCCAGCCTCTTGGAGGGATGCTTTTGTCCCAGTTTTTAGAAAGCGATGGCCATAGTGAACAAAGTGGGTATTGAGATATCAGAAATCGGAGCCAGTGGCTGCACTTGGAGGATTCTTTGCCCACTTTCTGTCTGAAGGGCTGAGCCCACCACACCGCAAAGGTGATGAGGGGACGCAGAGGTGACACAGCGTTCTACCCCTCGCGTCTCCCCTCTCCGGGTACGGGTGTGGAGGCGGCCCCAGGCGCTGAGGGGGACGGAGGGCGATGGTGCCGGGCGTTGGCGCCATTTCCACCTCGGTGGGCGCTGCTTCAGGTGCCCCCTCACGGCTCCTGCCCCCCTCAGGCTCCGAGGGGCGACGGGAAATGGCGGCGGCGGCGTTCCCGCCACGAAGCTCCCTCACGAGCCCGCGCAGCCTGAGGGCGACCCGCGGAGGGCCTGGCAGTGCTGAACCACTGTGAAAATGACTGGAATTATGCGCTTTCCAGCAGCCTTCTTCCCTGGGACCACAGCGGCGTGAAAAGCCCGGTTGCAGCTTTGTCTCCTGTGCCTTTTCGGTGTCATGGTGCCCAGCCGGCTGCACAGGGCTGAGGTGATGTGCGGAGCCTCCCCTGTGGGCATTATGGCGCCCCAGACTTCACTTATATATTTCCAGATGTGCCAGATGGCTTGGTCACTGTTTTGCGGCAGGTTAATAAGGTTTTATGCCTGTGCCGAGACAGCCTCCCATGGAAACCGGGAGCGGCCGCCCCAGGGCTGCTGGAGCTTTGCTTATCCTCACAAAAGTTGCCCCGCTGGGTTGTTTCCGCTCCCCGCCGAGCTGATAACCCGCACCTCCCCGACAGCAAACAAACCCTGCCGTTCCCCAAAGGTTGGGACACATCCTGCAGTCCCGCCTGGAACGGGGTCACTCAGCTGCCAGCGAGTGACCCACTTTTCCAGCTGCTGCCAAGTGCGCTGGAAAAGCTGCCGGGCAGCCCCGGGGCTTCGAGCTATGGCCCTCCCCCCAAAAAGTGGTGATGTGTGAAGAGAAAATAAGAGTTTTAGTAGGGGAACCTCGTGTGTCGGTCAGTAATATCTGAAAACCAAAGGGAGGCTGAGATGCGTGTTAAAAAGTCACAGTAAAATCAGAATCTAGTTCTGGAATGAACATGTGCTTCCCCAGTATTTTTTCCTCACTATAGGGACCATCACAGTTTAGGTAAATCCAATTTTTAGAGGGATATTTTAAAAATACCCAGGACTGATCTACTGGAAGGAGGAGGTGAGCAGCTATTTAAAATGCGCCTCTTGCAGTGTCTGTGGAAATCAGAGGTTTGCCTTGTTTTAACTTTTTCTTGATTGTAGATTTGCTAGAGGTTTGGATATTATATCATATTTATTAGATATATTTGTGCATTAAGGATTTCCAGAATGTATTATTGCTACATACAGGAAGGAGGACCTGTTGTTTCCATGTATTTTTTCCCCTTTCTCTTCTACATCTTATTGCTCACTCAGACAAACCCCCAATGGTCACTTTTGTGCTGATTTCACCACTGTCTTCTAAGCTGTTTTTGGAAAGTGACAGGAAAACCCTAAAATATATTTCTCACTTCGAGGGTGGTGTGTTTCTAATAAATGTATTGGGACTGAATATTTTCAAGCACAGGCTCAATAGAGCATTTATTTCTACTGAACTATGAGAAATAATCTTAAAGGCTTTCTTGGAGTGTATTTTGTATATGAGTTAAAATGATTTTCAAATAATTTCAATAATGTCAATAGTTTTTCAAAAGAATGATGTTCATAATTTTTCAAGTGTGAGAAATATCTATTATGTGATGTTTCCCCTTAGTAATTGAAAATATTCATATCTATATGTAAAACTGATGTTAATGTGTATAAATTTCATACACATCTCCCAGTTTGCTCCTCTTACTTGCATTACTATACTTTCACATTATGCTCTTGTGTGTTATAGTAATCTCTCCCTTTTACCTCGGAAGAGAAAAAAAATCGCCTGCACATCTGTCCCCACTCTCGTAATAATAAAACCTTTATGCACCAGTGAATTTTTCTCTCCCAGCACCGACACCAAACTCCTCAGATGGAGCTGCACAGGGAATTTAAAAGTAGGATGCCCTGTGGCAGTTAATCATAGCTAATGCGGAGCCCAGGAGGAAGAGGAAATGATTTTATGACTGTAAGTGGAAAAAAGGACAAGTCAACAGGGCTGGGAAGAGGAGCTGCCATGTGCAGGGAAGCCTCAGGCTTTTGGTGTGGTTGCAGGAAATGGGCTGAATGCATCATGAGGGGCACCCACAGATGCACTCGGGGCTTTCAGAGATGTATTTAGGTCACTGACACTCTGAAAGCTTTATACTTTTTGAGCCCAAGGGCTGTGACAAAGGCCTGTATACTCAGAGTGAAGGCTAGCATCCATCCGTGGCTGGCCTTATTGTATCCACAGGAATTTCAGATCAATGAAGGATGTTAGCAATTATGTGCTGAAATAACTAAGTACAATGGGATGAGGTAAGGAAAGCAATTCAGCCTTGAATTTGAATTTCTTTTGGTTTCAGTCAGTTTGTGCCAACACCGCTTGCAATGCACACTGAGTCTCTGGGGCTGTCCTATATTGTTCAGGACAGGAAATTTGAGAGACACAAGTTCAGCAGCGAGTGCCAAAGTTGCATGTGTGGATGCAATGTTTTCCCTGGTGTGTAAGGGCTGGTTTCGCTGCTGGACATGCAAGGTATTTTGTGAATGTGATGCTGGTTTCTCTCTTATTGCACAAAATATTTTATAGCAGGTGTTGCTCTGTTTTTTTGAGCCTGAGAAATGTCACTTGACTTCCTGCAAAGCTCCAACCCCTGGTGGGCTGTAAAGAAAGTCCCATGTGCTGCCTCATGCTCTACTTGTTCCCTGTGGTTCTTTCCGCTTGTGATTCCCAAAAGGCCAAGCGCAGGGCTGTGTGCCTGACCCCTGTATCCAGGCCACTGGTCAGACTGAAGGAAGGAGAAGGAATTCCTTTGAAGTTGTGGAGCTGCTCCCGAGTAGCTGACTGGAGCCCAGTGGTGGGTGCAGTGTCCCATGCTCCTGTTGCTGCCTCCCTGAAAAGGATCTGATTCCCACTGCTCTCTGCAGTGCAACCACACCAGTTCCACTACACTGCAGCCTTATGCCACTTGCAGAGCAGTGGGTTGAGCTGGCTCTGAGCAACCTCAGGATGACAGACACTCACAGAAAACCCCATTACAGACTTCCTTTCTTAAAAGCCAAAACACACACTAGGAGAGCCTGGAGTCTGTGACTTCCAGTTAGAGCAGTTAATCAAAACGTTTGCCATGTATTGTGTGAGCTCCTTCACAGTTTGTGCATTTATCTTTTTAACATCTGCAGAACAGCATGGCTTGGATAGGTTTCTGTTACTACTCTGAGCCTTCATTGGCTCTAGAGAATGAGTGAAGAGGAGCCAGACAACATAAAGGGCAGGCAATCAAAGCTTTTGACTCTTAGATCCTTGCAGATGGGCCTTCTGATGAAATGACTAACAACTGCTGCCAGATCAGCAAGTAGCAACCACAAGGCACCTGTATTTATTTAACTTTCATTTTGCTAGATAACTTGTCTTTATGCTCTTGCAGTTTTAACTATGGATTATAAGTCATGGGGCTTCCTTCTGATCTCCCTAGCACAAGTGTAAAATGAGTCACTTGAGATTGGTTGGCAATAAGAATTCTTCTACTGTACAAGTGGTGTATGCAAAGGCGGGAGGATCAGGCCAAGGTGCAGATGGTGAGTCCAGTGTCAAGTTTGTTTCAAATATCTTTATTGCCAGCCTCCAGGGTGAAGCCTTCTTAGGCCACATACTAGAGGGAGGAAAGGTTTTTAGCAGCAGCCTTTGTTGTGAAAATAAATAAATAAAAATCAGTGACCTCATTTTTATTTTTCAAATGGCTGTGCATCTCATGAATTCACAAAATGTGCAAAGAGACACTCTCTGCAGCCAGGGCCCCTCAGCTGCTCCAGCCTGCCCGGGTGAAGCTTTACGTGAGGGGCAGCCAGCTTCCCTGGCTTTGCAGCCACCTGCTGAAGCCCAGATGTTGCCAGATGCCTTAGGCTACAAACCTCGCACTTCAGAGCACTTGTCCCAGGAGTGACTCGAAGGTGGTGTTGCCAGCAGCTCCACAGGAGCTTCGGTGGCTCGGGCCATTGTAGAAAGGAACAAAACTGTGGATGTGGCTGTGTCCCAGGATGACCTGGTGGCGCTGGCTCTAGCAGCTCCGCTGCGTTGCTGCCTTTCACAGGCACGGGCTCTGACTGCCCCGTGGCCCCAGTGCCAATCCAGCCCCGCTGCCAGATGCCTCAATGTAGCCCTGGCACATGGATTACACTGCTTGCTCATGGGCCATGTGGAGCTTCCTAATTCTTGGCGGTCCTCTTGCCTTCCTTGAAGGTAATCATCCAGAGTGTCCTGTGCTGAATATTAGCTTGTATCAGGACAGGTTAGAACGTGCATTGTGGCTCTGATTGCTGCTGCTTTTGGGTGCTGTGAAGGGGCCCCCGGTGGGTGCTTGGCTGTTCCTGGAAAGCAGTCAGCTCCCCTGTTCCTGGAGTCAGATATCTGAGCAATGGCAAGTGCCAAATCTCTAATTACTTCTGTATCGATCCCTGGCTTTATAGCCTGCTTTACCTGTGTGCTGTTGGTCACTGGTGGCTTTTGTTCACCAAATAACATCCTGCCCAGATGTGTTGACATAGGATAAAGTTGGGCTTGTTGACATAGGATAAAGTCACAAAGTGAACCTGCTCAAGTGCTAGAAGCAGCATTGTAGCACTTCCATCAGACTTGGCTCATGGTTTTTAGCAATCCTTGCAGCCTGTCCTTCAGGATTTAGGGATATGCTTTGCTGTCTAAATGAGCACATGTATTCTCTGTCTGATAGCGGAAACTAGTTAGAACACAGAGTTCTGCCAAATTTGATCTTATATTTTTTGGTATGTCTACAGCAAGATCTGATAGTTTTAAAAGGCTTTCATGTGACTCTTGCTGGAATGGTTTTCTTCAGTCACTTCTGTCTATGCTCTCTTCTGAGTCCAAATATGATGAGAAGGCCACATAGCTGATTTAAGTACTTGAAGCTAGCGAAATTAGACCAAATTGATTAAGGGCATGTGTGGCAAGCACAGCGCTTGAAAGCCAACCAGCTGTTTCCTCCTGAGAAATGTTCTTACTGAAGGGCTTAGAATTCTGATCAATCCCAGGTTTTCAGTATCAGTCTTGTTTAAATATTGAGCTCTGCCTTATTGCTATCTTTAGCCTATAGGGTATGATCTGTCTTTTTCGAGGAATTCTGCAAGGAGAGAAATGAAATTGAGGGGAGCCAAGGGATGCTTTGGTCTATGGTATATCACCCAAGCAAGAGTGGTCCCATCTTTCCCCAGTTTCCCAGCTGATGTGTTTGCTTTACTGGGGCTTCTTTTTCTGGAGTCATCTCCTGCAGGGATTAGTCTGGATCTGAATTTTTGCGAGTATGGGAGCACTGAAGTGTCTTGTGTTGTCTAGAATCACAGTCATGGAATAAAAATACTGGTTTTGCTCATGGCTTAGAACTGAGCTTAAATGTGAATTTCCTGGGCATTGTGCATTTTAATAATCAAATTTACTTTTGCATTAGCATCCCATCTAAAAACCAAATTTCCTTGTTTGTTTTTAAGATAAGGGGAAAAAGTCAGGAACAGGACATACTCTAGGCACAGTCATTATTTGTAAACTGATGAACAGCTTCAGCTAGGAAGTAAAAGTTGTGTGTGTGATGAGGTAGGATGGAATGAAGTGTCACTCACGTCCTTTGTGGTGCTTCAGTTGGTGATATTGATGAGGAGTCATGATGGAGTGCACACATCCAAGCTTTTGCATGGTTCTGGACACACTTTTGAGCGTGGCAGGGGCTGGGCTGGCTTTGGGAGGATAAGAATCTGCTGTAAGAAGAAATCTTTTTCAGTTGTGGCTTACATGGGATTTACCAATGTTCTGTGAAGAGCTGGTTTGTCCAGCTCTTCAGATAAAACATGGCATTTGCTTGTGGCAGAAAAAAAAAAAGCATGAAGGAGGTTGACAAAACCTTTATTTATTTTTTTTTTCTGTGCAGTTCCTGTACCTGTCAAAAGTATTTATGAGATGGAGAGTGAGATGGGTATGTTGGTTTCCTGCACTGTGCCTGAAAGGAGATGGATTTGTTAAGATGATTTTGACAGTGCATTTGTTGCTGTAAGGGAACATTTGGGAAATCCTGTTTGGTGTGTTTGAGTGAGGCAATCACTCTGATGCTCTTCCTCGTGGCAAACTGCAAGGAACCCTGCCTGGGAGCAGAGCACGCATTGC
This sequence comes from Brachypodius melanocephalos, assembly GCA_013398615.1. Classification (NCBI taxonomy): domain Eukaryota; kingdom Metazoa; phylum Chordata; class Aves; order Passeriformes; family Pycnonotidae; genus Brachypodius; species Brachypodius melanocephalos. Next base: position 1,814,364 of record VZSR01001831.1, on the reverse strand, counting down.
CCCTTTCATAACAAAGGTGTCGAAACCCTCCGTGCAGCATAACATTGTACCGGGGTGGATCCGCTGAGTCAGCAGCGGGGCTGCTTCACGCACCGTGCCTGGAATTACGGCAGCGCTCCCCTTATCTCCTGGTGGGCAGAGAAAGGACACAGGAGCGGCAGAGCTGGGAATAAACAATGCCAGTGTAAGGAACAGGATTCCCATTTATCTTCAGAGTAACCTGAACTTTGCTGCCCTCCCCTTGCTGCTGGTTTATGTGACAGCGTTCCCTTTGCTGTGCCACTAGCTAATTGTCCCTCAGACTGCCTGTTAACGAGGTAGTTCGCCGCATCTGCTTCCACTTTCCATGTCATGGACAGTTGCCGGCTTTGCAAAACGTTTTGTGTTTGTCAAGCTGCTCTGCCTGCCTGGAAATGTTTTGGCTGCTCAATTTTTTCTGCTCATACCTCAAGGACTTGTTACTAGGTAACAGAGTTCCATTTGCCGATTGCCCACTATTTCCTTCTCACCGTATTACAGGCCTGATTATTAACATTTAGTTCAGAGAAATTGCTGTCATTATGTGAAGTAACTTCCTTTAGAGGTTACTCATTAACCTTAGGTATTTTACTGTGCGATTATAATTGCCAAATGCCATAGGCATGGAAAACCTTTGAACTCCTCAAGGTATTAGTGTATGGGAGAAATGGTATCAGCTGTGATTTTTATACATTCTCCATTCCCCACCCCCTCCCCAGTTGTTTTTCCTTTTGACTGTATTCTCCTTCCGTTCCTGTTGGCATGTTGCATAGCATAAAGGGCCTGCTCAGCTGCTGGAGAAGAGAATGTTTCCTTCTGGAAGGGAATCAACCTCTCCTGTTCCCCTTCAGATCTGAGATTAGCCCTGGGCAGCTCAGGGGCCCATTATCTGCTTTGCAGTATGCCACTAAGAGCAGAATTTCATCTTTTGCCCTTGCATGAAAAGTGAAATAATTGGAAAGTTTTGTGGCACGCTCCATACTGTTAACATGTATTTTTTCAGCATTTAGGATGGCTCTTCCATGTTTGCTTTGGGGAGATTTTTGACTCTACTGCTCTAGATTGTGTCCAAGGAATGGAAATTTTCAGACAAAAATAATTCTGCCTTTTTTTTTTTCTCTCCCTTTTATTTTCTATACAGACACAATCAGTTGCGTACTAAAGTGTTTGCTTCAGGGCAACATGTGTTCTCTGGAAAAACCTTACTAAATATATTTGTCTTTCTCCTGTAACCCATTTCTTCTTAGAAGTCCATGGACATTCCTAGTAACTTCATGCCTCTGACAGGATAGAGCAAAGCTGTAGTGTAGGCCTGTGTCACCATGTGACTTCAGCAAGGAAATATATATCATACTCAGGAAATTAGGGAACAAGTGAGATATATACCTAGTGCTTAAACAGAATGAAAAAAAAGAAAAAAAGGAAAAATTACCCATGCAATAGGAATGTTTTTACATGGAGTGAAATAAATGTTGATGGTAGGAACCAAAATGTTGTGGTGGACAGGGAACATTAATCTGGTAAATCTTGTTAAAATATAACATTAGGAAAAATCAGTGCTATAAATTTAAAAAGGGGAAAGCTAATGTGGGATTAACCAATGAGTCCTCTTAAGTCTCAGCCTGGCAGTAGGGAGAATAAAACAAGATTGTGACAGAGCAACTTCTATCCAGTCCTTGATTTAATATTTCTCACCCCACTCTGCTCTGTCTATTTGGTCTCAGCATGAGCTTTTGGGTTTTTTGTTTTTTTTTTTTTTTTTTTTTAAGGGAGAAAAGTGAGGAAAAACCCACAAAACCAGCATGTCCTTGCATGATGCACACAGTACAGTCTCCATGATGAAAGTGCTAAATCAGTACCATGGTATTATTAATAATGAAAAATGTTTAGTAACACAATTTTGGATAGTGCCCCAACCCTCTGTGTTTTTGTGGTAATCTTTTCTTCTTTCATTCTCTAGAACAATTCTTGCTCCTGATTTCAGTGGGTTTTCTCATTTGACAATGTGTCAGCTGTGAATTCTCAGCTACTGTGTGTTGCAGTGAGCTAAGCAGTGGAATTTATGGTGGCATCTAATGTTGCTCTCCGGGATAAATTTAGCAATTCATGAAGTCCAAGCAGGAGGTGGGTAACATGTCAAAAGTTCTTGTAGTAAAACTGTGCTTCACTAAATTCCTATCTGCTCCTTCTACTTTACCTGCTCACTTGCAGGTCTAGGTCTGATTCATGGATAACATCATTCAGCACTGTAGGAATAGCTCAATATTCAGGTTTTGCTTTCTGTTTATTGCAGATAAATCCACATCATTCAACACAGACCACTAGTATGGTTTAAAACCAAGCACACCTCAAACTGGCATTAATTACTTGGAGCCCTTGTGCAGAATACAGCATGAAATACAGTTTGCTGGTGTGTAATGTGAAAATTACTGGCAAAACTTTACGCATGAGAAAGCATTTGGGGAAATTAAAAGCCTATTGCTTGTCATAATGGCATTCTGTACAAAGATTCTGGATTACAGAGTTACAAAATCCTGCTCCGCTGAAGCAAGTGGATGCAAAAAACTGGGAAAACATGGCTAACACCTGAGAGAAGGCATGTTTCTGCCAGCTGTGGCACGTCTCTTGCATTCATGAACATCAGCAAATGCCTCAATGTATTCATTTATTTATCTTTCTGTCTATTTATTTATGAAATGTCTAAATGTGTCTGTTCTCTATTGTACAGGCATTACAAAACATTACAAAACATTCACCTTTATTTTGATATGTTTGTTGGAGCAGGTGTCATGGAATAATAACATTAAGTGTCATAGATGGGGTACCTAATAGTTTTTTTTCTACAGAAACAATTGTGGAAGTTCAAATATTACATTTATTTCCACGTGTTGGGTTTGCAAGTGCAGAAGAAAGAGATGTATTTTTAGACCAAAATTAGACTACATGGTAATACACAGTGAAGTGCTTTCTCCCACGGAAGTTGTGGCAAATTTTGAGTTAAACAATGATTATTAAGTTTCCATAGGAGAAAGTGCAATGGGATAAATCTCTCTTAGCAATCTGCATTGTAACTTTACTTGGCTGGGGGGGACCAACAAGGAAGCAAGAAAGTGGCCTAGGGTACAGCATGAACAGAACTGTCCTTAGGACATAAAATAACAGGCTGAAGCTGTCATAAACAGTCTATTTCCCTAAGGTACGGATATGTGTCTTTGCAAGTCTCATTGGAATCAGGATTTATTGATCTGGAATCTCTTAGAAACACCTGTGAGGTTCAATGTATTATTTTCTTATAAAAGTTTGTTTCTTTTTGAAAATGAAATGCCTATCAAGCTTATAAAACAGACACAATGTTATTGATTTGCCACAGATTATATTTAAACATACAGAGAAAAAAATATTTTCGAGATGCTTGGTAAGGCATTCTGCTTTTTTTTTTTTTTTTTTTTTTTTTTTTTTTTTTTTTTTTTTTTTTTTTTTTTAAAGTCATTCCTCTTGACTAGTCCTGATGCAGTCTGGCTTTATTCCTTTCATCAGAAAGCAAAAAATGGAACCTGTGCTTGATGGTGTATTGATAACTAGGCAATTTCAAAAAGAAGAACAGGCTTGATTGGGATTTTTTTGGGGGGTGTTTGTTTTTTCTTCCCTGCAGAGGAGAGAATAAGAAGAGATTCTGGTCTCTTAAAAACAGAAAGAAGACAAGAAACTGATTAAGCCTTATGATTTTAATAATGTTTGACCCGCTGCATTGTGACGACAGTGTTTGATTTTTCTGTTTGCTTTCTCCCTCTTTGAATGGGAGGCTGGGATCTGTTGTTTCTGATTAAACGTGTGCTGAGCTGTGTGATGTTAGAAAATTGCACTCCCTGCACCTCCATTCCTTGTGCTCCCTGTTGCCCAGTGTGGAAGTTGTGGCTCTATGGGGATTTACTGTTTCCTCTTAGGATCACCTGTGCTGTGGCTTAAATAAAAGTTTGTTTCTTCAGCTGTCTGACTTCGGAGTTTATCTGACTCAGGCTAACCCCTCAGTTTTATAATGAGCTAGTTTATTTGCTTGTGCAAATTGGGTTTTCTTAGACAGAAATATAACAGACTGTAAAGAGGCCAGTCTTTTGATCATTTCACCTCCGGAAGGGGGAAGGCTACAATGCCTTTCTGCACTCACTGGGCACTCCCTGGGTTGTTAATAACATTAAGTTACTGTTCCTAAATGCTCTGTGGTTGGATTTTTTTTTTTTCAAACCCTGTTATAAAAGTCTGGTGTGTAGAAAAATGTTGTTTCTTCTGTCTATGCTAGAAATATTGATAGGGTTTAGAATCTAATTACTTCTCTATTTGCAGGAAATACAGAGACTTTGCTTAGCAACCAGTCTGCCTGTTTCCAATTCTTCTTTAAATATATCTTTGTGCTGCACCTATAGCCGTGCACACAGGGAGGCATGAGGCAGAATGCTGGAGGAAAAGAAGGCGTGAACACTTTGTGAAATGGTGCCAGTTTTTCCTCGATGGGCCTTGAGCCTCTAATGCAGCCCAACAAAGCTGAAAGTGATGCGTCAAAATATCTTTTAATAAACAACGCAGGCAGTAGGAAATAATACTGGTCAGGGCTTGTTTTTCTGGCTCAGGGCCTCATTCCAACCTGTTGCAACCAGCTATTGAATGTCTATGGGGACACCCCCACACAAGAGGCCCCACGGAGGAAAGGAACTTTTACATTTCTGTTTGACTGGGATCCTTGCCAGTGGCTAAGTTCAAAGTGCAGTTTCCAGTAATTTGCTGTTACTACTCCGCGTGTTTGATAGGCCAGGACAGAAGCATGCAACTCGAAGTAATATTTCCTGATTTCTGACATTTCTCAAGATATGAATGGAGGTTGCTGAGGCACTAAAACTCAGAAGGGTTTTCCTGACTCCAACATCTTCGATGCTTTCCTTTTCTGCTCTTGTGCAGCCCCTTTCCCTCCCCCTATCTCCTCCCTTAGCTCACATTCCCTGCTGTTGTCAGTTCCGTATTTGGATGACATTCATATTGATTGTTTCCCTGTGCAAACACTATGTGGCTGGTCTGATGCAACCAGAAGAATCCTATTGATTTACTGAGCGTGAGGGTTATTTAGATTTATATCCTTCTGGAGGACTGATAACGCTTTCATCTCCCCTCAGAATTACAGTTAACCTTTCCATTTTGGGGGAAGGGCATGGAAATGAATTTCATTTGCCCTGTTAGCTGGGATAAGAGGGAGGTAAGCACAGGGAGAAGCCAATGGAATAACTACTGTTCTCTCCAGCATACGAAGTTGTAGGCCATGTGTATGCCATTGTGGTTATGGAAGAAGCATCCTCTGTAATTAAGATTATATAAGCATTCCTGTTGTAATCCTTTGTTTCCAGCTCTCCAAAATTTGCCTCTTTTGGGCTGATGTTTTCCTGGCTTGTTCTTTGCCATGTCACAGCTTCATTATTTATTTTCCAAGCAGGGATGCAAATGTTGGAGACAGCTGAGGAAACGGACTTTTCTTGCCCATTTGGAAACAGCTCTTGACTTTTTTGAAAATTAGATCCACAGTCCAAATGAACTTCAGGTAGAGAGGGTGTGGCTGTTGATAAGCTTTTGGGTAATGCTATTTTAATTACTGAATAATTTACCTTTGTACAAAAGGTAATGCAAATAGGCTGTGTAAAGGCAGAGGTGAGGTTGGGAGGGCAGGCTTCAATGCTTAAAATCCTAATTCACTTTTTTTTTACAGCTTAAATGTGCAGACTTCCTAAGTCTGCAAGGGCATGGGGGTCCTAGTACAGCTACCCACAAAAGCAGAGCAGTAAGAAATTTAAAGGTGCAGAGTTCAGTTCTAACTGCCCCCCCCGCAGCAAAGTCAGTGCCCACAGGAACAAAAACTGGGTGTTGAGACTGTGTGCTGGCTTTGCACTAAAGCTTCACTTTACAGCTGAAACTGTCATCTCAATTCTGTTTTAAAAACCAAATAAGATTCCTTTGACTAGTATGTAGCTTGAGTTTTCAAATAAATTAGCAACCAAATACCTTTTTTTCCAGAGAGCACTGACAGGTGTTCACACAATCTAAGCACTCATGAGGTTTTAATCATTAAACTAAACAGTTCCTTGAAAGCAGAGGAATTTGGAGTTAATTCTGATCTTTATACTTGTGCTGATTACATTCACTCCAGTGTGTCCATGCAGTGACATCCACGGGACTGCCTAAGCAGCAAGTAGAAGTAGACATATTTTTGAGCCGAACATTTCGAACACTGTAATTGGAACAGCATTATTTGTGATTAGTGCCTTTTTTTCCAACGTTTAGTCCAAAATCCTCTGGGGGGGCAGTGGGAGAAAGCACGGAGTAGCAAATAATCACAAGATGCTCTGTGGTGGGAGTTGATTTGCCCACGAGCACAGTTTATCGCTGGTACCAGGGCGTGTGTCATGTGGCCGGCAGCTGTGCTCCCTAGCTGGATGCTCAGCCCTCCTTCATAACCAGCTGCAGGGCCCTGGCTTCCCTCTCTGTGGATTTTCAGCCAGAAAGATGTGGAAGGGAGAAAGCTGCAACCTGGTCCGTGTGTGGGGGGTTTTGTTTTATTAATTATTTTTGTATTAATTTTGTACAAGAATAACTCACCGATGTCTGGCTGCACAAGATTGTTAAGCCCACAGTCTCCTGATGAAGCCTCTGGATGTGTTACAAGTACTCTGAACTGACTGAAGAATGTTGGGTTACATCATGAGACCAAACAGCAGGTAGACAGAGTGTTCAAATGAAATAACTCCTTATAAACCTCAAGGATTGTGGTGAGCTTTGTTGCTTAGTGGTTTCTTAGCTAAGAGAAGCACCATGGATGTTACACTGAATAACTGTAAAGGGTTACTACACTGAAACTGCAGTCTAACTGTTGAGGAAGATGCAGGGCTCACTAGATCCCACAGGAAATTTTCTATGTAGTCCCTTGTGTCTTCATTGTTGATATGTGAAACCAGAATAATATTCAAGAGGCTGTGTTTGGTTTCCATAATATTTGCTCAAATATGAATTGTACTGAGGGAGTTGAGTTTGTCCTTGGAGATCATCTGTGCAAAACAAGAAGTTGTGAAGGAAGAAACGTGTCCTGTTGTTCACTGTAACAATAAACATGGAAAATGATTCAATGATCTCTGAAGCTCAGTGAAATTTATGAGAACACAGCAGCTGTCACACTAGATTAGATCAAAGATTATTGTGACCAAGTATCCTGCCTCCAGCAGAGGCCAGTGAGAGTGGGATGGAGAAAGGGCTTCAGAAAATAGATGTATAGATAGATGGAATTATCTTTCCCTGCTCTGTCTTTTCAGCTTCTAACAAAGAGTTGTGTAGCAGCTTCTGAGACTGACATGTGCTTGGTAGCATGTATTCATTGCTCATTCCTCTGATCTCCATTTGAACCTGTGTGCTGCTTTGCCTCGACCAGCCCCTGTGGGCACTGAGTTCCACACTGTAATTGTTTTATGAAAAAGCATTTCCTATTGTTTCTAAATTGCTGCCAGTTTAAAACAGGCTTCCCGACTTCCTTTATTACATACAGTAAATAATTCCCTTTTTTTACCACATAATTCCATTCATTATTTTTCAGATGTTGATTCTGTCCTCTCTTAGCCAGCTGGCATGTCATAATTTATTTAGTTTCTTCTTGGCTGGAATTTGTCCTTTACTTGTTACTTTCCATGGTGCTTTTCCCCCTAATCTTTCCTGGTTCTTCTGTGTGCTTTGTGAGACTGGTGTGGAGGTGAATGCAGCACTGTAATCAAAGGGCCCTAATGAGTAAACTCGTGAGGGTCCTTGGATGAACAAAATGCCTGTGGACTTGAGCCAAAGGTTGTACTGATTAGCCTGGGAAGACCAGTGCTGTCAGGCTTTGTCTGTGTGGTGTCAGAACAAGATAAAGGTGTACAAGTGCTCCTTGTTACCTGCCTTAAGTTCATCATCTCACTCCTGAAATTACAGCTGTAATGCCAAAGTTTTGGGTGAACCATACTTCAGGCTCCAGGACCTGAAACAGTGCGTGCCAGAAGAAAAAGATTTTACCAGCCATGGTGGGGTGATGAAAGTTTGTATCATGCTGTAAACTGAGGGGAGAAGTTCCTAACGCATTCAGCAAAAAATTACTGCACCTCCCCAAACTCTGAAATCCATAGATAAGTAGTTTTTGGGGGTTTTTCACGATCCCTTTGGATTATTTGCATACATGGATTTTTGCCCTTAAAAAGTGATTTTGCACTGGAAAGTGGGGACGTGTTTGAAACTCCTCTCAGATCTTGGCCTCATGGGGCACTGAGAGCCCTGACAATTCAGTACAGCGCTTTGCACAAGACTTGCAGTGCAGCAAAAATTCAAATGATTCCTTTTGTGGTGAGGTTACAAGTCAATAACTTGAGCTCGGATTGTGTTCATATCCGGTGAGGAGTAAAGATTACATCCCCCGCCCTTCTCCTCACAGTTCTGCCTAACAAATCCAGACTCATTCCCCGCAGGGAGCCCAGGAGAAAGGAAGGGAGTGTCGTCCCCTTGGGAGCTGTTACTGCATCCGCTCCCCCCAGGAAAGAGGAGGGAGGAATTCCGATAATTCCTTGCCAAGCTATTCCAAGGGTAGAGCACTTACACCCCACCAGCTAATCAGAGCTGTTGCTTAAGGCTTTATTTTAGCATCTGGACTTCAGTAACTTTTTTTAAGCCTAGTTTTGTACTGAGGATTACTGTGATTTTAGATCTAAACCATTTCTTGAGTTGCACATCCAAAATAAGCATTGTTAACAAAAGCCAAGTGCCTTATGCATTTTATTCAGTGCTAAGAGCAGCTTGACTGCTAATATTTCATGTGCTGGAAGAAATGGAGCTGCAGTGTTTCCAGTTAATTCTGGGATTTTGAAGCATGCCCTTTGCCATGTTTGTTTAATATTGCACTATTAATTTTTTTAAAGTGCCTTTGTATATAATGTCTGCCCATGTTACCTTTTAAAATTTTTTTCCAGGTCTGCTACTATTCAAATAAATCATATGGCTGAGCAAGAATTTGTCCTGCCTCCTCCTAAGGCATGTAGGCTTAATCCTTTTGCTGCCTAAGTCACAGTCATGGTGTTAGGAAGATTTAAACAAAACTCTGCTGTATTATATCCCAGCAGTTACTTGAGAGAAATATGTGGAGAAGCGGAGAGCAAGGTGAGAAAGAGAAAGAGGACATCACTTACCTTTCTTCTTTTGCTGTGGAAGTCCAGCCTGAGTGTCTGCACAGAGGAGCTTTGAGTTTTTGCCTTTGCAGGAATTCATGAGCACAACTGGGTAGAAGCAAGCAGGACTAAACTAGTCCAGAAGGTGGATTGCTTTGTGTGCCACAGTTGTGTTTTTCCAGCTCTAGCCGGGCGCTCTGGCTTTATGCAGCAGATAGCTACATAAACAGATGGAAAGCTCAGTTTTCTTTGCATTGCTTTTGCCCTTTATGCTCTAGATTTCACAAGGAATGCCTTTTTTTGTGTGTTGAACTAAAGAATTCCTAAGTGAAGGAGCAGATTATTTGTTCCGCAGCGTGCATGTGGAAAATGCAGAGCGCTGGGTGTAGCCTGATTCAGAGCTGTACAATTCATGGGTGTAGTGACAGCTTCCACTTGCCTCGGTGCCTTTTTGGCAAATACAGGGCTACAGAAAGAAATGGAACAACTCTCCCAGTGTGTTGGAAGAACAAGGTCCAGATAAGTAGTGTTAGAGCCAGTTGGGAGGGCAATTAATGACCAGGTGGAGAGCATCCGTTCCAGGTGCCGGATCTGAGTATTGGAACAGCACTGACCTTGGGCACTCTGACTTTTACAGTAGAGTAATTAATAGGAATGGGATATGCAGATAAATAGAAGCTAACTTAGTGATATCTGGCTGTAATTTCTTTGTCACAACCCCCTTTACTGTCTAACACACAAAGGTGTGGACATCAAAATATAAGTGCAAAGGGATTCTGATTTGCCTCTCTCATTTGTTCACCCTTTTAGGGAGAAAAATGGTGCTGATAAATCTAGAGATCTGTAGAGCAGGAAGATCATAATTTGATTATGTGTATAATGTGATATATTGTTGTTGCTTGAAAGATAGAAAAAATGGTTGTCACAAGTCAAAGCTTTTAATTGTAAATTAGGATTCTAGGTTTAAGTTCTGTAGGGTCTTGGTTAGATTTGCTGTCTCCTCACTCAGCAGGATATTGATATTGATTGTGATATTGATTAGTTCACAATCCCAAGCTGTCACTAATAATGAAATGAATCTATTAGCTGTATAGTTCTGCTAAAATTGTTTGCAATAAAAGGATTGTTATAGTTGCATTTGCATGGTAATGGACAGGCTTTGGCTGTTAAGGGAGGATGAACAGATCAGATTGCAGGGTTGCTACAGAGTCGGAAACATGGGGTGGTGTTGGCTTTTGAAGATTGTTGTACTGTTCATAGTGAAGCATTACGGAAGCTAAAGAGATATGTAGTGATCTGGTGTCTAGGACACTGAGCTATCTGGAGGGAGACACTATCTCTTTGCTCCAGTGAACAGTTGGAATATTAATTTCTCACTTCATTTTTCTTCTCTTGTCCTGCTGTATGCACTTTTCTCCCCCATCACCAGTCTTTGGGGATATGGAAACTGTAGGAAAACAGCTGTTGGCTATGCTAAGGATGCCTGCTTTCCCTGCCTGCTGCCAAGAAGCCTTTTTGAAAGATTTCTTGGGCTAGATCTTATCCTGTGATCACAGCTGGTGTGTTTTCTTGGAGCAAGGCTTGCAAGTGCAGTAGGCAGAAGAAAAGTTAGCCTAAAGACCCCATAAAAAAAAAAAAAAAGAGCTGAAGAAAGCAGTGTCTCAGGAATCAAATTCTGAATTTATCTGCTGATGAAAATCTACAGCCCTAATCCCAGGATTAGGATTAACAAAGTCAGGGTGTGAAAGCAGATGGTGCTACCAGAGAGAGATGCCCAAATCCATCATTTGGATTTAACTTTGTAGGTTAACTCCTAGAAAGATGTAATGTGCTAACCACACAGTTAAGCTCAGAGCATCCCTTTCCTATTTCCCTTGGCAGCCAGTTTGTTTAACTGTAGGTCATGCCAGGAATGAAAAAACTGAAACAAATCAAAGCTGCTCTGCATTTCCCAGTCTGACTCTCTCACCTGCTGCATTGTGGAGCATCACCGTGGGAAGCTCACACTCTGCCACATGCTGTGGGATGTGATACAGCACAGCCTGACCTACCCAGGCTGTGTCAGCCACAGGAAGTCTGAAAATATGATTTCCTGAAAAACAAGTGAAAGGAGGGGAAGTGCGCAGTTTATGTTTTGAGGATGGCATTATTGGAAACTCCATGAGCAGTTCTGTCAAAATACCTACGAAGTAACTATTTAGTCATATGAATAGTTGCCATTTATTTACAAGGCATCTGTGTGTGAATTAGGAAAAATCCCTTAACATATATCAGACCTCACAGAGATGAGTAATTCTGTGGAAACTGTGTGCGTGTCAGACGTGACTGATCGCTTGTTACCCTGTATTCTGTCCTTTGTTTTTGAGTAAGACTCCAATGCATGTGCTAGCAGTGATTCAGTATGAACCAGGGGGTTTCTAGTAGAATCTGCTTGTCTCTTGCATTTCGACAGAAGATGCAAGATTTTCTTACGGAGAATTTTCTTAACAGAATCAAATTGTGAGGCAGTTTCCCAGTTGGTGTCAGCTGGTAAGCACTGGTTTGCATCAGTCTAGGAGCTGATCTCTCTAGTTACAGGACAGCCGTCCTAAAAATGCATTTCCCAAAAGGCAAAATCAGTTGTTGATGAAACCATGCTTTGCCATGCAGGGGTGGTTGTGATTGTTGTCTTTCCTTGATCTCCTAACTCTATGTGTAGAACAGAAAGTTCTTGGTTTCAGCACCTGTGGTCTAAGGTAGGAGCGGGAGCCTCTCTCTTTAGGCTCCATATGTTAACTTTAATTACTTTTCTATGTGATTTCCTTGAAATGTTTCATAGTTTTCCCAGTGCTTTAATACTGAATCTCTTATTTCCTGGACAAGTCCCTGAGCAACCTGATCTAACTGGACCTGCTCAGAGCTGGGAGTTGGATTAGATACCTCCCAGGAGTCCTTTCCAGTGTAAACTATTTTGTGAAAAGTAAAAGATGCTTTTGGGACTGCTAGATGAGGTATAACAGGGCAAGCTGTGGAGCTGGGGAAGCCACAAGCACTCCATTTTACCCAAAGATATGAAGCACTATTATTTTCCTGTATTTGTTGTTTCCATCTTCTTGCAGTAAATTCAATTACCATTGAGCAGGACTTTTTCACAAGGGGCTGGCTAGGAAATTATCTGCAGAGGGCTGGAGATAGAATTTCTAGCTGGCAAGTTGTGTTAAGTTGGCCTTTCCTAACACCAATTCCAAGTCAAAGGATGTAACTTCTGTAGCTGAGTGCATTTAGTTTAAGTGCAGGCAGAAAGCAAATCTTCGGCATGCAAAATGATGCACGTCTGCGGAGTGCTTTAGCATGAACTGATGCAACTTTCCTGAGCAGAGAAACATCTGGAGATGCCAGCAATAAGAAATCAGAGTAGAGATTTATTTTTTAAGTAGACAGAAGGGGCAGGGAAGATTAAAAATATCAGATACCTTGTTCCCATGGAAGATAGTGGGAGAGCAAGGGACACAGCAGACCTTGCCTGCCCCACATGTTTCTGCAGGGATTTCGATCCTGCCAGGCCACCAGTACTCCTGCATGATTGGAGAGAGAGAGAAGGCAGAGAGTGCAATCCTTTCTGCAGTGAAAGAATTTGGTTTGTTCCTCCTCTGGCTGAGTAGCTGCAGCCTACAAGGCATTTGTGGGTCAGCTTTGTGCCCAGTTCTTCCCTGGATTTACGCAGTTGGGAATTGGTCAGCCAATTGTGGAATGTGTTTTTTCTGGGCCTCTATCAAATCTCTTTGCTTGGAGCTCCCTACTAACACAGGTGGCTTAATGTTGGGCATGTCATTTTGGTCCTTCAGTGTTGTGCATGGATTATGCACAGGGATGATTTCAGTGCTTTGTGAAAACAGTGTTGCAGACACCTGAATTTGTGCATTTTTATAAAAACATGTGCAGGGTGAATTTATTAATTCAACAAGCAAGGATTGTTGATGTGATATAAGCACTCTTGTGTGCTCATGGGTTATTCTGCATAATTGTGTTAGAAGTGTGTCTGTGCCTGAAGAATATAGATGATAACAAAAGGATAAATATGCAAGGAGTGCTGTTTAATTCCTGAAGTACCAAACTTCTGAAGCAAATATGTGGCACCTCTTTGTTTCACAGTTCACTTGTGGCATAAATATCACAACTGGTACTTTGCTGTTTGCCAAAATGTCCAAATCCTACGTCATGCTTTGGACAAAGGCCTTGTGGAAGCACAGCATTTAAAATATTTACCTGTAGAAAAGCTTCCTGTTCAGGCTTTGTCAACAGATGCATGAAGCGCAAGAATTACTGTTGACAGTGAACACTCTATTATGGGGCAAAAGATCCTCTTAAGAATGTAAGGTCAGCAGTCTGTGAGTGAAGAATTTCTTATGCACATCAACACACAAATGCTTGATGCCTAATCCTTTAATATGATTTTTATGGATTGATTTCAACAGTAATCCAAGGACAAATCTTCAGTAGCTGAACAACCTTCTAGCAACAAGCTGGCTTTGTTGGAATTCATGCTCAAAAACTATCCCGCTTTAGTTGCTTTTTAATACTGTGATTGCCAGGGCCCAGTCCTATAGCTCATCTTGCAGATTTGAATGGCTTCCTACCGAAGCAAACTCCCATTGACCTTTTTTGAGTATTTTGCTAAACCAAGTATTCCTGTTTATAAGGAGATATCTTAGGGCAGGCTGTAACAACCTGTGGATGACTGTTATATGGGTCAGTTTCAGCTGACAGTGGGTTTGTCAGTCATGGAAAGCTACTGTTAATTCAGAAGATAATTTCCATTTTATGTGTTCTTTCAGTCTGCCTAAGTTGGTCTTGCATGGCCAATTGCAATTGGCTTGAGAGTAAACTCTTGGCCCTTCAGTAATTTCTCTGTGAGGGTCTGTCCTCAATGTCTTTGGAACTCTGTCTTGTTATGCTGAGAATTGCTTAGCCCCTTCCTTCCAAAAATAACCTAGTAGCTGTAAGTCTGTTCTCTATGCTGTCACTACTTTTCTGTTCTGTTTTAAAATATCTTTCTGCTGTATCTCATTTTTATGTGGAGCGCAGCCCTTCTCTAAACTGTCATGCAGTTTGTAGTGAGCTCAGGAAGAAGAGGCATCTGAAAGCTACTAAAAACATCATGTTTCAAACTCAGCAGTTGTCAGAAGTAAAGATACCTTTTGGTTTAAGTGATGGCTAAACTTTTTCCAGCTGTTGCTCTTGTCACAGAATTTAAATCTGGGAGGAAGTGAAGGCTTTTCACTGTACTACTCCTCCACCTGAGGTACTGCTTTAGTTCACTGCACTCCAGATATTCACTAATCTTTCTGAGCAGAGGAGCTGGACATGGATTTGTTTCATTTGGTGTGCAGGTTCTGCCTGATCCACCCTGTTTCCTGTGATCTGTGTATTCAAGGACAGAGAACCCCTTAGACTATGCCTGATTACCTGACCCAGGAGGTCTTCCCAATTCCTGGACTAGGTGTGTGTGCCAAGACACACCCTGAATCTATATCAGGTGAGATTCTGAGCTCAAATTGGCTTCCACTTTACCCTTGTTTCTCCATAGAGGCAATCCAGGTGAATAGACTGGATGTGAGCTTTAACACACTGACAGGTCCCAGATCTGGATGGTTTGAGAGCAAAGAGGGAATGTCAAGATTGGAAAGCACGCCAGGCTATCTCCAGCAGGGATCTCGGCAAGACCTTAGAAGACCTGTTGCCTACAAAGTGTCTGAAGATATTTAATCTGTTTAATTTCTCATATTTCTTGAGTTTGTTTCATTTCAAGCCTTCTGGTCATTCAACATAATGTTGCAAAGATTTTGACCTGGATTCTTCATGGTATTCATGGAAGATGTGGGCAATTCCTAGGAGAGGAGGGATTCTTAAATCTATTTCAGTAGCTCAAAATCAGGCACTTTCTTTACAGGGGCATGAACATCATCTACCTTCTGCTAGTGTCTGGGGCTTTGCTGTCATTGCTGATACTGCATTTCTGGTGCTGAAGACCTATGACCAAAATTAGAGATAAGTGTGTTCAGTTTGCTGATTGTTTCTCCAGAAAATGCTTAGGCTGAATTAATATCCCACTGTCTGTTTGAAAATCTGAGTTTTATGCAAAAGTTACTCCAGGTTTCTTATTTCCTTCTGTAGGTGACAGTATTCAATGATATGGGGAAAATACAGAAAATAAGCTTTTTTAAAAAACTTGGATTTTAGAAAAATGCACAGATAATCAGAAATAAAAAATTAAGAAACACAAATAAGTATATGCAGTGCTATGAATTAAATGGCTTGAAAGGTCCATTTACTGAGAGGGTGGTGAGGCACAGGCACAGGTTTCCCAGAGAAGCTGTGGCTGCTCCATCCTTGGCAGTGTCCAAGGCCAGGCTGGATGGGGTTTGGAGCAACCTGGGATAGTGAAGGTGTCCCTGCCCCTGGCAGAGGGGTTGGAACTAAATGACCTTTAAGGCCACTTCCAACCAAAATTATTCTATAATTTTATACTCAACTTCCCTTACACTTATTTGTGACCTAGTAGGCCTGTGCTAAAAGTATTTTTCTTCTATAATCTGAGGGCAGAAAATAACACCAGTAAAACTTTTGTGTTGCCTCTTTTTAGTAGCAGCTGCCTCAATCAAAGGCATTGAGTGCCTTTCCTGCAAGGAAAGGGTTATCTCTCCTCTCAAATGTGAAAGCACACCCTGCTCTAGCCTGCAGGCACACAGATAATAATAACATGGAAGGATGGCAGCCTGTGCTCTGGAACGGTTTATGAGGAGGAAGTCCGCAATTACATATTTCTGGGCAAACATTAACCAAGGCTGAAGCCTAGCTTCGAAGAAAAACAAGAGGCTGGAAGCTCCAGTAATATAGCTGTTATGTGGACTGGAAAGAGCAGTCATGCATTCATGGAGCATTAGAAGCTAAGTAAGAATAGCACGACAACAAAGTAAAAAGCTTCATAATATTAGCACATCCTGGTGTGTGCTTGCAGAAAGCATAGCTGTCCCGGCCCAGCCCTCCAGTGATATTGGAAAGACCAAGGAGATTTTTTTAAAGTACTCTCTAGCTCTGTGAAAACAGACCTAAGCCAAAGTAATGGGACTATTGTTTGCTGTGCTCACGGCCTAATCCATTTATATCGGTGGTTTCAGGGCTTGTCACCACACACTGAAGTTTCCCCTTTAAAAAACAAGTTACTCTGGGCATCTCTCAATCACTGCGGTTACCACGCTAGAAACAATTGCCATTCTGTGCTGTGGTTTTGTAAAGCAGCAGTCTTATTTAGAGCTTTGTGTGCTAAACTCGGATATGCCCATTCTATTATGGACTCTCTGTACCTAAAAATGGAATTGTTACACTAAAATTAAGGAGACAGCCAAATGATACATACTTCCTCTGCTTTGTTTTTCCTGACAGACCACAATTGCTGCAGAGAAGCTGTCCACTCATTGCTGCAAGCTCTGGGGAAAAGGAATGACAGAATTTAGACCTGTATGGGAGAGGAGTGTTAGTCTAAAGAGACACTTGCTGTGACAAGCATAATATGTAAATTCCAAAGTTAAGCACATTGGAAAAAGTCCAAAAGATGAAAATACATACATTACTGCTGCTGGGGGGAAGGAAGGGAATCTTAAATGTCTCCATAGAGAATATTTACTTGGCTTTTCTTCCTTTCCTTTTTTTAAAGGGCAAGACAGCTGTGGCTCAGAAGCCTTACACTTGCGTTAGGCTATTTGGTTCAGGTTTAATGGTAAAAGTTAGTTTATTCTGTTGTTAGCTGGGCTAAAATAAGAAAATAGCTTTACCATCCTAACATCCTTCACTGTTAGGCACTTACCTACCTACTCCTGTTAGTGACCTGAAATTGCTAAGATTCAAGGCTCCTAAAGAAGCTAAAATCAAGTTCCTGGTTCAGCTGGCTTCACTGGGGACAGTTTTTCCTACCCCAGTGCTGTCTTCACAATTAGCAGTGATTAACAGTCCTGCTCCAACCAATACTGCATGGTGAGACTGGAATGGAAAATGCAGCCTTAGGGACTTTGTGAGGTCTCTCACAACAACAAATTATCTTCAAAAAGCAGCTGATCCTGCTTTCCCTTGTTCTGATAATGGAAAACTGTGTTCTTTGGTTTTGTCTTTTCCCTTCTCTTCTGTGCCTGATACTCCATGCTTTTTAATGCCAAAGCAGCTTTTAAAAGCACCCCCTCCACCCCAAAGTCTTTTAGCGGGTTAATCTTCTGGAATATTTTAACAAAACACAAACTATGACATTCAGTCAAAGAGTGATTTCTGCCACATTTATGGTTACATTTTGATAACCCAGAATATTTCTAGATAAGTACTAGTAGATTATTTTAGGTACACGAAAAGAGATCTGTTTCTGGCATTTTGGAAAGGTCCCAGTTCAGAGGGATAGAAAGAGCTGACCTCTTCTGATGAGTATGGCTGGATTGTATTGTAATTAAGGAATAAAGAATTCTGACTCCTAAATAGGTATCCTTCAGAATATTTTAATCTAACCCAAATAAAACTATGTTTGTGTTTAAATAAGAAAGATGATTAATGGGATAATGGGAAGAGACATAGGTGTACTCCTTGTAAAAGGAATGCAAGTATAAAACTGACAAAAACCTGGTTTTTTAGTTTGTTTTGAGGATGGACAAATCACAGATAGCTTAATCAGCTGCACAGGTCCTTGGCTTGTCCTTTCATAGTTTATTGCATCTTTCAAACTATGGTTTTGGATTTAGGTTAATCTTTTATTGACGCATCTATATAAGCTTTTATATGTTGATGGTATTGTCTCCTGAATGGTAGTAAACTCCGTTCCTGGCTGTCTTCTAATGGAATGTCCTTCTCCTTTTGGGAAACTTAGCACATATCAGTGAACCAGAAAAAAAGATGAGAATCTAAGCAGAATATTCAAGTCAGATTTTTTTTGCCTGTTTAAGAAGTTACTCATTGCATTGTCATTCATAATCGTCTTCCCTGTGTGACAGGATGGGCTCATCAGATCCCAGGGAGATAAAGCAGAATTTGTCAGCTCCTAGGGGGCCAAAGTAAGCATCCTTCTGACTAACAGTCTTTGAGCACTGTGTCAGGAGTTATGGGAATTTGGAGTTACGTGCTGCTGTTGAGTGGCATGGCAAAATATGGTTGTGTAAGTGTGGTTAGTGGTTAATGATTTCTTTTTTTGTCTTTCCCTCTCTGCCTTCTGTGCTCCTTGCTCTGTACACAAGAGCAGGAAGGAGGATTTGGATGGAGCAATGCAGCCTCTTCATCTTTTCCTAACTGAGTCAATATTGTTGCTATTTCTAGAAAGTCATCTTTGGTCTTCTCTAAAGGACCATCAAGGGATGAGAGACATCTTTGACATGACAGTGTGGAAGGTGGGAGTTTCCCAGCACATCAGGAGCTCTGCCTGCTGGTTCTTCTGATTTGAAGCATAGTATGTATTTTACACTCTCCCAGAGTCTCATTTTGCCTCCCTACTGCACTGCTTCAGAGCATGAGCCTCTGCAGCACTGGGTATGAGAGAGAGTCTTGTGTAAGCAGTGCTGTGTTGACAAGTGCCTTGTACCATCTGCGTCCTTCCTCCACAAATCCATCAGTATCCATGCAGCAGCTTGTACTTGGTAAGAGAACTGCGAGGAGATGTGATTTGGATTTAATCATTAGCAAATGTCCCTTGACTGTTTCTCAGCTGCCCCATCTGAGTTTAATTCCAGGAGAAGGAAACTGATGTATTCCTGCTTTCAGGTGTAATTACTTCAAGACAGATTGACCATTTAAGCACACACGACACTGCTTAGCTTTAATTAGAGTAAATTGGCAGAATTTATATGACCGGTAGTTTTGGGGGCTGTCAGATGCATGAAAGTATATTTTGCATATCATTTCCTGCTGAGGCTGTGACCAAGGTACTAGCTGAATGGCTTGTAATTAGGATAAAAACACTTTGTAAATTTAACCCTATCTCCATTAGGAGCAGAGTGGAACTGGCTGGGGAAGGGGGTGGTGCTCCAGGGAGACAAAAACATTTAAAAGAGAATGAGAAGTAAGAAGTTGCTGGAGACTGTGCAATAATACAGACAAATGTTATTGCCAAACTGGAGTCTTTGTAGACAGGCACAAGTGATTTGTAAGTGTGTAAGACATATAAACCCCAAAGATAATTTTTTCTGGAAGGCTGTTCTAGTATGTTGTATGACCCTGGTGTTGATATGACTGAGATTAAAATGAAAAAGAGATTTGGCTGGATGTTCTGTCATAACAGTTCTTCGTGCACCAATTCTGAGTGCCCTGGAATAATGTTAGCCTTTGCTGGATCTGCTCCTGGCTTGACACTCAGCTGCAACAGCAGTGCAAACAATGAGGTTGTAGTACACAAAGAGCCCCTGAATCATTGACTGAGCAGTAGGGGAAGCACTGTTGTGTACCCTTCTGTACTGAGCAACCTAGAGGGAAGGGCCCCTCATTGCTGTGTCCTAGACCCCATTCCTGGTTGGAGAAACTCTTTCCCAAACCAGGAGCAGGGAAGTGCCTTGTGCCAAGCATCTGCATGGATGTTGTCAGTGTAGTTTGGATGCAGTTTACAGTCTGTCTCTGCCTGGCAGCTGGGGAATCTCCATTTAAAAATTTGTGGAAGATGAAGGGGCTCCAGTTTTCCCAAAGGAGGAATAGCTGCCCACAGGTTCAATTTCGATTAAATTATTGGCACAGGGCTTGCTAATTGATCTCTGCTTAATGTTGAGAACTCTTACTGATGGTATTCCATAAGAATAAAGCTAGAAACAGCAGGTTTTTTTTTTTTTTTTTTTTTTTTTTTTCTGAAATATACCAAAATGTATTAGTTTCTGGTTTATTGCTTGGCACTTAAGAGGTGGCTGTATCACCTCACTGATTTGAAGTTTGGTGAAGAGGCTTAGTGGAAGTGGTCTCAAATGTCTTCCATGATGAGGTCAGGATGGAATAGGAATCTGTTTGCCTGAGGATGCTGCAAATATGGTGGCTCTAGCATACTTAACAATTCTACTTTTTATTATCTGCATAATTTGTCCTGAGCCTGAGATCTGTGAAGAAAGTGGAGGAGCTGTGGTCTTTTACACTTGAGTACTGATATTTAAGTTGCTGAACAGCTCAGAGTTCTGAGAGGAGTTTTATTTCTGTGTTAGCTGCACCTGCTTAGACACATCTTTGCTTTAATTCGGTGCAAGTGCACCACTATCCAAATATGATGTGTCTGGTTCCAATAGTCCCTTGAAGCTGTGTTTTCTCTAGTCAAGGTGATGTAAGAGGTGGTTGTCTTGTGGTAATCATGAGAGAGGCCAGCCTGGCTGCTTCTTCCTTCTTGCTGCTTTCGTGAGGTTTTTGCTTCTGTGACTGAGTTTAAATACAGTTGACAAGACTGTATTTCTGTATTATCTGCTGATGAGTTAAGAGCTTGCTGTCAGCACCCATTCTCCCAGCACAGTATCAGTACTTCAGATTTCAGTCACCCTAATCTCTCTGCTTTCAGAAATGGAGTCCTGCATCCTGAAAATGAGACACAGTGGAAATTCTGTTGCTCCTTCTTCCCAAAATCGTGCATTAACAGCATTCTGGCAGGACTAAGGCAAGAAAGTTTGAGGAAAAACTCTGAGTTTTGCTGTTCATTGTTCTCCTTCTCTTAATACAAACATTACAATAGCAATTTCTGATAAGAAACAGTTTTTCTGAAGTCCATGTGTTCCAGGCTTAAGCGAAATGACAAAAATAAGGGCTCAAGATGAATACTGAGTATTTTATGCAGCAGAGGAATGGTGATGGTCGTGGTGATGCTGTGCATTTGCTTCTAAGCCCAGCACAGATACTTTTCCTGTCACTGTTATTTTTAGCAGGATGCTGGGGATGTAAAACAAATATAAAGCATTTAGGGCAGCAGTTTATGCTGTGACTAGTCTGTTTTCTGTGAAGCTAATAATCCTCCCAAATTCTTCTAAAGGGGAAGTCACAGATTTGTACTTTTCACTGCATGGCACATCACAAACCAGAAAAGTGGTTAATGGCTGCTAATAAGTCCCTGAATTCTCCTCTTCAGGGAGCCTTCCCTCGGGAGAGCTGTTATCGTTAATCTGGTTAAATCTGGATGTTTTCTCTTATTTTCTTATATTGTTTGTTCTCCTTTGAGGTAGTTACAGTTCATTTATGTCTAGTGAGGGGACAAGTGGTGTTTGCCAGAGCCGGCTGCAGGGGCCGATGGGCTCCCGTTTTCATGGGCCTCGTTACAAAGGCAGACCACATCCTGGCCAGGACAAAGTGCTGTCTGATCCACAGCCGGCACACACCAGTGCCTGCCTGGAGCCATGCCAGGGTGTGGGCAGCCTTTGTGAGGAGGCACTGTGTTAGTCTGTGTGGAAACCGAAGGAAGGGATAAACCAACTAAATTAATCTTTCTTTCCATTCTCTGGCAGAGCTTCCACCAGTCAAAATATGCATGTGATTCACTACAGTATAAATTTTTCCTGTGCTTTTTGTTTGCTGTCATCTAGGAGAAAAGCGGTGTTTCATTCACTCAGCTGTTTTGCTGGGAGCACAACACAGAGAAAATTAAAATACCCTATCTCTTGGGTACCTTCTTGCAAAGATATAATTGCTTCATGTGTAAGAGGTATCTTTGCCACCAACTGATAAATACAACATGTTCATAATCTTCCATCTAACAAGTTTTAAACCCCCCCATGCAGCTCAGGTTCTAGGATTTAAACTTCCAGCTCTTGCTGAAATGGGTAGGTAAGCAGCTATGTTCTTGTCAGCTGTGTCTAACTCATATAACAGAAAACCTGAGCTCGTGGGGGAAAGGGCAAAGGTGCTGTTGTAGGACAAATACAAATCATTATTTTCTGCCAGTTGAGGACAGCAAAAAGAATCCACAAAGTGGGTTTGGTGACAGAGTTGGAGATATTACCCCATACTTCCTTGATTTTGAGTATGTAAAAAAACCCAGAGGAACAACTGCTTTTCTTTTAATTTAAAGAGCACAATAAAATATGAACTCTGTCGAATGCTGCACAATTGGGGTGATTTTTAAAATGAGTGTAGCTGCATAGGTTTGGGGTTTTTGATTCTTGCATTGTGTTTCTTGGTTGAGAGAATTATCATGTGGCTACAGAATTTTAATAAACCTTTTTGCAGCTAAAATAAAATGTTGAGGTTTGATGGGAAAGCAGATTGAAGTGGAACATTGGTTACATCAGTAAATGTGCCTTATTCTCAATTGGCAGTGGTGAGTGTGAGTCAGTTTGTTTCAGCCTCTAAAAATACCATATGTCTTTATAATTCCAAACAAGTCCTTAAGATGGACAGGAGTGCTTTTTTTTGTTGGTTATTTTTTTTTTTTTTTTTGTTAAATATGGCACAGTGTCTGCTGAATGTCTCTGAAAACACACCAGCCCACATCCCGATTGATCACTGCTGTCCACCTCATCAAAAAGAGTGACTTCACAAAGGTGTGAACCTTCAGTTCACTGTGGAGATGCTGGTCCTCTGCCTTGTGTTTGCAGGTGCTGGCGAACAAAGTCAGTCCTGGCATAAACAGGTGAGTTTTCCATTCAAGCTGATAGGAGTTGTCCCTATCTGTGCCAAGAATGAACTCTTTAAAAATGCACTTGTGGGTGAAGTCCTCACTGATTTTGTTTATCCAATTTTGGGTAAACATGTTGTCCTAAAAACTACTGTTGTGAGCCCAGCTTTATCATACAATTCAGTACCAAAACTATGTGAAATTAGCCCTTTTTCTTTGGATCTCATGGGTTTGACCTGAGAATAATTCTGAGGTTTTTAGTTTACTTGAATCCCAAAGTTGAGCAAAATTAACAATTTTGTTTAAACCAATAAAAGTGCTTAGAGAAAATACCTGTTTCCTAGAATAATTGTTGGGATCCTCACTGGTTACAGACCTTTCAAAGTACACTGAAAATACACTGAATGGGATGCCTTTTCTTCACTAATTTCATTCAAATGTGTTCCTGGTCAAACTCTGAAAGGAGGTAGATTTTGTGTTTTATTTGGAACAGACCAGCCATTCACTGTTGTGATTCAAATCCATTTCAAAAATCTTGGAGACCATTTGCTGATACATATTCTGATACAAATGACCAGGAATTCTAGTGGCCATCATATATGCACTTGTCTGTTTTACTGATCTGTCCTAAAGCTGTGAAACCTCTTTTACAGTGAGAAGACTTTATTGAGTCCTAGAAGGAAAAAACCTGTCAAATCCCAAAACACACATCTTTTGCTCTAGAGCTGACTTCATTTCTTCCACACTTTTACAAAACACATTTTATATTTTTTGTCCAAAATCTATTAATAACTTCAGCTTTCTGTATTCCAGTTGTAGTATTTAAATTTTTGCCCTTGATTTTCTTTTCTGCTTTTATGCCTGTGAGAGGATAAATGGAAATATTTGATACATCTGTTGAATTGCACAGAGGGATTTTCAGAAGCATGATAGAGAGAATTTGTTATCCATCTGTAGAGAATTATAGAATATTGTACTCATTTTTGTCAGATATATTTGAGCACAAAACATTTAATCAGACAAGTGCTGAACTTAAGGAAACCAAACTAAAGACCAGGGCTGTTTCCAGTGAGTAGGAACTGAAAATAAGCTGATACAATTTAGAGTTCATTTACGATACTCCCTGTGTCTTCCTACAGTTGTTGAACATTTTCTCTCCCAGATAGTCCCAAATCAGGCTGGCCATGTTTCCTTTGAAACGTGTGGTGTTCATAATCAGATGCATAAAATTTGATTTTCCTCTTACAATGTAACCTTCCAGGACAGTCTCAGAGAAATTTGATAATGGGTTTACTTTTGCTGTAACTCAAACCTTTTTGTGGGTGTTCTGTTCATCTTAGATGGAGAGTGTGGGAATATCTGGAAGAAAAAGTGCAAATAATATTTCTGTGAATATGTTGCAGCTCAATTTTGCCATTTCCACTCCTTCAGAATGCTCAAGTTGTACTGCTGCTTTTCTGGTGGTATAGCGCCAGTAAGAACAGGTGCCATGGAGAGGGTTGTAGTGCTTTGTGCAAGCTTTTTGCTCTTCGCTCTTCTCTAATTGCACAGTGTTTGTCCTGTGCAACCCGCAACATTATTATTGCCCTTTTTTCAGCATTGTACTGAAATTTCAATACTTGGATATTGTCATGGGGTGTCAGATACTTATCAGAGTACTTGAGACCAGATAAGACTCATGAGGGGGTTACAGCACTGAAAATTAATCTCTTCCCCCCAAGTCCTGTGCTGTAGCTTGGCCTTTTCAGGACGGTGTTGACTTTTTTTGGTTATGGTAGGATTTGTTTTGTTTTAATTAGTCAGGAACATTAATAGAGGAAGTACTAAAGCTTTACTGGAGGGAACAAGCTATTGTCGCTGTTTGTGGGAGGAATCTGCTCAATAAGCCAATATAGGGGTCTCTATGTCAGCTGATAGCACCCTCGTTAAAGCCTGTTACTATAGGCCTGTCATTCCTCCTGCTCTTGTCACTTGAAAAGCTCTAAAGCCATCACTCCTTATTTATCTGGGCTTAGAGAGAATGGGAAGAGCTGTTTTTAATCCCCAGGAAACCGCTGAACAAAGGGTGTGATTTGCTAGGTCAGTCCAATAGTTTATCTCCTCTCCTGGTGTTCCCAGCCTTTGGCCTTTATCAGTGCTTCAGGCAGCAGTGGGATCACTTGCCCAGGTATCTTCCCAAATGGGTACAATGAGGGGCTGGGTGTTTCTTTGGCCAAAAAACCCAGTTGCTTTATACCTTGAAGCATGATTGTTTTTGTAGCATTGCCTTTGTTTATTTAGAAACAAATGTGGCTTGCACCCAAGGCTTTATTCCAAATGTTTGCCTTGATGTGCTGGATGCCTGAGAGCAAACATTCAAAAAGAGCCCTGAAAATGTGACTTGGAAACAGAATTAACTTCTCTGCAGGAGTTGCCTGAAGGAAGTAACAGCTAACAGCACAAGATCTGCTTGGAGTACAGCTTATACTTGGGAACAGCAGGGAACATGGAGCATTTTTGTGATTTAGGTAGACTCAGATCTCAGTGCTGGACGCATAAGAGCTCATTTTGCCTTAAAAAAGATCCATTATTTTCTCTGCTTATTTCAGGTTTGATTCATAGTGTGCCTTATAACTGGCAGCCTCCTCAACACTTCCAGTGATAGAAACTGATACGTGGTGGTGAGATGTGCTTGCAGGCATATAAGGATTTCTATTTTTAGAGAGTGTGAATATCTGCATGTAGAAGGCTTTTGGAGGCATGGTAGGGGATGGTATTCCTGGATTACATGCTCTAGGAATCATTACAGTGCTTGGGCTGACTTAGACAGGATTCCAGAGACTTCACTCCTTCCAGGAGTCTCTGGAAAGTGTAAATCAGAGAGACAGCACAAGCATCCTTACCAAGAATGAAGTGTGTGCACTGGTGCAGAGCAAGAGTGAGATCGTGACCTTTCCTTCTCTGTCCTTTTGCAGACAGCAAAAGCATTCCCTGCCTGTGTTCCAGGCAAGAGACCGAAGATGCTAGGTGATTTTCCATGGTTGTATTCTCAGGAGAGTCTTATTAACTGTCTGTGATGTGTTTTTTCTTGTTAATGTATTTGTTCTGGGACCCGGTTTGTACATTTCTGGTTTATACTCGAAGTTGCTCAATGTAGAAGAATAAAATAGAGATCTTCAAGAATCTGTCCTCCTGTGGGCTTCCCTTCAGAGATCTTCCAAGATTTTTTAAAATGAGTCTTCAAGTTCCAGCTTCTTCTTGGGTTAAGTTTGAATCTGTTTAACAGGGATAGCGATTCTTCGTGGTCAGAGGACTAGCTTGGGTGATGCCCCAGTTTCGCCATGGAAAAAGCCTCCAGAAGGAAAAGGTGCTTTGCTCAGCTGCAACACACAGTAACAGAAGGTGATGCCTTGAGCAGATGCAGATGCTGAGCACAGATGGCAGAATTTCCTCCCATCCAAGGAGTCTGCAACGTTGCTTTGCTTCACTTCAATGCCACTTAAAGGCTGTTTTCAGTGCTCAAGTGAGACTTAAGTACTGCAGTTCTTGCTGGCACACCAGTGAGGAGAGTTATGGGTAAATATTTCAGTAGTTCCAAGAGAAGGTAACTATTGCTTTGATGGTTCTGGTGGGTTTATTTTTGTCTTATGAGATCCTTCTTGCCGTGATAAGAATTGGTGGAACTTTGGCCTCAAAGTCGTGGTAGCGTGTCTGAAGTGTTTCTATGCTGCTTCATTTCTTTCTCTGTCTTCATTAAATGTGTCATCACAACAAGCTTTAAGTGAGGCACTAATTAAAGATTACTATTTGATTATTTCAGTCACTGGTTTCTTCCGTGTGGATTTGGAGCTAAGGAAATTAATTTCTCCATGTTGTCCTCTGATGCATCTTGCAGAGGCATCTTTATAGAGCTTTAAATAGGGATGCTCCTGCAAACTCCTGCTTTCTTTAAGATACTTCAGAGGCTGAGTTCAGCCATCAGAAAACCCCCTGGAATCCTGAATTGCTTTCAGGCTTCTAATGGTTGTGGTGCTACAAATCTGGTAGCATTGCAGTGTCCAGCTTTATCTCCCCTCATTGATTCCATCACGTAGCCTGCGTGGTGGGGGGCAGCGCAGGGGAAATCACAAGCTGTGTCAAGCAGGCAGCATTGCAAAAACCCTTGGTTTGTAGTTTCCTCCATTCAGTAGCAGTAAAATGCTGCTGCCTCACATACCACAGATACCTGTCTATCCACTTAGAGCAACCAGATAGTGTGCTTTATGGGTACAAAGGTCAACTGGACAGGTTCATGAAAGAGAAATTAATTGAGGGTGACTAAATAGATAAAAAGGAGTCTGGCACAGGAAGTCTCTGATCCTCAAATGGCTAGCTGCTGGGAGACTGCCAGGAGGAATCGTGTGTGCTCACCCGGTTCTTGTGCTGCTTCTGAGAGATCTGCTCTCTACCACTACTGTGGGGTAGGCTGTTGGGATGGGTGATTTGTTCTGAGACAGCGTGGTGGCTCTTAGGTTTTCAGACATAACCTCCTTCTCCACAAGAGAAGATATTACAGCATGGGCACCTGTTTTAAAGCAGCTGTGACCTTGTTACTGGAAGGATTAAGATGTAAATCTGGAGAACCTGATCCTGATATGCACTTTATTTTGA
This sequence comes from Brachypodius melanocephalos, assembly GCA_013398615.1. Taxonomy (NCBI): domain Eukaryota; kingdom Metazoa; phylum Chordata; class Aves; order Passeriformes; family Pycnonotidae; genus Brachypodius; species Brachypodius melanocephalos. The sequence continues at coordinate 1,786,941 of VZSR01001831.1, read as the reverse complement.
AGCTTTCTCTCTCTCAAACCTAAAAGTATCAAAAGCTTCACCTGCTTCTGGGGCTCCTACTTTCTCTCTTGCAGTGAAATGATAAAATTTACATAGGTAAACTGGGAAAATGGCTAATTTGAGAGTAAAAAATATTTGTCCTTAATTCTTGCTGTCGTTGCCAGGATCAGTACTAGCCTAATTGTTGCAATCCAGGCCTAGCTCCTGGCTTGACAGATGATGTAGGAAGTTGCTGCTGTCATTTTCCAAGAGTGCCATGGTTGTGTGTGTTGAGCCCATAGGTGCAGCCTAAAGCCGGGGAGCTTGGGTAGGTTTCCACAAGTTCACCAAGACAATGCAGCGGCCCCAGGGCCCTGGTTAAATGTTAACAGCCTGCTGCCAGCAGTGTGTCTGCAGGGCAGTGAGCAGGTACTAGTGGCTGCAAGTTCAGCATGCTCTAATTGGCAACACTAACCTGCCTTGGCATGCTCTCATGTGTCTGTTTCACCTCGTTACAGCTTGCTTTGGGACTGCTGCATGTTCCCTGTGTTTTTGTTGTCTTAAGTATATTGGAGGTAATTTTGTAGGCTTAACTCTCTGACTGTGAATTCTCCTTTGTTGTTTTAAAATATTCTGAGGCAGATATGTTGTTTGCTTTTGCCCTTAAAATTCAGGTGAGCAGTCTGTCTTACATGAACCTTACATTTTGTAGGCATTTATAGCTGGTTTAATTATTCCTGTGCTGTTTGCTGTGACTCGGAAGTGGAAATGCCCAGTGAGCTCATTAACTTTTGAAATCCCGACATGTTAATGCACTACCTACTTAGGTGCTTAATTAGCATAGTAACTAGGTAACTGGGCTTCGAGTAAACTATGCCTGAGCTGGCATCCTGTCGGGGTAGAAGCGGGCACTGTGAGTCGCTGCTTGATTGGCAGCGAGCAAGGCGTTTCTCACAGAGAGAGGGTTTTCTCTCCAGGTTAATGAAGACTGCAACAAAATCAGCAAATGTAGCTGCTGGGCTGACAGCCCCCAGGTAGGAGCAGGAGCTGTAGGACACCTGAGAGATTACTCTGTCTTCCTCCCTACCTACCAACTGTGCTGCTGGACAAGCACAGGGGCATGCAGGCACTGTGCTGGTGCTGGGCTCTTCACTTCTTGGGACTCTGTGCCAGGTTCCCTCGCTGCCACTGCTGCTTCTGCACCATTCAGAGGCTCTGTTCCATGTTAGATTAGGGAATACCCCATTGGGCAATTGGATTTAATGGAGCTGAACTTCACTGTGACAGTTGTCCTTGTGGTCTGTTGCTACCTTGCTGTGGAGTCTTGTGTCATTGCTAGCTTTAGGGCTGGGAGCCATAGAGGATTGCACCAGTGCCCTGGTGACCAGTTCCCAGTCAGAATTGGGCAGAATTTGTGCACAAGAGAGTCTGTGCGAAACTGCCTTGAAGGTGGCAGAAGAATTTGTTTCTCACCAGTTTCCACTTAAACTGGACACTTCATAAAGGCCTCATGTATGTGTTTAAAAGGGTTAGTGTGTCAGAATTAAATCATCTTGAGGGAAATTTATACAGCTACAGTGCCTTACATACCCCTCAAATCCTGTTTTACCTCCTAAAACGTTATGTAATGCCTTGGCCTTGTGTGTAGGTGGGAATTTCACCCAGTGTGAGCAGGTCTAAAGGAACATGTGTGATCCTGTGAAGTTGGTAACACATAGGGGTGACTTAATCCCCTGCTGAAATACAGCCACAGCAAACACCTTTTCCCTTCCAAGAGGAAATTAAGAAGAATATCCAAATATCCACTTGAAGACTGAAGACATGCTTTTAGCAAGGGAACTATAATGACAGAAATAGCATTCCAGCCAGGATACCTGCTGCTGTAGTGTCTCTGTTCCTGGGTTTCCTCCTCAGCAGGATATGTTACATTTCTCTTGCTTGTGTGAGGAGCCTGGGATCGCTTCAAGATGGTGGAGTTGCTCAGCAGGAGAGTTATGTGCCACTACCGTTTCCTGTTCAAATGCATTTCCTCCTGTTATTGACTGACAAGGAGAAGGAAGGGAATTTTTCAGAAAGGCTGGAAATGAGCCTTCGACAGCTGCTTTCCAGATTGTAGAGAAAACAACTGATTTTTTTTAAAATTTTTTTTTATGTTCTCAAAATATGAGTTTGCCCACTGACACTGCAGTGTGTAACACCCTAATGTGGCAGAGGTTTCTGAGAGGCAAGTGAAGAAAGACTTCTTGGTGTGGGAGCTCTCTCAGCAGGAACTCTTGCAACAAGAAAGGGTTAAAAATTGCCCAGGGAAAGCTGAAGGCCACAAGAATAAGCTCATGTGGTTATGCCACAAGGAAACTTCCAGCCCTTAGGGTTGGACTGAAACAAAACCCATTTTTGTCACTTTTCTCTCTGGCTCTCTGTGGGAGCATGAGGCTGTGGAAGGGCTGAATATGGCAAGAGAGATGATCTTGTTGAGTGTTCTAGCTCATTGGGTTGTGCCTTTAGTGTGGTGTTGTATCACTATGAAGTTTTTTGAGGGGAGGGAGTTTGTTTTTTGGTTACTTGCAAAGGCCGTGTCTTGAAGACAGCTGCCTGCTGGACAGTGGAGTACTGGGCATGGCAGGCTTGGAAATAGAGTCTTTTGAACCAAAATGTGAAAATCCTGAGATCTATGCAAGTAGAAGGGAGAATGTAGAAATGCTAGGAGGTCAGATCAATCTCTCACACAGTCCTGCATCAAATGTATTTTTTTCTTTTTATTTTCCTTTTTTTTTAATTTAAAAATATTTAAAACTTTAATGGTTATTGAAGTGAGTTTGCTGTTGTGGATTTTTTTTTTTTTTTTTTTTTTTTTTTTTTTTTTTTTTTTTTTTTTCCATAGGCAGTAGAAGAAGAAATGAAAAGCATTAACAGCCTTGCAAGGTCACTGGGACCTGAGCAGAATTATTAACTGGTTCTCTCTCCGTCAGGCACTCTCTATTCACTGTATCACAAGCTTGAAGCCAGACCTTATTTTACTAAGCAAAAAAATGGTCCTTTTGTTGCTGTTTTTCCCCTAGTGTCATCTCTCATGGTTGCCAGGGGAACCAGTGTGTATCCTTTCAGCATAGGTTATTGGGCCTCAGGAAGGAAGTGCTCCAGTGCTGGCCTGCTATTTTTATAGAACCGTTACATAATACAATCTATTAAAGCTTCCTCTCGGTGTTTTATGGCACAAAGGGGAAATTAAGTTTGATGACTCCTAAATGTTTGATGGAGGATGTCAGGTGACTTCTGGATTGTTTTGTGCTTGCCGCATAGCAACAATATTTCTGTGTGCAATTCAAGAAGAACAAATATACATTAGTGCCCTGGGCAATATTTGCCTGCATGCAGATCACCAGAGGAAATTGAATTCTAAGCAGAGCAAGTATAAACAGTGTAAAAGTGCAGGGTGCGATCAGCTAGAGAGGGTGAGACGGCAGAGTAGTTGATGTTTTGACAGCATAAGGAAAAGAGGCTTAGAGGAATATATTATTTTCTTTTCCATATTCTATTGTACTGCACAGAAATTGGGAGGTGCCACAATCCATTGGCAATCACTGTATGAATCTGCAACATGCATATTGTAGTAGCTCTTTACTGACACTGATTTCTCAGGATTGAGTGCTAGGAGAGAATGGGGATTAAGGCTTTGGCATCACAAGCCTTGATTATTTTCAAGTAAGAGAAAACTGTGTAGAGTCAGTGGTGTTGGTTATATGTGAAACTTGAACAGCTCCCATATATATTCCCCTCCTAGGTATGTCTCACAGGCATACTGACTGTTCAGAGATATATTTAAAAATGAGTAGTCTGGGATTGAATACCTGGCCAGAAAGAAATTTCTGCTCAGAGACTGAGGGCTCACAGTTCCTTCAGCTCCTTCTTTTCAAGGTCAGGTCGACGCTGTGTCTTGACTGAGCCATAGCTCCAAGTGAAAAGATTTAGCATGCAGATGAGATGCAGTGAAACAACATTACTGCACAGCACTTGCTCCAGGGGAACTGTCCACGTGCTTGCACTTGGCCTACACCAAATATGAGATAATTCAAGCCAGATTAGCCATCAGTGTCTGTTCTTTGTCTGTTGCACGTATGCAATGTATGATTCTCATAAGTTTTTAGTTGCCAGTATGACAACTGTATTGTACCTGAGCCCAGATTTAGCATGGATCTGGAGTTTCTAGTATGGATGACACACAATCAGAGGTAGCTTTGTGCTGAGTCCTCAGTGCTGTCCTTTGAAAGAAGGAAATAATGGGAATGTGAGTGACAAGATTGCAGGCTTTTTGGAAAGAACAGGAAAACATCCTTCTAAAAACCTTGAAGTGTGGGGGGCTAGACAGCCTCCTGATCTTTACTGCTTGTGAAAGAAAGGTGTCATTTCCCCTTGAAACTGAAAGCTGCCAAGAAAATATAACTTAATTTCTATGCAAGCAGAAATCCTATTAAAGGTGAGAATTGCGATTCAAACACTTGCATTCACAGAAGCAGCTTCCATGATATTGTGCTCTGTACTGGAGGGAGATTCATGGCTGCATTCAACTGTCCCTGCTTATTCTGGAGATGGCACTGCTCTTCCAAAACAGCAGGGAGCAAGGGAAAAATTTTCAGCTCCTTGTAACCCTTTGCAAGTAACAGAAAACCTTCTGTGCCTGTAAAATCTGTGCCACACCATTCAGGGAGGACATCTGAGATGATCCCTGCTGGGTGAATTGCTTGGTGTGACTAGGTGAAAATAAAAGGGAAAGTTACAACAGCCTAGGTCTTGATGCTTTGCTCCTGAGAAATAACAGGAGTTTGATTAATAACAAAAAAAAGAGGCATTTTTGACTGGGAGGTTATGTAGGACCCAGAGGATGCAAGATTTTACATGTCCCAGAGGAGGAGTGGAGGAGGAACCAGAGCTCAGTACAGTTTTACTAGGCTCCAGTCAGCATGTGTGCAGCACACTGCTGTAAATCCATGGCCATGATTTAACGTGAAGATTAGAGCTTGCTAGGAATTTTCCAAGAAAACGTTTTTTCATCAAAACTTTTCATGGAAACTTGTCGCTTTGGATGAAACTTTTGCGTGGAAAAATTTCTGTGATCTGGCACCGGGTTCCTGTAGAAAGCCAGAGCAGAGAGCTCAGAATAGCCAATACCCTGGAGGGTAAATCTTTTCCTGGGAATGCAGGATATGTGCCTGCCAAACATGAGGTCTTGATTCTCAGGTTCCTGTTCCTTCACTGTTACAAGCTCTGACTACTGGGCTTTTGGCTGTCCTGTGTGGATGCCTCTTTTTCAGAGGAGGGGTTGGAGGGTACATCTCCCACTCTGTCTCCTCTTTTGTGTCCTGATGCAGAAGAATTTGTTGTGGTAATCCTAAAAATGTTAGCAGGACAAGAAACATGCTTCCCACCCTGTCCTGGGGTGATGCATTTTCACATGTTCCTACCATATGCAGTTTCTATTGTCCTGTGGCATGTTTGTAGGCTGTGGGTCAGGCAGGATTCAATCTATCCAGTCCTGATCACTCAGACTGGTGGCCAGGGTGGAGAAGGTGGGTCGTTACTCTTGTACATCACTGCTTGGACTGCCTCTGCACTGGAACTGGGCTCTATCAGGACGATTTCTTAGCCAGCTTCAGTCTGGACCAGACACTTGAAATAGGTCTCCAGACACTCACCTAATCTCAGCTTTGAAAGTTTTTCTAATTTATTGTCATTTCTGATGTAAGCTGTAGCTCCTCAAAGGACAAGGCTTTGGAGAGCCTGAGCCAGATGACTAGCTTAGCTCCACCAGGTGATAATTTGTCTTGATCCTTTTAATTAATCCTTAATTTAAATAAAGTGGAACAACTTTAGGAGAAGGCGCTGAAGTACCTTTCTAGCCTCACAGGTATGACCTTCCTTGGGCAGACAGGTGACCAATTTGAATCCTCTGTGATCTGGACCTAACAAATAATGTTATCTTCAGTTAATTGGTCTTTCCCACTCCTTTCCTCAGAGTTGTGTCTCTGATAAGAGACAACTTGTTAAAACTACAACTAACTTGCAAAATTTTTGGTATTGATGAAAAAGTTATTTCTGAAGGAAACTGAACTAATGAGCATATATATTTTAATGCTCCTGGTCTTGTGCTGTCCAGAATGAAAATGCCCAGTGAAGAGGGAGTGAAGCAGCAAAGGAAATTGGAGAAGATACTTCCTGTGTTTGCTTTGAAAGCAGTGATGCAAATAAAACTCATTTGTTTTCAGAAGGAACCTCTGGAGGAAAACAACTGTCGGCAAGGACGTGCAAAATGTAGAGCTAGAATTATCTGACTTTGTCCTGTCAAATGTTAAGCCAAACAGGAAGGTTTATTTTTCTCCTTTCTTTTTTTTTTTTTTTTTTTTTTTTTTTTTTTACTTTTGGCAACTACTTCCCTAAGCTTCCTATGGGGTGGAAATGGGCAATAAATAGCAGGGTATCTAATGGCATCATTCCAGGCCTCCCAGCTACTGGCGTTGGCAAGGAAATGGCTCTCCTTTTGCTTCCTTCTTATTTTTAGAGCGCTGAGTTTTCAGGGGGTGGAGGGAGGGTCGGCTATTATCAGTGAGAGTCAAACCACAGTGGCTGCTTTCCACAGGGCTCTTACTGTCCTGCCAAACTGGAGGAAGTTGGGCTCATATAATTCACACCACCAGCGGTTTTGCCTTGTAAGCAAGACTTCCTTTAAATCTAAAATACATTCACGTGCACACAAAGCTGAACCCTCTCATTCCTGTAGGACCCCTGCTCTAAGTATGTCCACATTTTTGTCTTCTGACCTCTTTTTTTTTTTCTTTTTTTCCCACTGCCACTTCAAGTTTAGAAATGCTCACTGGAGAGATGAATTGCAAACAGAACCAATGTTGCTCTTGGAAGAGTTGCTCAAAGAACAAGCCCTGGGAACAACAGGCTGCAAAAACAGTCTTCTCTGTGGTTTGATGACTTCCATATAAAAATGATCTCCAAAATTCTATTTTGAGCTTGGTGTATTTGAAGCTGATTTTTTTTAAAGAATTGTCAGTCATACAAATTGTAGAAAATACAACTGGATTTATTAAAAATCAAAGGGATTTGTTTGTCATGAGGTGATAAAAAGAACCAAAAATACCAAATGCTCTTTCCAAGTTTTGGAAGTAAAGCTTTTTCTCTTGTGAAACTTTAGACACTATTCTTAGTTTTTACACTGGGGTGCTTGATTTTCATTTTAAATTTGTAAACCAGCTTAAATAATTCAGAATTCATTCACACATGATGGGCTTATATATTATAGGCTTATATTTGTATTTGGCTGTGGAGCAGGGCTTTAAACTAGAGACGTTCAGCTTGGTTTTGATTTTGACATGGACATTTTAAACACCCCTATTTCTACAAACTTCATATGAGAACAATTTTTTCTGCACTTTGTTGCGTATCTTGTACTTAGAGCAATCATGGCTGGAAGTTTTGATCTGCAACAAGTCCCCTGGGTTTCTCCTTCCCCAGAGAGGACTTGGGTGTACCAAATTCCTTCTGAAAGCTTTTCCAGGGTTATCTCCTGACTGTTGGTCTCAGGAAAGGGTCTAGCATACATCTTGTAGTAGTGGATTCTGTGGAGATACCCTGGTCTGGACTGTATTCTTCCAGGTTGTATGCAAACACAGGCTCTGAAATTTCTTCTAGTAAAGGAAAGACTGATTCCCAGGCCAGATTTGTAACTTTACTTGAAGCCTTGAGGCACAATGCAAGGCATGATACTCGATACCAGAGGAGTGGGTAAGGGAAAACTGGAGCAGAAATATCTGCTTACACATGTTCAAATTCTGTTGGTCCAGGTTGCACCATGGAGTTTAATCATGGTAAGGATCTTTCAAATGTGGCCTAGGTGGTTTCTAAAGAAAAAATCCATAGTCATGAAGGTGTTTCCAGGTGGTTTGCTAAGTCTGTGCTAACTGATCTAGCGCCTTGGGCATGTGTCAGTCTGGGATTTGGCAAGACCTTAGCTGAGGCACAGCATTTTACAATCACATGGTTCTAGGAGAATGGTTCCATAATCCACAGTACCTTGTTATTTCCTATAGTTCCTGATGCAAAGACTGAGGAGGACCCCAGGACTGGCCAGCCTTGGAAAGATGTGATGCTGAATTGATAGTGCAAGTTTTTTTCACTTGTGCTTTGTGTAGTAATGTGGGAATGTAGACTTTAACCAATGAGTTTTACATAATTTGCACTTGAACTCCCACACAGATTCAGTTTGAACCTGAGCACAGAGACATTTCTGCTTTTGTGTTGTGATACTTTCGTACAAACCTAAACATTCTACTCATTGAGGTTATTTTTAGCTTTTTTTTGCCAGATAAAAACATCCTCAGCTGTGAACAACTAGGAATATTGCCACAAAGCAATGATTTATTACTATTATTTTTTATTTTGATGATAAAACAAAGACTCCTCAAAAAGATTAAAAACCCTTGGTTAGTGTGTTTATCCTGAGACCACTGAGTATGTGCTGTAAAAAAATCCCTGTAGCCAAAGTGTCACTTTGATTTCTGGAAGAACACAATCTAATTACTGTGTCATTTCACTAAAATACTCCTATTTGTGCAGTTTTCTTGGTCGACTTGGGTTCCAAGAGGCCTCTTCTCCATGCAGTTTGATGCTATGAGTAGGTAAGCATGATAAATCAATTATAAACTTGCTTTACACTCAACTTATGATGTTCTGCTCTTTAGAATGTATTAAAGACATAAAGGATTTAATAGTCTTCTGTCCTTAATTCTCATTCATGTCCACTTTATAATAGTCTTTTGAAAAGTCTAAATTGATTTTTATTACAGAGTTTACAAGTATCTGTAGTGAAATATTGCTTCTATCAAAGGCTAATTTATGATGTGAAGTTTCTTATAATAATGAGATTTATTTGACATATCTTTAAAGGTTTAAGGGCTCTTTCCGCCCTTCCTTTTGTCCCTGAGAGTCCTGGTTTACTGGTATAAGGCATGATGTTTCCTGAATGATAACATTAAATGTATTATCCTCCTGGTGTATTTGCCTAGGAATTGTGATAGAGAAACCCTTTTGGAAATCTCTTACTGCTGAGAGGAGGAGACTTGGGCTAAACGATATTTAGGGATAAAGTATATTTTTTGTATCCGTGGACCATTCTGAAATATAGTGCAATTTGTTAAGTGATTACTTGGCTAATTTTTTGCCAAACGTGAGGTGCATATTTTTCAGCGTAGATTAATAAAACGTGATATTACATAGGAACATGCAGCTTTCTGTATAATATTGATAAATATAAGGATAAAGTACAGTATATATGTGACTTAACTATGGCTGCTGAAATAAGTAATCTCTATATAGTGAGCCCTTTAATGACCTTCAAGGTGAAAGTATTTACTGTTTCAAAACAAAGCAAAGAAAAATAGTTATGATTTTTCTCCCCTATTGGGATGAACTGAGCATATTCCATTTTACAGAACATTCCATTTTACAGAACATATAACTTGTCATGCAACTGCTAAATCTCTTTTAAATATATATATATTTTCCTTCTATAAAACCTGCATAAACTGCTTTATGTGTATCTGTCACAGGCAACAGTTAAATTCAGATATTTACCACAGGTATCATTTGGTCTTCTAACAGGCACAGGGAGACTTTGAGGGAAGTACTGTGGAAGATGATTTATTTTCGCACCATTTAATGCCACTGTCCTTATCTTTCCTTAGAAACAGGGCCTGGATTTCCTCCAAGTAGAAATTTTCTACTAAAAGGTGAGGCTTAAACTATGGTTAAAGAAGCAGCAGAGGAAAGAACATAAAAATAATGTGGCCAAATTCTCAGTGGTGTAGGTCCATTAGAGCTGGTGGGATTTGACCACTGAGGATTTGTCCCGTTAACAGTAAGTCCCAGCCAAGCGTGTGTTTGCTCTGAAGATCTAGGCCAACACATTTGGCTACCTCCAACACTCTACTGCAATTTGGGATGTCTTGGACATTAATTTATGAAAAAAGAATAGGGATTCATGAAATTGGATCCATGTTAGGGAGTAGACACGGAACAGTTTCTTGCTCTGATGTTTATTATCTTACCCCATTTTCAATTTGTTAGTTTTGATGGAGGTTTGTAGGCTGGGGTTGTGAGCAAAATGGAGGTAAAAGTTGCACTGAGAAGATCAGACAAATCTCATTTTAAAGTGTTAAAACTTGTAGATTCTGATATGCACAGTTTTTGACAGTTAGGTTTGAAAACTACCAGGTACTAAAGGACATTTCTGTCCCTCAAAGGAACACAAATATCTTCTGATAGATACAAACTCTGACGGGCAATTACTGTGTTTGCATCCCATATATATATTTTTTTTCACCTTCTTTAAAAGTAGAACTACTCTAAGAGCTGGAAACTTCTTTATGCAGCACCTTTATGTGAATTTTTCTTTTCTTTCCCTATAGTAAGAAACAAAGACAACCCTTGGGTGTGTCCAGACATCTCAGTGACCTGAAAACAGAGCAGATTTATGCTGCTGTAATTTATTTGAAGCCTTGTCATCTGCCTTTAGTTTTGCAGAGAGATGCTAATCTCCTCAGATTTTGTGTACTGTTAGTACATGTAAAAAGCTGTCCAAAATGTTGGTATCAGCATTGTTCCATGACATTTACAATGAAAGTTTCAAAACATATTTGCACTAGTTTAGAATAAATTTTACAAATTGATTTCAACCTTTGCAAGTATTACTATCAAAAAAACCCCAGGATAAATATTTAGAATTTTGATTCTTGGATGTGAGCAGTACAATGTGAACTGAGTGTGTAATAACAAGTAAGAAGTTCTGTGTGTTGAAAGGGACATTTCCTGTGAGACTGGTTTGTTAATTTGGTCAAAAGTCTGTGGGATGGGAGAAATAACACTTTCTGATGAAATGAAAAACTTAAATGAGAACTTTCCACTTGGGTTGAATTTCTAGGCTGTCTTTAAAAAACACTAAAACTTACTGAACTGAGGAAAGAGTTTAGTTGCCAAAACCAAACAAAATTTAACTCTGCATGTAAACTGGAAACTCCGATTAAATTGGAAATTGTTCATTTTCCTAAAATGCTTTTGTGTGGGCTGGGAAGTGGGGGTATAACTTCCTGATCAGCTCTAACACAGGCTTGCAGTGCTGCTGCTTTTTATACTTGCAGGCAGCCGGAACTGGTGACTAAGGTTTCGCTAATAGTGCAAATTCTATGAGCTGGTTGTTTGTGAGCATGTAATTGACCTTTGCTGGCAAAGTGATGTGGAGATAAGGAAAGGGAAAGGATAGATTTCAAGTCACTTCTTTTCTCCAGCTTGGAGGAGCACACACCAGTGCTGCCTCTTGTTTTAGAAATCCTTTAAGCGCCGTTTGTAGTAATTATTTCAGTAGCACATAAGGCAATTAATTGCATGTGTAACAGTGCCTGCTTCATTGCACAGGTACCAACACAAAGTTATTCAGCAAACACCCTCAGCACTGAGGAGGCTCCTTATCTCCAGTGATGATAGTAAACATATAATTTTATGCCGACAAGCTGTGCCCCTAATTCCTTACTATCCATGGATTCAAAGCAGGCTTTTCCTGAGCAGTCTTCAGATAAATGAATCAGATAAAGATATGGAGAAAACCAAATTTATCACTGCCTGCCACATTATTTGTGTTTTCTTAGGAAGTGGGATTTCTTCCCAAGTAGAAACTATGAATTTAACAATGACAAATGGGGGGAAAAAGTTGAGACAATTTTTTCAATTCAATTAGGGATGTATATGCACCTTAGGTTGTGAACCTAAATTTCCACCTTGATTCGCATCATTCTAAATTTGGTAATATCAAAGGAAAACTTGGTTTTGTGGGGGAAAAAGATCTTACTTGAATGTTATCAACCACTGGCAAATTCAACATAATTCCTGACTTTGTCCAGTGACTTGAAATAGCTGAATGACACCAGAGTTAAGTGTAAAGCTGCCAAGCACAGAAGTTGCAACTCTGCTTTGAAGGATGGTGGTTTCCAGTTTGGTAGATATCACTGGGACTGAGAAATGCTGCTGTTTACAAAGGAGAGGGGAAATAAAGTTTAGCCAGGGGAGAGGAGGAAAACTGCTGCAGCCATTTGTTATCTTAAATACTCCAAATCCTTCTCAGCTGTGGAGGAGCCAAAGATCCAATTCTGCCTTCCCGTAGATTTTTTTGTAAATGCTCCATTCATGGCAGCATCCACAGTGGCTCCAGTGGCTGAGGGAAGTGTGTGTGTTTTACTGCCACGTGGCAGCCTTGGTATTGTTTCATATCCCTGGCCAATCTGGCTCTTTTATGTACAGTTCTGGTCTGGATTTTTTTGGCAATAGGTCCTGAAGCCAGTGTGTGTTGTACAAGAGCAGGGTTGATTTTCTGTCCATGGCAGGAAAGACCCAAGCATCTGTTCAGAGTGAGGAGGAAGGACAATTCTGAGGTGCTGAATGTCCTTTGCCTATGTTCAAGTCCGCAGTGGCAGTGCCTTCCTTGTGCTTGTAGGGCTGTGCCCAGAAAGCGTTTTCATTTCAGTGTGGCAAAGGTAGGAAGTGAGGACAGGCTGTTTTTCTCATTGTGTTTATTCAGCCGTCTCTCGTTTCTGAGGACCAGGTTCAGGAGCAAGGTACTGCGCAGTCAGCTTCTCAGCTTGCTGATGCTTGCACTCGCCTTCCCCTGTGACTCATTCCAAACACATCTTGTTCATTCAGGAGGGTAATTTTCTATTTCCACTTTGGTGCACTTCTCCTCCTCCTCCTCCTCTGCTCCCTCCTTCCAAATCTAAAATGTCCTGTCAGCTGCTGTTTATCTGATGGTTCAAATGTCCATGCTTGGTTTATTTCTCCCCGTCGCTACGGTTTCTCCTTCTATTCCAAAGGCTGTTTTAGTTGTCATTTCTATTCCCCTGTCAGCAGCATTCTTCATAGTCTCTGGCTCAGGCAGTCTGTCTACATCGTTTTCTTTAGAGGTGTTTTTGTGCTAAATGAGTGCCTCCTAGGAAGCCCAATGTAGCATAGCATAATTAAGTGACAATATATGAGGTGCCAGTCCTTTACCAGGCAGTTAATGACTAGCTGGAAGATTTACAGGCATGAGATAGAGTCAGAGGAAATTTAGCGCTCCAGCCTGCAGTGGAGGAACAAATCCAAATTTGTTCAATTTAAATTCCAAGTTTATCAAGTTTAGAAGATATTACATGATAACATTGCCCTTGGGAAAGGGTATCCTGGGTTGTCTTGATGAGGTGGAGAGTGGCAGCAGGCTTGATTCCATTTCTTCCACTAATTATGTGGCTACATCTGGGAAGATTTTCTTGGGGTTCTCACTGTTTCCCCTCTTCATTACTTTAATTGTAATGTAGTGTACACTCATGATCTTCCCAAAATAGCCACTGTATTCTTTATCTCTTGTGCCTGCAAGCTCTGCCTTAGCATTATCTGTGTACTGATGCCCCAGGCAGGAGAAGGAAAAGTGTTCCCTTACCCCTGCCTTTGTCATCTTCAGATTCCACCTTCTTCTGGCCACAAGTCATTGCTACAGCTCTCAGGCAGTCTTTCACAGCTTGCAGAAATGAAGCACAGGGATGTCAAAAATATGCGTTGTTATTTTTAAATGTCTACACACACTGTAAATGGATAGATGTATCCCATTCCCCATTTGCCCCTGTCCCAGCCCACATGGAAAGAAATATGAAGTTTATTTACCTTGGTTTGGATCTCACTTTACATATCTGAAAGTTTTCCAGTGGGTTTTATACTTTTAAGCATATTAAATACCAGTTTTCAAGGCCAGGGTGAGTTTTGCTAGCAGAGCTTTTGGAAAGTGTAGGCATGTGGCACACAGAATATAGGCTGAGTGATATCTGTTCACATACATCTCTTTAAAAGATGAAGGGAAAAAGCCACTATCTTTGGATCAATGTCTGCAAGATTATTCCACAATAGGGTACCAAATCCTTCTACTTTTTTTCTCTTTTTTTCTTTAGCTTCCTTATGTTTCTACTCATGACTTGTTTTTTTTTTTTTTTTTTTTTTTTTTTTTTTCTTCCTCCTTCTCTTTGGTAGCAGATTACTGTGGCCACTAAGAGGTACTGTTGATACAGCTCTAGTTACCACAGTTTAGTTGCTGAAATAGAGATCTTTTTGTGTACTCTTTTTATATTTGAGCTGCTCTTTCGTTGTATCCTTTTACTAGTGGTAGTTTTTGTTTTAGTGTATTTTTGTTTTAAATGAGTAGGCTGTTAACATTAGCTTAAACATTCACTTAGCTTTATGCCATTCTGCTTCATGCCCGTGTATAAGGCAGGTGAATGTCAACACGGCTCCAATTTTCTTCCTTTACTTCTGAGTGACTGTTTTTGGAGTTGTGCAGAACACATTTGCCTCAGGGGCTGGATTTGTTTTAGCAGTGAGGTGAGCACTTCTGGTGCTGAGTGCTGGGTTTTCCTGCCTCCCTCAGCTGTGAAACTTCACCCTTAAGAAGGTTTTGTGGGGTGTGCTGGGCTTCTTGGTGCACCTGTGAGGGTTCCCCTATAAACTGGCTGAATATAAATTTGTTATTAAATTAATTTGTTATTAAATTTGCCCTAAGTTGTGTATTAAATATATCTTGGTGGTGCTTGTGCACCAGAGGTGCTGGAGAGAGCTTGTTTTAGCTCATCTTGGCTCCTTTCTATTTGTGAAGTAGTCTGCTTGAAATCACGCTTGTTAAATTTCTGGTGTTTCATATTGAAGAGTATTATTTTTGTCTTCAGTTTTTCTCTGTGAGTTCCATGTAAAAAGGAAAAAAAAGCCATAATCCACATGAACATCTCCAGGAAATAATTCTGCTATGGGAAAAAGTTGGGATATTTTCAAAAAATAGGAGTAAAAATGTTTGTAAAAGTTTAGTAAACAGAGTTTTAGGAGGAAGTCTTTTCCGATTTTTCAAGTGTCACTAACTTCCTGTTGAAACATACTCCAGATCTGAATACATGCTGGCATTTAGATGTCAAAGTGCTACAGAGTCCAATGACAAAGTGACTTGGAAATTTCAGCTTTGGATGCTTTAGGAACTTCCTTTTCCCCCACTTTCTCCCATCCAATGTTTGTGGATGCCTATATTTAAATAAAATTGTGTACTGTCAGCTCTTAAATAAAGGATAAATTGCTGTGGATCTCTGCTTTCTCCCAAGTTCAGCCTCTTTCTCCCATCAGCATATCCTGTGCCTTTTGCAATTCCTTTTCCACCTCACACTTTTGATTCCTTTAATTTAACACCAGTCTACCCACATGCATTTTGAGGTTGTCATATGCCATAATGGAATTTTCCCTTGACTTAACTGCATGATCGTGAGCAGCATCTGAACCTCCAGGGGAGTCAGACTCTCCAAGGAAGTGTGTCCAAATGCATGTCAATTTATTTATCAAGTGTTCACACGTGTATATCGCTGCCCTCTCCTGCATGGAACAGGTACTGCTCCAAGATGTGCCTCAGGCCATTTTATGGGGAACATAAGAGCTGTGTCAGCCTCCTGCTGAAGGAAAAGGGTCTTGTGATTTTAGCCTGGGAGATGTTCCTGCGAAGCTCAGGGTGCCTGTGGTGAGCACTTTAGAGACAGCATGGCCAGATCTGAAATTCAGAGAACTTCAGTGCATGTTTCCACAAAATTAAGAGTCTTTTGAACAGCGCTCATTTCTAGTTGCAACTGAAAAGGGCATTTGGGAATCTGGGTGCTCTTTGTTACTTTCTGGAAAATTTGCTATTTATTGCCATATGTCTATAGAACATTGTTGAAACCGACTGAGTCATAGTGCCTGGAAATGTCAGGAGGCATATTGAGTAGCAACACAAAGTTAGGAGTAATCACAGCAGAAGCAGAAATTCTGTTTAATTCTGAGGCTATGAACACAACAGCTGTGCGAGAGCCACAGGGCAGGGAGCTCCTCGAAGGTAGTGCCAAGTGGGGACCAGATGGTGTGCGGGATTGGTAAAGCGTATGAAGTTATCTGCCTGTAGGTTATGAATTCAAGTGCAGCTCAGGATGTTAAGCTGGTTAAAATTTATGTTTGTCTGCAGCCCCTTTGGTACAGAGTGTTTTGAAAATTGGTTTGCTTGTTTAGGGAATGAAGGTGGACACTTTTACAAAAAACAAGCCAAAAAAAAAAAAAAAGAAGAAAAAAGGATGGGGAAAGAGGTTGTCCTGATTTACCAGCACCAACTAGCATCTAGCATCCTTTGATTCCTTTGTAAAAAGATTCATTCAAGAGTGAAATGTAGGAGCTGAGACATTTTTAGCACAGATTGTGCTCTTTGCCTTCTTTAAGGCCGGAATGTGGAAAATGGTTGTAACCAGGCTCCTAAAATTGAGACAAGCTCTTGGTCATAGAATGAATCACAGAACAGTTTGGGTTGGAAGGGACCTTTAGGATCATCTAGTTCCAACCCTCTGCCGTGGGCAGGGACACCTCCTGCTAGACCAGGTTGTTTAATATCCCATCCAACCTTGCTTTGGTCTATTTTATACTGTGTGAAATTAAACTTTTTCTTGTCTAGAAATAGATGGATATTCGCAAATTAAAGGAGGGTTGGGGCCGGAAGAAAGTTGTGGTGTTTGTAACTGATTTTCATTGCAGGGGCTGTCTCTCCAGAGGCTGTATTCCCAGAACAAGGAGGGAGGTAACATTAACACCGACAGAATGAGATGGGAAATGTCACTTTGAGTGGTTTATACCCTCGGTGTGGATTCATTGGGATGGAAATAGAGAAGGAATTATTAACACCCTTCTCCTCAGCTATGCTTTAGCAGGTTCCCATTTTGTAGGTTCTGGATGGTATTAAGGTGTGCTGGGGAGGTGCAATGCTCTTCTGGGGTCACTATGCAGGAATGGAGGCAGCCACCAGGGCAAAATGGGAGGGCAAAATGCCATGTGGAGGTTCAATCTCCATGGTCATACCTAGGCTGAGCCTATATGTGCAAAATACGTGAGGCAGCCTTGGTTGTAATCTGTGACCTCTGAACTGGAAGTGGAAAATGGATGGAAGGATCAGGAATTTGGGATGATGAGGGCACATTTGGAGTAGGATTAATTGAGTAAGCCACTGCCAAATGGCTTGTCCTGGCCAAGACTCACAGATAAGAGGCAGAAGGGTGATGGTTTGAAATGGAAGGGTGACAAAAATGTGGCAAAATGAACAATTTGCCTTAATCACTTTTAACTACAAAAACAATCCTCTGTGATTCTTGCAAACATCTGCCATCAAATTTCAACTCTGACAGCCAGATGTCGAGGTTTGTAATCACAAACTGTGAGATTGAGCAGCACGTCCTGTATCCTATGTACCCTGCTAATCAAACCTGACTTGTGTGTTCATCAATTGTCTATCTCTTTTTAAATTTTTTGATTTTTTTTTGTTGTTGTTATTATTGTTACTTTTGACTTTTTGTTTTTCACATTCTTGACCTCAGTATGTCTAAGCTCAATTTTTTTTTTCATCTGACAGAGTTCTGCATCTAAAGTTTTGGGGCAGTGATGAGCAGAAATTTAAGAGGCAAAAATTAATTGTTGATTCTTTTGACACATGGTAAATGCCTTGCTTTTTTAATTTTCAGCTCAGACTTTTCAGTTGATGTAAGAGGATGGACTTGAAATGTTTTTAGCTCGGCCTTGCAGATTAATCCAGGCATTTCAATGGAGCTTTTGTACATATTGTTAATATGGTCAGTTAATGGAAGTGAAGCAACTTAGATGAGTAAGTTCTGATCTCCAGAAGGTCATGGTGATTAAGCATGACCAACTTGCAACTGAATAAGATGACATGAAATCTGTTAAACAATGTGTTTGGTGTCACAATATTTTGTGAAATTTTACTATGAAGATAATATAAAGTAGTTCTTAGTTATATGTGTCTACTGTGTGAATCCAGCATTGGTTTGATTGTCTTTCACTTCATGTTGCTGTTTTCCAATTCATCTCACTGTTTTCATGGCTATCACTTAGAAAACACTTTTGCAAGGTGGGTGATTCTGTGTGAGGGACAGCTGCAGAGAATCTAGGTGTGCCAAGCAAAGAATTGCTTGATGAGATATGACAGGGGAGAAGGGAAAAGATAAACAGAAACAATTTTTCATGGCAGTTGACACAAATCTTTGTGCTGATCAGAACCCACAGAATGGCAAATCACACTGAGTTACTTAAAAGCAAGATTCTAGCTTCTCGTGTTGCTGCCCATTTCATGCCACTTAAAATTGTGCCTGTATACGGAATTAGTGAGTATTTCCTATATCTATATATCTATATCTATATATATATACATATTCTGATTTGGTTTTTAAGAGGTAACTTTTTCAGTCTTTGGAGGCTTCATGTTGGTTCTATAACATTATTTCTGTATTTGAGAAGGTGTGTACAATACGGCTTGTATGACAAAATGCAGTTGCATTTCTTACTTGGGAGGATAACAATTTCCTTCCAATGATGGGGTTTCAATTTCTGATACATCAGCGAGTCACATCAAAAATGTTGAACTACAAATAAGCTTAAGAGAACTGAACAACATGTCTAAGGTTCTGAATGTAGAAATAGCAAACAGAGGCATAATACCTCCTATTATGCTTGGGCCTTTGGAAACAGAACATGCCAGAAATATCGCCTGCCTTTGTTTTTTGGCATGGCTAATAAATCACTCCAGTCAACTGGATGTTCCTTTGGAAGGTTACAGTAAGTCATGGGCCTGGACATAAGCCAATGTTTCTTTCTGTGAGGCAAATCTTAAAAGGTACAAAAAGACTGTGTTGGACTGTTCTCATTTTCCTTGTGGACACAGTCTGCTCCCAAATGGGGGAGCCACAAGAGGGCAATGGGTCTTTTATACAAGAAGGATGTAGGAAACCCCTCCCCAAGATAATTCAGTTAATTCCCTCAGACAATAGTAGAAAGTAATCAAAAAATCCCCAGTTGAGTGAAAGCAGAGAGGTATAACCTGCAAGAGCTGTGCTCACGTCTGCAGACTTACTCATAGGGCTATGTGCTTGTTATTTGCTTAGTGGTTTTGGGAAAGTTGTTTGTGTTTATAGTCCACTTCTTAAGTGAAGAACTCCTCATTCTTGTATGTAGCTCTTATGCTCCTGTGCTAGATTTATTATCAAGCTTACTGCACAATTGGCACTTGGAGTGTATCTGGATGTACTCAGATCCAGATGAGAACTACTTACCCAGCTACTCAATTCCACTGGTATATCCCTCTTCTTCTCTTCCTTCTTTCTCCCCCATCCCTTTTTTTTTTTCCCCTTTGCTTTAAAGTCTGAACAAAGTGTTTTGAAAAAGTTTGAAACATAGATTCTGAAGCTTGGTTTCTGATTATCCAGGAAAAATTATTCAAGTACTCAAGAAGCATACAGGCATTTCATATTTCAATACTCCCTACCAAAGTAATATATTCCCTTTCTATATGTCCACTGTTTTAGATGAGTAGAGGCAAACATAAACACAAGGATATACATTGGTTTCATCTATTAGTAGTTACTTCCAGAAGCTAGCTTGAGTGAGAAAACAAAAACCATGCAGTCTCCTGACCAGGACTATGGCAATGTGAGGAAGGGCTCTGCTCTGCTGGCTGGTGCAACGTGAATGTGCTGGAAAACTGCAGTCACTGCAAGAGCTGAATGTCTATTTAGGTAAAAACATATTTTTTAGAAACATGGAGCTTGCTCTGGTGGGTCCCAACCTTGCTGTGTTTACTGATGTGTAGAAAAATCATTAAAAGATGTGAAAGCATGCATAGGAGTCTCTTGGTTATTGAGGTGGAAAGAAATATTTCTCCAGCTTTCAATGACCTTGTGAGTCAAGCCTCATTCTATCATAAAAAAAAAAAAAACTAGGAAGGAAGTGAGCTTTCTTGAATTTCAGGTTCTTTTTTAATGAGTCAGCGCAGTCTAATCTATACTGTGATTAAGTGCCTCTAGCCAGGAGGTTTAGAGAAGAAACAAACACAGTTTTGTTAGTCCCCTTCCTCCATCCTGACGTGCCTTTTCTGTGCCAGCTATTCCTGCCGTCCTGGCTGACGTGTGCCCGTGCACAGCCAGAGGTGTGTGCACCCTCGCACATGCACACCCAGCCTGCACCCTCTGAGTGCCACAGGGCTATGCAGAGCCTGCTGCCTGGCCTGGGCAGAACTTGAGAGCTCTCTAAATATTGTATTCTTTGTTGCCATAACACTGGGAAAATAGTAGGGGATACTGCATTATAAATATAGCTGAAGCCTTGGGGAATAAGAGCATTTCTAAAGGGCCTGAAGCGATGGCAGAGCATAATTCTCATAAATAAATGGGGAAATAATTACTAAACGTTGACTGGATTTCTGCCTGCTGTGGCACTCCAGCTTGCTAGACAATTATCATACTATGGGATTATCTTTTAACAGAGCACAGTTATCTTTTCTGTTTGTTTTTCTCATTTTGCTATTCACATAAGCCAAGAGAAATGCAAAGTGTCCTAATTGGTCATGGGTCTTTCTACTGCATAAGCTCTAGCTTTATTTACAAGGATTTTGTGCAGTACATTCAGTTTACAGCTGGAGTAAGGTTGAAGGTGAGGAGAGAATTTGACAGGTCTGTTTTACAAAGCCACCACAGTGAGGATGTGAAATGGGGAAACAGTCAGATAAAAGTCATGTTGCACTGAGTTATGAATTACAGTTCCATAAAATCTATAAAAGAAATCAAGCTTTCTTGTTTCTATTAAAATAAGGAGCATTTACCTTTTACCTCTGACTCACCTGCCTCAGTTTGCCAATCTGACAGCTGCAAATGGTATTAAATGTACCCACAGAGTAGCAACGTAGTGATTAAAAATAAAATACTACTTTGTCATCTTTACTGTCTTTTACAAGACCTCTATTTGCTGATATGCTTTGCAAGAGTTAAATAACTGCCAGTGTTACAGGGTCTAAATTCCAAAATTGTGGAAAAAAGGAGACTATACTGAAAAAAAATTCTGAAGACATTCAAGATGAGTAACAGATGGCAAGAGAACTCAAAGGGGACAGGAAAGGGAAGAAACTATATTGCTGGAAAATAACTGGAAAATGATTAAGGCAGAAGGAATTATAGACATAATTGTATCTCTGACAATTGGGCAGAAAATAGACCAGGAGAGATGAGAAAAGGCAAAGAGTGAGGGAAGGGGGTGGTGGAAGATGCATATATGTAACTGCTTTTAATCAATGAAGAAAAAGGACTGGTAAAGAGTGAGAGGAGATGAATGAGGAATCAATTTTGTGTTCTTAGTATTTGTTTCTCTATAGAAGTGTATTTTTCTGTCCATTTTGTGAGAGATTGAAGAGAAAAATGCAGACAGTGGAACAAAGATAGTGACAGAACTCATGTGGATAACGATCTTGTCTTGTATAACCTGCCTAAATCCAAGGATGATGACTTGCTAAGCTCCCATTGTAAATTTCAATTGGAAAATATTACTCTTATTTTTCAAAGCCCCAGACACAGTAACATTCAGTGCAGGTGGAATGATCCCTACTTAAGCTCTTATTATTTCTAGGTCTTGTCTCAATACTATTGGCTCAGTATGAGTAAATCACCAGCCGGGAACCACATTGACTTTGATGTGATCTTGTAAAATCAGAGCTATAGCTTGTGAAGCACTCAGGATCAGGATACTGCTGAAAGGTGAAAAGTAGCAGGTGGTGTAGATTCATCTTCACTTGGCATCGTAGGAGGATGTCCAGCTCAGCCTTGTTCACTCAGACCTTTAACTCCTTCAAGCACAGAGTTTTCACAGCCTCCCGGAACAAACTGCTAGTGTTTGATTTATGGGAATGATGTTTCAATAGCTGGTGTGCCCTGTGCATGGCTACATTGTGTGGTACAGCCCTGACCTTTTCAGTATTCTGTCGTCTGAATGCCAGCCATCTCATAAGAGCTTCTCCAAAGAGTGAGGCTGTGGGGAAGTGTAGAGTGCTGAAGAGAAAGAGTAATGAGATTCATTGTTCTACACCACAAAATATGAAGGATATCATTCTGATAAGAGGTCTCTGTGGAATTGCAATGGGGATGGGGTGAGGCAGGCTGAAGGTCAGCAGCTCTCTGCCTGTGGTCTTTTGGAGACCTTCTGTGCAGAGCAATGTGGTTCAGTTCCATAAAATAAATAGGAAAGTAGGGAAAAAGGTGCTTGCTTTCAGCAGAAAAGGTGAGACTGTGGGCCTCAGGTGCTGAGAGCTCAGATAGGATGAAAAATGTTCTGTACCCACCCTGCCTGATGTCTCTGGTTGATTTGGGTTATAAAGTTTTCAGGGGAAAAGACCACCTTTCTTTCTGGGTACTCAGTAAAACAGATCCACCATGCTGTTTGGCTGTTACTGTAATAAAGAAAGGTGAAAATATTTGCTCATAGAGAGTAGGTTGGTTTTGTTGGGGTTTGGGTTCTTTTTAAAATCACCTTATGATTTCCCCTTGAAGTTCCTGTCAGTGAACTCTGAAGAAAGCTTGTAAGTTATATAGGAGAGCAAGTTCGCCAGAGCACTGAGACCTCTCATCCAGCCCTATCTCATCCTGTCTCCTCACCTAATGCTGTCTAGTTACCATTAAAGTTATTCCCTTTGGTAATCCTCGAGTTCCTCCTGACATGTAAAACCTACTTATTAGCATGGTGAATGGATAAGTGAAGCAGTAACCATGGGGGAAAAAATTGAGTTTTATATTTACATGACTAATAAGTGGCAAAGCACTAAATACCATTATGGATCTCTGCTTTCAGGAAAAACTGATATTTTCTTCTCTTGCTTGCTCAGTTTCTCTGACCTTAGGCAGCTTGCTTCACCTCTGTATATCAATTTTCCAAACTGTAAAAACAGGTCAGCAATCTCTATCAAATTGTACTTTGTTGCCTTGATAAACATATACAGGAAGTCATGTTGTAGTTGCATTTTTTAAAATTCTGTTGGAAAGTGATAGAAGTCAGAGAATAAACTGATCAATATAGCATCAATCTGTTTTTTCCTTCTGAGTTTGTATTCTTGCTCCCAAACAGTATTTAAGAACATTTGAATGCTTTACTTTGCAACAATGTGCAAAATGCCAAAACTGTTAGCCCGCACTTTTCCCCCAGAAATTCTTTAATTCCAACATCATCGAGAATATTAGTGCTTACTGAATTCTATATTGTGTTTGCTATCTTTTTTGTCCTCAACATAGCCTGTGACACATTTGCTGCATGCTTTTAAAGCCTTGCTTTGAATAATAATTTGTGAAATTTCTTCTTGCTTTTTTTCCATGGCACTTACTACTGAAGGAACTGTGTTGGGAACCAGTGTTTGAATTTTTAGTCTGGAAACTTGAAAAATGTTTCTCTTTCAAGTCACTGTTTTCTATAGAACAAAATTCTGAATTTATATTTTGGAAGAACTAGAGGAGATGTGTGTCTATGTGTTTATACACATGCATCTTGTTATATTTATTACATTATATTACAATTTTATTATATTATAATTATATTATAATTAATTATAATTTTTAAATAGTAAGGTTTCTAACTGCCTTTCATCCTTGCACTTACTCCTGTCTGTCCACTTTTCCTGAGGAAACAGTAAAGGAGAGTAAGTAGAAGAGACATTTATACTTGAAGATATATAGGCTTTATTCATATCTGCGCTTTTTTTTGTGCTGATATCACTTCAGTCCCCTCGATTCTGGACACAAATCCACAACTATTGTTCTTTCCCAAACCTAGAAGAGTCTTCCAAAGTATGAAGTTCTTCCTTAAAAAATACAGCATTTTGGCACACAATCCTTAGCAGAGAGTCTGCCTGTGAGAGTGGAACTCATTAAAATCAAAGTTTACGGTATTAAAATGGAGCATTCTATGAGTTTTCTAGCAGTACAAGAGGTTCTTATGGATCCCGTGACAAGTTTGATTTTTCTTGGAAAAACACATTCCAGCAGATGTTAGCTCCAGTTCTAGGGGAGGACATGCAGTCTGGCTGAAAGGCAAGCTTAATGAAGACCTGCATATTTCATGACACATCATGTGCTGCTCAGGTGCAGAGGCAAAAATTCAATCCTTTACAAGCGCGTCTGCCCAAACTGGAGCAGAGGTAGCTATTTTGCATCCCGCCAAAGTGTGTTTGATCTTGGAAGTTATAGAATATTTTTTTTATGACTATGAGAGTGCCAAGAAATTCTTTGAAGCAAAGTCTGTAACCTCCAAGGCTGAGATGGAATAGGATGAAACAGGAAAGTTACTGGAAGATGACATTGTTAAAAAAAACCCAACAAAACTCCCTAAACTCGAACCCAACAACCTTCCCCTCCAACTCTTTTTAAGCCTGCTTCTTTTAATTATATTGCCTGTCATGACTCTAATTCTTTAAATTAATTATGGTGACTGATATGAAGTCTAAAATGCCTTTTCCAATGTACATATGATATGATGGATTGTGATTAATTGAAATATAGAGCTTATGAAGTACAGTTTGTGTTAAAGGCTCAGCTTCCATTTCTTTATTGAACTGTCTTTCTGAATGCCATTAGAGTATTAGACCCAGAGGGAGACCGTATAAATGACAGATCACTGCTGAACAAAATTCCAAGTTTTTCTTTCTTCCTTCCAGACTGAGGTAGCATATTGCACTACTGCCTTACCTGTTTTTACAGGCAGAAAGAAGCAGTGGCAAAAATTTTTGATTTAAAATAAAATCTGTGCTTGCATACTAAAGTCTTTGCTGTACTGTCCCTTTGTGGGCTTGTCTGTGTAAGTGGTGGCTGAAATTATTTAATAGGAACATGTACTTCATGTACCCCCCTGTGAGGGGTTTCTGGTTTTGTTCTTTGCTTTTGGCTATTGATTCCATACCCCTGCAGTCAGTTGTGTGACACCATTCTGGGAATGTTCTGTAGAGGGAGATGCTTGGTGACCAGGAACAACTTCAAGTCCTTTTCCTCCCAAATTCCGGGCAGTTCTGTGAGACCTTGATAACTTCAGCAATTTGATTAAATCTTGATTAACCCTACTTCCAAACAAGCCTATAATGAGAGTATGGGATTTCTTGGTCTGGTGTGGTGTCTCTTTTGTCTTTTTTTTTTTTTTTTGTGTTTTTTTTTTTTTTTTTTTTAATTGCCCTAAATAATCTGGAGTGGGAGCAGTATCTATAATTGCGCTTTGTACAGAACCTGAAACGGTCATTCCCAAATCTGGAAACTATCTTCAATAAGATAGAAATAAGCTATTTAGGACCTGCAACTAAAGCCTTGAAACTGATGTTACTGCTGCTTTTAAGCCAATCTGAGGCCCCTTTCATACCATTGCAATTATCCCAGCTATTATAGGTCTCTCCTGTGTATGAAAATCTGATGGTTACTGTCTTTTATTCCTTTTCTGTACCACCACAGGCAACAAGTCAGGTTTAATGTGAACACTGAACATAACTGTGCTTCTTTTTAAAGATCAGAAATGATGAAAGGGGTTGTCTGAAAGCAACTCAATGGGCAGAGCTGTTAAGAACTTCCCTCGAGTTACTGATGAACACTCAAGGCTTTTAACCTAGAGAAAGAAAGAAATGTGCCAGGGCTTGACAGAAAAATCCCTGATGCTAAAAGTACAGACACAAAATGACAGATAGCTTGTAAAACTACAGTGTGCAGGACAGCCCATGGAACTATGCCAGCTCTGATAATCTATGCAACACGATGCCTGATATTTGGAGAAAAAGATAAGTGAACAGCAATATTATATTGCAAGAATTTGTAGAACATGTGCAGCCAGGAGAAGAGGTTTGGCAATCCAGCTATTAGTCCCAAGGAATTATGAGAACAACACCGTAGGAGAATATGAACAGTGTTGCACAGATAGCAAAAGAGACATTTATTAATTTGAAGCTGAGGATGCTGACATCTAATTATTCTCATTATGAAATAATGGAATCAGCACTAAAAAAAAAAAAAAAGTGGTCAGCTGGAACAGAAAAAGGTAAACTTTTGTTCTCAGGAGGAGGGTTTGTGAAGTAATGTGGAATGGAAGTCTACCTTTAAACAAACAAAAAAGTATTCAGTTTTTTTTTTTTGAGGACTTTTTTTTCTCCACTGATTGTTCAGGAAATTCAGGGTCCTGAATTAAGGTATAAAGTAGGTTGTCGTACAATTGTCCTGTAAATGTCTGATTGTTCATTTTTGCCTATTTATTCACATTTTCAGGGTACAAGCACCCATGATAGGTTTTAAATCTTAAATCCTACCAAATACTCAAATTCTTTGCTTAGGGGTACACCAAGACAGATATGAGAAGATGATCTTCAAATCTCCTTTTGAGCAAAGAAGTGCCAAATAAAATGAGCTTGACATTATTCAGCTGTACCACAGTTTGTGATTCAGGGAAATATTTTTAAAGGTAGAAATTAAAATTAACAGTATATTTTTAATCTGAGAGCAAGTAAAAATGTTATATGTTAGTCAATTTTAGAACTGGTTCCTACCAAATTTTGGTCTCAGCAAACAAACAAAAACTGGAAAAATTTTGTGTACAGACCCCCAGATAACCTGGTTAAGTGAATTAATTCACAGCAGTTACCATGAGAATTCTGGATGATGTAAATGCCTTTTCTATAACTACAAATTTTTGTCAAGTGGCTTAGAAACACAAGATTATATGAGACACACTGGAGGTTTATTGAACATTCACTGGGTTTAGTAAACAGAGGAACAAAAGGATATAAAGTTGCAGGCATTAATATATTAGTCTGAGAAAGGAACGTGTGTGGAAATACAGCCATATGAAACAAGTGGCCTGTGAATTATCCCTGGAAAAAAGTGTCTAAAAATGGACATTTATAATCCAGGCATTGAATGAAGCACCACAGTAACCATCTCAGTGACACAATGACCTCAGTATTTCTTGTATCTGAGCTGTAATGTCAATGCCTCTGCAGGCACTGCAAATCTTTTTAGATCTTCCTAATTCACCATGCAAAAGAGAAATTTCCTGTCTAATCCTATCCCTATTTAAATTTTTACATAGGATCATTAGTAGGGTTAGCTGTAAGGTGTTTGTCTCATTAGTGTGTTGCTGAAAGAACTTAACCTCAGGAGTTGAAGTTTTACTCTGCATTAAAATGTTATGCAAATTCCCCATCTCACTCAGGGTATCAGAGTGAAACACTAATGCTGTTTTATTATTCTCAACTCAATTTTGACTTGTTTTACTAGGCTTTTGGCTCAACGGGCCTAAAAGTAATTAAATGCTTCCTTTGTGCCATTTGGAAGATCCTTCATTAGCAGTGTTCGCTTCCTTCAAAATTAATGCTGTGCATGCCAAATTGACCTGCATAGGAAAAAACCCATAAAATTCCCTATTTAAAGCTAAAAGGGACTGGGAATTCTTCTGCTTCATGGAACTATCTTAAGCTTAATCTTTTAATATCTTTCTCATCCATTAGAGAGGTGACTATTAGACACCTTTTATTTGAGGTTAGTCTGGGGTCTTCACTGATTTATTATGAAGAGAACTAAAGCAGTGCTTAAAAAAGTCACGAGGCTGGGTGAGTATTTAGGAAAGGAGATATAATACAGTACCAGTGCTAATGTTAAACCAAGCTGTTGCTGTTATCAAGGCAGTTGGGTCCCTTGAGCAATCCAAATTCTTCACGTGAACCTATCACCCCTTCCCACCACTAAACTGTCGATACGTGACTGTTGTCTTCCAGGTATGTTGTAATTAACAGATCAATATCCCCGTGACTTGATTACTGATCCTTCTTTCTTCTGTAACTGTATTGGCTTTAGAAAGAAGACTAGTTAAAGACAAGCTATCTGGTTTGGAAATTCCTTGAAAAACCCAGTGAGGTGCTTGACTTTTAATATATTGCTTCCTCTTGACCTTGCAGCAGATCTTGGAAGACAACTGAACAAAAGAAGTTCAGAAGATGTATTTTTTATGATGTGGTCCTTGAAATCAGTGGGACTGCAGAATTTCTGAAATCCTTCTGGAGAGCTTTCCTATGGGCTTGAGTTCTACTAACTCATGGAAAAATTGACATTGACCAATGATTCTGAGTGGCCTTTCTTATAGGACATAAATATGTTAAAATAATATAGGAAAAAGTAGCCAGAATATTTCATTTGAGATCAGTCAGAGATATAAGACTTTAAAACTAGATTTACAGCTGTTTGGATACATCTAACTAATGTATGGTGAGCTTTAGCTGGTAGTTTGTCTCAGTGTGCCAGTGAAAATGCAGAAAGATTATTTTCCGCAATTCAACCAGATTTATGGCAATTATAGGCTCTGGAAGCAGAGCATAGTAAAGAGTTAAAGAAAAGTTGGATGAATGCTTGTTTTCAACCTTCTTAAATAGGAACACATGAAATGATTTGTATAAAGTAAAATCCAGAGTGAAGATGGTGGCAAAACCCCCTACTAAATAATCCTGTAATGTAAAGCCCTCCTATGAACTCTTGCCTGTAATGACATTCATGTCTGCTTGTGAAGATAGGTTTGTCCAAACAATAGAAAGATTTTCTGCCAAAAGATTTCCAAATATTTTGAAAACTGTAAAGTAAACAGCTCCTCAATCCCATAAAGTTTCTATTAGGTAGTCTTCTTCTTTTGATTAATAAATTATAAAATTTGAATCTACAATGAAGGCTAATAAGCCTTGGTAAGATCAGCATGACTTTTCCTCTTGAATGAGTTTATGGTCAAGTAACAGGCACTGTTATGACAACATAGCACATTGAAATAATGCTTGAAAGAGCCCATTAAATTGAAAAGCTTCTTGGGTACTTGACTATTTGATCTGTGGAGCAGACTTTTCATCACTGTTTATTGAGGATTATTTACTGGGGAGTCAGAAATTTCTAATAAAACCAGTGACAGAACAGTGCATTGAGAAACTAAATTTTCTGTTAGAAGCATAAGATTTCTGCTATTGGAAAACAGTGACTATTTTTCTAAGTTATTTGGTATTATTTATTATTGAGGTTTGAATTAACTGGAGTAACATAAGACTTAGGTATGAGAGCCCCCTCAGTGCACATATCTGATAGATGTACAGTGGCAATCAGGAAAGAAAAATGTTGGCCTGGGTAAAAGCAAAGAGTAAAGGATATATTATTATGCTATGGAAAACACAGGTGAGATTAGCACCACTTCAGTATTAATTTCTCCTTAAATATGGAGGGTTTTGGTGCAGAATTCTGTTCCCAAAATCTAGGTCAGGGCCGAATCTGAACTCTTGGCTCTCACAGTTACTCTGGCAGCTCACATTGACCTTCCATGCTAAAATCTCAGTAAGTGCAGTTGTATCTTTGCATCTGAATCTTTTGGGGGTGCACAGGTATTGGTAGGCTGGAGTTTTAGTGGGTTGGAAAACTTTAAGATGCAAAATCTAATAGTATGTGTTTTCATGATATTGCCAGCTAATGGTTATGAATCATACTTCCCTTGAGGCAGAAATTATTATTAGACTTCAGTGCATCAAGCAAGGAAGATTTTGTTTTATTCCTTTTGAACTGCCCTTGGTTTGATCCTTGATTGAGTTAAAATTTACTGTTGTCATCCATCTAAGTAATAATGATGCACTTTAATTTGCTGCCATCTAAACTCAAAGGCCTGTGAATGTCTGAAGAGGAATCACTAAAATAAAATTGAGGACAGAAACAAAAAGCATATTGACATATCAGTCTATGAATTAAAACAAGAGTAGTCAAAAGCTATTTTTTATTTTTAGCAGGAGATTAGGGGAAATAACCTATTATTGTTTAGTCTCAGATAGTGTTACTAGAAAATTGATAAATATTTGTGGTTTTCTTCTGCAGTCACTCTTTGCATCCTACTCAAAGGTTTTGTCTCTGATTTTAGGTTCTTCAGTGTGTTGTATTTTGAGAATCATCATAGAATCATAGATTAGCAGGTTGGAAGGGACCTCAAGGATTATCTGGTTCAACTTCTCTTCACAAAAACATGATCCAGAGAAGATGGCCCAGCACCCAGTGCAGCTGTATCTTATAAGTGTCACATGCTTGGGAATCCACTACTTGCCTGTGAAAAATATTCCGACAGCTGATTATTCTCACTGGGAAAACTTTCTCTCTTGTGTCCAATCAGAATATCCGTGGGAGCAACTTGTAACCATTACGACATATCTTTTCCATGTGATTCCCCATAAAGAGGGAATCACCATCTTCCTTTTCATTTTCCTTCCTACATCTTCTTTGCATCCACCCATTTAAAGACTGAAACTCCCTTAAGCCTTCTTTTCTCCAGGCTGAATTTCCCAATTCCCTCAGCCTTTCCTCACATGGCAAACTTCCCAGTCCTTTGACTATCCTTGTGGCCCTTCCCTGGGCCCTCTCCGGCCCACCCATGTCTTTTTAGCATATTGGGGACCAAAACTGAGCACAGCATTCCAGGTGCAGCCTGAGAAGTGCTGAATGGGGTAAGGACTTCTTCATCTTGCAGCTGATCCAGCTTGTTGTACACTGGGATGGCCAGGTCCCTTTCCAGAGTGGTGCTCCCAGTCCGGCAGATCCCATGTAAGAAGGTTTAAAGATGTTTTGCAAACACTTTGCTTGGTTATTATCAGATGCTTCAGCCCAGTAAACACCTGTTTGAAAGATATAAAATCTTGGGCAGAAGAAACTGTGGGGTTTAATAGTGATTTGATGGTTTTTCTAAGACCTGTTGGAATGCTTGTATTTTAATTTGGCAAACAAAAAGAATTCAAAGGAATTCCTTTACCTACAAAGTATATTACAGAAGTACCAAACCTCTCCTATTTACTGTGAATCCTTTATGAACTAATGCAATTTCTGTGCTTCCCCTACAGTTTGCTTTTCTTAGTGTCTTTTAAAATTCATCTTTAGTCTTTGTGTACTCCAGTGGTGTCATTCTGCATCTGCATCTACTGAGCTGAAACTTTTGAAAAGGTGGAGGGATGGCACTGTGCTGCACTTTAACTAGTTGGGATATTTTTTGTCACCCTAAGTACAGTTTGATATGGGAATTTTGGTTTTATTTATTGTTAAACCCTAAAGATGTTAGTGTACAGTGCCCACACCTTTAAATAATAAAACTCCTATATTTGTTTGCAGATACTCTAATCTGTTGTTAATAAACTTGAAAGAATACAGTCTTGTCTAATAAACACATCAAACTAATGGGGACCAAAGCAGTTCAGAAGAGTGTTTGTTGTTTGGTGTTTAGATTTCAGTCAAAATTAATCAACAATGGATGGGGCCTGCTGTATTTATTAGCAACACAAATCCCTGTGATTCAGTGCCAGGTCCCTTTGACTCATTCCAGTGTATGCTGGCAGGGGTACAGGACTGATAAATACTTACATCCTTGTGACTGGGAAAGAAAGAGGGGAGGGGGACAGAGCTGAGAAAACAGACCTCACAGTTGGCATGGATTCCTTGAGAGCCATTTTGAATGTCTTTCAGAGTGAGCTCGCTTGTAAATGGGAAGTCATTGATTCAGGAACAGTAAAGTCTTTTTTCCTTTGTGAAACCTTCAGCTTTGCAGATGGCTGGCTGCATAAGCCGCCATGGTTTTGTTCTCACTTCCCCTCCCAGGATACTCTCTTTCCCCAATTTTAATTTTCATTCTCCTTTGCTTTTTATTGAATTTCTTTAAGAGATCCAGTTATTGACAGGGGAAATGCTGTTGCAGACATGCTCCTCCTTGGGAACATCTGTAATGGTCTAAACCATCTCTTGGCAGAGAAAGTGAAGGTGTTTAAACTCTGGATGTTTAGTTAAGTTCCATTTGTTTGAACTCTAGATGTTTAGTTAAATTCCATTTGTGAATTCAAGGCAAATTATGGCTCATTTTGAGGAGGGTGAAAATGAATGGCTATCATCAGAAATGCTTCCATCAAATCAACTGACAATCCTTACTGTTTCTCTTTGCTCCCGCCACTTGTGTAATACAGAGGTTCCACTCATGGGGATTTTCTGTTCTGCAAAATTGGGAAAGTTTATTTTCTCTGCTTTATGCAGGTGGCTTGTACTTGGCTTCTGGAACCCTAAATTCTGAGTCTACAAAGTGAAAACACTTCAATTCTGAACAGAAGCATGTAGAATTTCTTGTAAGAATTACTTTGTAATAAACTGTGCAAGGAAACAAGTTTCAGCATGTTGTTCATGCACTGCTGGAATTTCAATAATGTTATCTCCAGGACTAGTAGTTGCACTTGATACTGATAAGTAAACCAGTCAGGTCACAGTACCTGCTACAAATTCTTGTTCTTGACATGACACTTGCTGTTTCACAGCTTTGGACTCAATTTTCTTTTTCTACTGGTCAAATGACTCCTGAAAGTTCAGGACACTTTCTGAGGAGAAGAGCTTTCAGTAGAAGGAACTCGTGAAAAGGCAATTTGAACACAGAGACATCAGCTATTGATTATGGGAGAAACAATGATGCAGAGGGAAAAAATTATTGTGGCAGTATTGCTGTATGTCAGCCTAATGACAGACTTTGCTGTTATCCACTCTTGGGTCTAGTTCCTTGTGTATTGTCATATGAAGAGAAGTGCTTCTTTCTCGTGGATAGAAATGGTCTGGGACAGAGCAGAATTATCCTCCATGGGACTGTGTGTGTGGCTTTCTCTCAGGCAAGCCCTGCCAATAACTGCTCTGCATCAGTGGCTGTGCTTTTGTTGTGAGTTTTCTCTCCTCAGAGAAAACCTGCACTGGAAAGGGAATAAAGGAGCTCTTGTCACTTGAGAGGTGCATCTAACAGTGGTGGTGATTTTCTGTCTTACAGAACACTGATGTGGAACATGTGCAGCTTACCCCTGCGATTACAACAAATCCTGCTCATACTTCTTATCATTTCTAGGAAAATACAGAAAACACAGACTTCCTTCAGAAAGAGGGTGGCTGCCTGTGAGGTAGTTGAGTGGGTGGAATTACTCACAAAGATAGTTCAGTACCTTGCATTGTTGCCTTGGGTATAATTCGGCATCTTCTAATTTGAGAATATTAGTCTTATGTTCCTCCCCCTCTTTATTGCCATTGTAGTTGGTGTTTTCTTAGATATTGAGTGAAATTAATGTTTGGTGAACAAGTAGTTCAGGAGAGGACAATTATGGTTCAGAAAATGAGCTTTGTAAGAATTATGGTTCTTATATTTATTTTTCAAAGCTATTTAGAAAATGATCTGGGCAAATCATCTTTATGGTGTATGTTCTTTAAGAAATCTTCAATGTCTTCTCAGGCTGAAATATCCATTCCAAGCTGTTCCAAGTTTTTGAGGCAATGAAATTTATGGCTCTGTGGTATCATATCCTTGTGTTGATTATCTGAGTGTAACCGAATTATTAAAGTCTAGACTTTGAGGTGAATATTTTAGTTCAATTTTAGCTAACATATAAAAAATACTTTTATAAAAGTTTCCTTTCCTACCACCATGCCTTTGAATAAACTCATTTGCTAAAGCAATTGTGGAAAGTGGTTGTGTAGAGATCATTTGGTCTTTGCCCCAAGCATTTGCCATCTTTTCCCTTCCCACTGGTGCTCCCGTTTAGCTGATGTCTACAAAATGACCACAGAGTTTCATTACATGCACAGCAGCTATAAAGGACTGTGTTCCCAGAATGGGCAGGAGCAAGCTTGCCAAAATATTCAGCAAACAATTTCCCTCAGATCCTGCTGTTACTGACAGATGGCATTACAACTTAGATATACAGTTTGCATGCTCTTTTTCACTTGTTTTCCCTTAGGATCATTTAGGTTCTCACAGAAAATTCTGTTTTGGTGAAACAGGGGCGGGTTATTAAACTGTTTTCACTGAAGTGTTCACCAGACACAGAGGAAGTGCCTTTTTATCACGAAGAAAACAAAATAATTTCAGAACATTTTTGAAGAGTGGAATCCTTGTGGTGTTTAGGCAGTAGGAAAAAGAAAACTCATAATATGTTTTGAGTTAAACTTTTGTCCCTAGAATCTATTTTTATGGATTTTTTTTCCTT
This sequence comes from Brachypodius melanocephalos, assembly GCA_013398615.1. Classification (NCBI taxonomy): domain Eukaryota; kingdom Metazoa; phylum Chordata; class Aves; order Passeriformes; family Pycnonotidae; genus Brachypodius; species Brachypodius melanocephalos. The sequence goes on along the minus strand of VZSR01001831.1, from coordinate 1,752,968 downwards.
CCTAAATTAGAAAGAAATTGAACTTTAAGATCTCCAGAAAAATGGATTTTTTCCCCCCTTTTTTTACTTGACATCTGTTCTGAGCATTTACTAAGTATAATGTTGAAAACTGGCTGGCCCTCGATCTTTCTAGGAACACTGGTGATGGAGTTGCTGTTTGTGCCAATTAAAATGGTGATTTTTTGTTAATGTTGAAGCATCCAAAGGTGACTGTAATCCATCACGTACCTTATTTTGTACCAGTTATCAAAACCATAACTTATGATCTCCGTTAACTTAGCTTTTGTCTCATGCAAGACAAAGGTGTGGAAAAAAAAAAGTAGGAGTGTCATATCCTCAAATGACTTCCCTTTTTCTGTTGCTCAGGCTCTGTCATTGTCCTTCAGTGTTTATTTGGTTAATGGAACATCACCCTTACTTACCTTCTCTCAAATACTTCCTTTGGAAAAAATGAAACAACTGGAAGTTCCACTGGTGTGGAAGTTGCCAATGGCACCTACTAGCAACACAAAGGCCAAAAGCCTGACTTTACCAGTTACTTTTAAGTGCTGATCTCCCCACCCCCACGACTGTACTGGAAATGAACCTGATGAGGAAAAACATAATTTGTTTGGTAACATCTCTTGGAAGGGTCAGCCTTGTGATGCACTGGGGTAGAGTGGGAAGTCACTGATGTTGGTCTAATGATTAAGTTACAGGAATGAAGAACACAGAGGAGCTATGTGAATAGAGAAGGAAAATATCTTCAGGGGAGGCCACCCATGCCCCACCCAGGTGCTGGAGACCTTCTTTCAGAATGCCATTCAGGGAAGCCCCCTTCACTCCACATAGCCATGACAAAGCTCCTCACTAAACAATGTCAGAAGATGTGGTAAGGCATTCTTTATTTCATTTTAATAATATTGGGTTTATTTTCTTTTCAGCAAGATTGAAAGCTTTTTTATTTTTTTGGTCTGGTATTTGTGAAAAGAAGTGTTGGATGCTCCAACTGTATACTAGTTGCTGAAATACCTCTTTTGCTTTTATGGGACTGCAGTTAACAAAAAAGCAAGTTTAAACCATTAATTTAATCTATTTTCTCCCTGAACTTATATCAAGATCTTTCTTTCTCTGCCAGAAAGGGTGGGGGGCCAGGGCAGGAAGGAAATGAAGCTACAGAACAGGCAGACAAGAGGTTAAATAGCCCAGGTTTTGGGTGTCCTGCTACCCATGGAATCTGCAGCTCTAAGTCACGTATCCAGGCTTCTAATCAGCTTGAGACTGGGATCTGGGTGGATCCAACTGCAAGGAAAATAAGTTGCTGACAAAAGAGGTAGTTAGAGATGTCCAGGATAAAGGCATGGACTTAGGCCAAAGGGAGGGAGTAAGGGAGACACCGTGAAGGTATTCATGTGGTATCCAGGTGTCCATTGAATGCTGGCATATTTGTACAGAGCAGAACCATCAGAGGAGAAGAAACAGATTTTAGAACCAGGCAAAGATGATCATCTAGAGATGTAGGTTCAAGTCCTGGCTCAGAACTGGATAAGAGATATAGAAACAAGCTTTTCTAACTGTCATGGATAGCGAGACTAATTGATTGTATTTGACTTCGAATTTGGGGAATGCATTTTTCCTAGACTATATGGCATGCTAGCTGAGAGGAAGAATATACGCATTTAGCCCTGCAACTGCTAGGGTTTGCATGAGAAACCAGATTTACTGGGGAAGAAAATGGTTTGCAACTTCTTGTTGAAAGCAAAAAGCCTCTAGTTGTTTCAGGACCATCTAGTGGAATGTGAAACAAGAGTTTGCCATGCTGTCTCAGATCTTCCACTCAGAAAATAGCAGCTACAAAACCAAAGCTTGATGGGAAACATTATTGTGTAGCAGAGAAGAGCAGTATCTGTAGCAAGGGAATGATGCAAGTCTTGTTGGTTAAGTGTTGGGCTGAGCTACTCTGGCAAAATGAATCTTTGCAATTAGTTGGGCTTTGTTGTGTGCACCTTCGGACAGCTGGGCTGGGAGGAGTCGAGAGCAACATATGAGTCAAGGGTGGAACCAATGTGTGTGTCCATACATAAATGGAGAAGATTTTTTTTCTCTTACGAGTGGGAGGAATGGAATACAAACATGGAAGCGAGTGTCTGACTCATGACAAAGAAGTCGCCCATCAGTTGGATAGATTCTGTCACATTTCCTTTGTGAGTGTTCAGTGCAATAATGTATGACCTGCTGTTGTGGGTTGACACAGTCACTTTGGTTTTTAGTAGAAGAGGCATTTGGAATTTTTTCCCTGCCAGGACTTTTGTTTTAGAGAAGACAAGGACCTATCAGGAGTCAGTTTTTCTAATTGGCATGTGGTTTGACCACTCAGGAAACAGGATGCGACTTTTGGCAATACCCACATAAAATCCCAGCCCGGGTTTGAGGCTCTCTTCCGAGCTGGCAAGAGGTAGTGTTATGGGGTGGCCGGGGCAGTCCGAGCCAGGCCCCGCTGCCCCCCGGGCGGCTGGGCCGGCTGAGCCCCTTTTCCCCGGGCTGCCGGTGGGGAGAGGGGAGGAAAAAGCCCGGCAGCTGCTTGCTCTGCGGCCAGGACCAGGAGGGGTTGTTCCCTGCTTCCTTTCCGAGCCCCTGGGAGCACCCCTGAGTTGGGCCAGCCCAGACTGAGACCGAGGGGTGGTAGGAAAGAGGCATCCATCAGTCTGCCTAACGCCTGAGATCCTGGCTGCTGTTCCTGAACCTTGCACCACCAGCATGACTTTGGGAGCTTTGCAGCTCCCGCCACTTTGCAGCTTCCGCCACAGAGACCGTATGACCCCTGCAAGGCCGGGCAGGCTTTAACTCTTTCCTGACAGAGAGTGAGACTTTTCTAAGCCTTCCTCTGAGATGAAAGAAAAAAGCCAAGTTAAAGATAAGTAAAGCGATAGTATGAAGATATCTAAGTCAGTAAATGAAGAGTGACTTTTTAAGTAGGAGAGATGACAAGTTGCCTGAGTTTTAGGCTGAAATCTCCTGGGAGTTTTTATGAACAGACTGTGATATGAATATGTCAAAGTATTCCTTTAAATCGCGGACAATACACATTGGGGAGATGATTTGCGGATTTTAAAGCAAAGGTATCTGTGATTTACTATGTGAATATTGAACTAGGAGTTGTGATTTAGTGATCCCATGAGAGGCTCGAACAGAGAGAGATGAGAAGCAGCCCTCTGCAAGTGAAGAAATCAGGGGACCTCTCTGTTCTCTGGGATAAGGGATTCTTTGCCTTCGAAGTTCTTTATGTATTTTTTAAGGTGCCACCCCAATCTGTGAGTCTACGACCCATATGCATGGTCATGAGGAAGGCTATGTGAATATGGGAGGTTCCACAATTGCAGAATGTCCTGGAGGGGCTGATATTGTGTGAGTTAGAGCCACTGTTTTCTCTTATGGAAAGTTACTAAAACAACAGAAGAGAGTTCTCTCTCTCAAAGACTGAATAAATGACTATTTTATAAGTGGTACTGACCTGGACTTCTGAGTTTTGCCTCTTTTACACTGTTTGTAGAAACTGAACAGTTTGTAAAGAAGAAGGGAGGGGTTTTGCAGGTTTTCATCTGTTTTTTTTTTTTCTTTCCTTTTCTTCCTTTAGTGTGTGTGTTAATAAACTAGCTGTTTACCTTTAAGTTGGGCCTGTTTTGCCTTTTTCTCCCAAAACCCTGTCTTGCAGTTGATAAACAAAAATAAGCAAACCAAACCCATCTCATTAATTGGTGGCATGTATGGGCCAAACCAATGTGACCCAAACCATGACACCTGCCCACAGTTTTTTCCATGTCCAAAAAATTGATTCTGCATGACACGTATTGGAACAGTACAAGGACTTTGAAGTAAGGCTGTTTTGACTCCTTTTGGTCATAAAGGTAAAAATGTTTCCAGAGTAATTTCCTGACAAAATGAAAGTCAAAGTTTTGGTTTTGCTGTAAAGGCTCTAATACGTAAATACGTATTTTTCTCTCTTTAAACCATGGAAGTTCCTAAACATGCAGGCATCTAAACCACTCTAGTAAGGTTACATAAATCATGATTGTCAATGACAGTAATTATTGGGTTTGAAGGGCGATGACTTCAAAATAAACCCTTATTTTTCCAAGCATCAGAGCTTGAAATACGTGCATCTTTCCATGCCAATAGCAAGTATGTTAGCACCCTGATTCATCCTCCTCCAATACAGTCTTTGCCTTTTTGTGTTTCACAGGCAAGGGTCAGTGGAAATAGGTAAATTGGAATATTGCCCTAAGGAATTTTCCATGCATCATGTGTTATTAGAATTTGTGTCTGAACTTTTAATAGAACAGAAACATGTATCTATATAATAGGAGATCCTAGCTGAGCTTCTTAACCCAGGTGCATGTTTTCCTACCTCTGCTCCAGACAAATGAAAGTGAATGCCCTCTCCAGTTATTAAAATGATGAAAGATACGGAGTTCTAGGATATCATCAGGGTCTACTGATGTTGTATGATGAACTCGGAGACATGTGGCAACTCAGGCTGCCATGGCACCTGTACACTATTAATTGGTTACCACTGGCTGCTTGTCCTGCAGCAAATGTGTGGTTCCTCATTACTTTTGTGGAGGTCCATTTGCCAGCTGAGACCTGCTGGCTTCAGCTGAATGTGTTGTCTCCCTATTTGTGTCACACTTGCAGTACCCAGAGGCTGTAGTGTCTTTTTGGAGGTAGGAGTGTTTTTTTTCCTGTGGGTGATAAGCAGTACAGGAATCGTGAGCTCAGGCAACAGCTGGAACTCGTGATGTGGCAGTCAACTGGATGAGGCTGCTGAGGAGGGGATCTAACTAAACAAAACCAATAGATTTAACTGAGTAAGGAAATGTTTAACTTCCAGATGTTTAAACTGTAATCCCTCTGATGAAAACTCCTATCCTCCCGTGTTTGGAATGGATGGGAAAGCAATGTGCTATTCCTATCTGGCTGCCCATGTGCCACTGCAGTGGTTGTGCTGTTGTTTCTCTCTGAAAGGGAATTAATGATTTTTTCCTACAAGTGAGTGTGTGCCTAGAGGATGCCAGAGCTATGTCTTTTGTGTTTTAAGTTGAATTAAAAAGTGTCAATACTAGATAACTCTGAGGTAAAACTGAAAATGTCTGTAATGAACCCACAAATCCTAATCATCGTTAAAATGTGTCTCTGCAAGCAGTGAACAGCCAGGCAGAAATCTCTCCTGTGTCCAGGGACGAATTCCCCCAGCACAGAAAGTCCCTACACGTGGTAAAGGACTGCTCCTGCCAAATTTAAGAGACCTGCGCAAAAGGTGTTGGCATGGGGAACATCCCAGGGGCTGGTTAGAGTGGACAGTGTTCTCTCATGCAGCAAGAGCTGGGCAGTGCCATAGCAGCACTTTGTTCCTGCCCCAGCACTAAGCCAGAACTGGAGGCAGACCTGGGTTTGGGTATTTCTACCCCACCAGGAGTTCTTGCTGTAGGCATGATTTTCCTTCTTGCTGCCTCCCATGAGGACCTCTCCTCCTCCTCCCATCAGCTGCTGCCTTTCCATGGTCCTGGCCATGGTCTCCTATTCCCAGAGGAAGGGAGGCTGCCTGTTGGTCTGATTCTTTTGACTGTTTTCTTGGGTTTCCATCTAACTCCTGTAACCTTTCCAACTGCAGCTTGTCTTTGTTTACCTGGTGACAGGCGAGTGTTGTCATGGCTTCCTTGTGAGATCCTCTGAGGATCTCACCCACCTCTGTTCTTCAAAATGGCCTGAGGTGCTTTGCTCTTTTGTAGTGGAGCCATTCCCTCTGCTGCTTGTGCAGCTGTTGTTCCTTTGCCAAGTGTAACATGTTACCCCGTGGGGGAATGCAGGGTTGTGGCTTCCAACTTGCCATTCCTTGGGATTTTTTCTGGTGTTTTGAGGATGTAATGGAATGGCCCAAAAAATCCAGCTGGGAATTTCCTCATGTTCCTTCTTCAGTGGCCCCACCAGCAGCACGATCTTTGTGACTTCAGGCAATCTGAGAGGCTTCATAGGGTTTAGCTCTAATTTCAGCCTGCATTTGCCTGTTCCATTTGATTCTTTCTTATTGTGAAAAGTTTCCAGCCATATATTGCTGTACTTGCACTATACATATGCAATATCTGTTTTTGTCCTGCAACACTTCTTTGCCAAAAATGAGCAGAACTGCCACATATAATTTTTCTGCTCTTTGAGTTTTTTGGCAGATATGAATATGAATTACATCAGGCACATCAGCAAATTTAGTGCAGAGACTTTCTGTTGAGTTGATATTAGCTGTGAGGAGAAAAAAGAAAGTGTTTTGGGCTCTGTACTTTCACTTCCAAATATTGAAAGGCTCCCACATGTCACACCTGAGCACTTTCCTTTCTCCAAGGAAACCAAGTACCAAAGGAAGATGACATACAGACTATAGCCTTATTAGCAGGTAAGTTTACCTGTCCCCAGTTTGAGGGAATAAATTGGTTGCATTTTTTTTTATTAAAATCACACTCATTGATAAGGGAATTACTGAAAAGGAGCAAAGGTCTAATTGTTTCTTCACTGCATACATAGAAAGTTAATATTAAAACTGAAAGAGATTGAAAAGGTCCCAATAAGATCAAAATCATCCCTTGTCACAATAACAGCATAATAGCATCAATAAATGATGGGATTTAATGGACCCAAGGTTTTTTGGTTCCCAAATAAAGCCTCAAAGCACCTTGTGCTTCAAAATATGTTTTCTTGCTACAGAACCTGTGCTTCACATAATTTTGGAAATTTCCTCCACATTTTCACTGGATGATGTAGAATTTCCTCAGACTAAAACCATACAAGAACTTGGTCAGTGTGTACACACAGTTATTTCCTGCCCACTGCAGTTTCATATTTTATTTTTGGTATGAATACAGCAGGACAGGAAAGCTCAAAGCTACCCTAATTCTACCACAATAAAAGTCTTTATACTGAAGCAATGTGATTTGAAGGCTAAGGGCTCTCTCTTCAACAGAGAGGAAAGGGGTGGCTTCTCAAAGTTCTGAGTTCTTCTCTAATGCACCTTTGTGAACAAAGCAGTGACATTGCACATGTGACATTAGCAGGACATTGTCCCCAAGGCTGTGCAGCCAGCTCCCAGACAGGTGCCACATTAAGACATTTCTTCATTTTACTTCTCCAGTAGAAAGCTGGGCAATCCTCACCTGCCATGAACTGATGTTTGGGATTAGCATGTGAGAGAGGCATGGGAAATGCAGCCCAGCTTTGTGTCAGGTTGAGGAATTCAGTGCACCATAAACCCCCAGAATTGTGGTCCTTGTGGGACTGGGCTGCAGCCAGTCAAACATCCTGTCAATCAGGAGGACCCCTGCATGGTGTAGCATTAACTTTTACAGTTCAGAGCAGTGTGGGACTCTGCTGTACGCAATCCATCAGTCAAGTCTGCCTCCATAGTTCCTCTGCAGGGGATACCTCTGCCTTTATGATGCTGGCCATTGACAAGCTGAGTTGTGATCAATAAATCAGTCAGTCTCCTATCATGCTGTACAATGACTGCAGGATAACACAAGCTAGACTACACCATCCAAAAAAAAAAAAAAAAAAACCA